>CM069132.1:45520357-45842857 GCA_035221665.1 Okamejei kenojei
TGGTTCGCTGTGAAACAACATCAGTTACAGATGGAACCCCCACCCAATTCCTACACATTTCCTAGTTTATGCTCTTGAACTGCTCCCCACAGACAGAACCAGAACATTGAGTTGTCATGTTTCTCACCTTTCACCCATCACCATATCCAACTCAACATTTTCCAGTGTTTCCACAAGCTTCAATGCTTGGTTTGCTAATAACTCCAGGGACACTTTCCTTGCAACCGTGGGAATTGCAACACTTGCCACTAAACCTCCATTCAGGGCAACAAAGAGCCTTTCCTTGTCGAAAAGAGGTTTACATGCACAATCTTTATTGCATTATCAGACTGAAGGCCTGTGACTAGTGGTGTGTCTCAGGGATCAGTGCTGGGCCTATAGCTGTTTGTAGGATATATAAGAATGTATGGTATGATTAGTAAGTTTGCAGATGACGCTAAAGTAGACACTATCATAGATAGCAGAGACGGTTAACAGAAATGCAGCAGGATCAGAGTTTCATGTAGAAACCTACATGACCTACACAATGAATGGCATGGAATGTTGTAGAGTAGAAGGATCTGGAATTTAGATCTACTTAGTGCCTTGAAAATGGTGTCGCAGGTAGATACGACGATAGGTGGCCAGGAAGGCTTTTGGCACATTGGACTTCATCAGTCAGAATATCGAAGTTGGGAGGTTATGCTGTGGTTGTTCATGACATAGGTGAAGCCACATTTGGAGTATTATGTTCAGTTTTGGTCACCCTACTATAGGAACTATGTCATGAAGTTGGAAAAACTGCAGTGAAGATTTACAAGGATGTTGCCAAGACCTGAGGGGCTGGGATATAAGGAACGGTTGGGCGGGTTAGGGTTTTATTCCTTTGAGCGTAGGAAGATGAGGGGTGGTCTTATAGTGTTGTATAAATTCATGAAGGGAATATACAGGATGAACACGCAGAGATTGTTGCCTAGAGTAGGGGAATCAAGAACCAGATGACAGAGGTTTAAGGGAAAGGTGTAATAGGAACCTGAGGGCCACTTTTTTCGTACAATAATACTTTATTAGCCAAGTATGTTTTGCAATATACAAGGAATATGGAACAACTGGAACAATCTGTCAGAGGTAGTTCAAGGAGGTAATATAACATAATTTAAAATAATTATGTTTAAGAAGGAACTGCAGATGCTGGAAAATCGAAGGTAGACAAAAATGCTGGAGAAACTCAGCAGGTGAGGCAGCATCTATGGGGCAAAGGAAATAGGCAACGTTTCGGGCCAAAACCCTTCTTAAAATAAGTTTGGATAGGTAAGTAGAAAGGAACGGTTTAGAGGGATATGGGCCACATGCAGGCAGGTGGGACTAGCTGAGAGTGGCAAGTTGGGCCAAAGGGCAAGTTTTCATACTCTATGGCTCTATGCATTGGTGTGCCCTCCTCTACCTTAGTGTGACCAATGTAGGCTAGGGGACTGCCTCACAGAACACTGAAGTCCTGTCCGCCAGAAGCTGCAGGTGTTCCCGATGGATAGCCATTTCAGCTCTCCTTCCCAAACCGACTTGTCTGTCTTTGGGCTTCTTCATGACCAGAGTGAGACCACATGCAGACTGAAAGTACCACTTTTAGATAAACCCATCGGCAACCCTTTCTCATCTGTCCAGCTTCAGCTGCAAACAGCTTTCCACTATCCCAACTGTATCTCCAGTTCTCTCCCCCTCCTTCACCTGCTCAAACTGCACATCTGCTTCTCACCTACATTTGCATACTGCTGGTCCCCCCCCCCCCAACTCCTCCTCTACTATTGACTTCTTGATGTCTGTTTTAAAAAAAAGGAATTTATTCGTTACCTTATTCTGATCTTATAGAGGTCTATACAATCATGAGAGAAACAGATCGGGTGGATGCACAGAGTCTCTTGCCCAGAGTGGGAGAATTGAGAACCAGAGGGCATAGGTTTAAGGTGAAATGGGGAAAGATTTTATAAGAATCTTACAGGTAAATTTTCACTCAGTGGTGGGTGTATGGAACGAGTTGCCGGAATAGGTAGTTGAGGCAGGGTCTATCGCAATGTTTAAGAAGCAATTAGACGGGTACATGGATAGAACATGCTTTGAGACATATGGGTTAAATGCAGGCAAGGGGGACTAGTGTAGAGGGGACATATTGGTCGGAGTGGGTTAGTTGGGCCAAAGGGCCTGTTTCCCCACTGTATGAGCCTATGACCTGGGGACAGCCTGTACAGGAAAGAAAACACTAAATTTTGCACAGTGTGCTCCTACAAATAGTAGTGAGATAATTGACCATTGACTTTTACATTTGTGATTTCGTGTGGAAATATATGTTGATGCAGAACATCAGGGACAACGTACCAGCTTTCTGAGAGAGCCAAGGGATCTTTTGCTTCTCCTTTGAGAACAGACAGCATCTCATTCAAACAATTGCTTCTCCTACAGTTTCTTTCGGAATACTTTCAAGTTTCAGCCAAGATTATGATGTGCATAAATTTAAAGACAAATTTAATGGAAGCCATGTGCTCTGACATAATATTTGCATGGGCTTTATTGCAGGATTGTGTTATTGATTTATTACCAGGTGTGCAGTTTTGAATTTAACAAAACCTTTTGATGTATCAGTGAGAATTTGTTTTCAATTGACTTTTGTCTTTTTTTCCGACGTGTGAATCTTGGAAATTTGAAGCACCATCTCAAATAATTATGGCATAAAATAAGTTGTCTCTCTGATTTTATTTTTATTTAGAAAGAGAAAAATCTTTCAAGAGACCATTCAGTTAAGATTTTAATTCTTCAATTCCATTTTCCTAACATTTGGTCACTGTTCCTAACGTATCCTTTAAAAAATATATTTTCTTCTCTTTCAACATTGGCCCAATTTGTGCTCAGTGAAATTCATTGCTACTACTGGCCACTAAGTTAGACAGCACTATTGAACAGACTTGCCTGTACACATCTGCATGGAAGTCATGTCTGCTAACAGCCTCCCAACATGAGAGCGTGATCCAGTCTTTTTGCCACTCAATTGGGCCAGCTGAGTGGCCAGAACAAGCACACCCGTAACATTCTGGGCGGCACGGTGGCACAGCAGTAGAGCTTAACACGGAAGCGGGCCCTTCGGCCCACCGAGTCCGCACCTACCAGCGATCCGCACACGTTAACGCAACCCTACACACACGAGGGCATTTTCTATTTTGTACCGTCAATTAACCTACAAACCTGTATGTTTTTGGAGAGTGGGAGGAAACTGAAAATCTCAGAGAAAACCCACACGGTCACGGGGAGAACATACAAACTCCATACAGACAGCACCCGATCGAACCTGGGTCTCTGGCGCTGCAAGCGCTGTAAGACAGCAACTTTACCGCTGCACCACGTGCGCTGCCTTACAGCGCATGCCGAGCCAGAGACCCAGGTTCGAACCTGACTATGGAGTTTGTATGTTCTCCCCGTGACCTGCGTGGGTTTTCTCTGGGTGCTACAATTTCTCCCCACAATCCAAAGACTTATAGGTTGATTAGCTTGGTATAAGTGTCAATTGTCCCTGATGTGTTCTGAAATTCTGAAGCAGCGTGTTAATGCTATTAAATATAACGCTGAGAATTAAAAAAACTTTACTTTTGAAAAGTAAAACAAAATACCTGAAACATTTAAAATTATTAAAAACACTACTGCAATCAAAAATAATTGAAAGATGTGAGCATCTCATACTTATTTTTCTCCATATAACCATAAAATCTCCATTCCAATGAAAGGTCACCAGGATTTATTTTTAAAAGATAAAAACAAAAATGCTGAAAATACTCACAGACATCATCTGTGAAGCAAAAAGAAGAAATAACATTTCAGGTTGATGCTGTTTTATCAGAATACATCTCATTATCCTGCTAATTTGCACCACACTATAATTTAAATCATCAAATGCCTCCATCTGCAACATCTGTAGATGATACTTCACGAGCAGGTCCTGCAAAATTGTGCAGACTCTGACCACATTAGTTTAATTTATTATTGTCGTGTGTACTGAGGTACAGTGAAAGGCTTTTGTTTGTATGCTCTCCAGTCGAAGGTTAATACCCAGGATGGCGGGGACTGGCATATGTTGATAGAATGGAGTGGCTGGGCGTGTATACTCTGGAATTTAGGATGAGAGGGGATCTTATTGAAACATATAAGATTATTAAGATTTTGGACACGCTAGAGGCAGGAAACATGTTCCCGATGTTGGGGGAGTCCAAAACCAGGGGCCACAGTTTAAGAATAAAGGGTAAGCCATTTAGAACGGAGATGAGGAAATACTTTTTCACACAGTTGTGAATCTGTGGAATTCTCTGCCTCAGAGGGCGGTGGAGGTCGGTTCTCTGGATGCTTTCAAGAGAGAGTTAGAGCTTTTAAAGATAGCGGAGTCAAGGGATATGGGGAGAAGACAGGAACGGGGTACTGATTGTGGATGATCAGCCATGATCACATTGAATGGCGCTGCTGGCTCGAAGGGCCAAATGGCCTACTCCTGCACCTATTGTCTTAAAGACCATACATAAATACAACAAATACATCCACAGTGCACAGATAAAGGATAAATGTACAACATTTAATTCAAGATGTAACATTGTAGTCTGACAAGGTCCGAATAACGATAGTTCAATGTTCACCAAGGAGGTAGATGGGAGGTTCAGACTGCATTCCAGTTGATGAGGGAACTGGATATCAGCTGGGACGAAATTGTCCCTGTATCTGGAGGTGTGTGTTTTCAAACCTCTGTAACGTTTGCTTGATGGAAGAGGGGCGAAGAGGGAGTGACCAAGATGATACTGGTCCTTGATGGAGTCTTCTTGACTGAAGAAGGGTTTCGGCCCGAAACGTTGCCTATCTCCTTCGCTCTTTAGATGCTGCTGCACCCGCTGAGTTTCTCCAGCATTTTGTGTACCCTGATTATGCTGGCGGCCTTGCCCAGGCCAGTGTGAAGTTTAGATGGAGTCAATGGAAGTGAAGTTAGTTTGTGTGATGGTGTGGGCGACATCCACAACCCTCTGCAATTTGTTGCGGTCTAAGGAATGGGGCTGTTCCCAAACCATTAATACTTTGAACATCAGTCCAGGATATAACAAATCCTGATCACCCTTACATGTTTAGTGCACTAAATCTTGCTGCTAAAAGTGATAATGTTTAGGGAAATGATCAGGGAAATAAGGGATGCATCTTTGTTAGCTTAGTATGACTAGATTAAATTTTGCAAGGAAGTAGCAATGTCACAAAATTTTGAGATTTTAAAAATCATGTCTGCAATTTATCCCATCAGATAACGCATAAAAAGAAGTTTAATTTGACACCTAATTCACTTTCATATCTTCAGTATTAAAAAAGTTATGGCCATTTTCATACTCGGAAATTAGCATCTTGTTCCCTATTGCTATTCCATTGACTTAACTCAAAAGCTGTGATCAAGGACAGTCAAAGCCCATAACTTTCTTAAAAATTAAGAGAACTGAAAGAAATGTTCAGTTATTATAGATTGAAGCATTCTGAAACAAATATGGAACAATCTTACTTGGATGACCTGAAATTAAAGCATATAATTAGTTAGTTACCTAATTGTAGCTCATTACAAAATTCAATTACTAGATAGATATCCATTTCTTAAGAAAAGATTAACATTTTTGAATAGCCTAAGTGTCTAAAGAACATTCACACAATAATTCACAATATAACATGATTTTTAAATCTCATTGTCATGAATTTATAGGCCAAATGGAAGGAATTTAGTGTTTAATTCCCATAAATTAATGGCCATTTAAATCATCTTGCGAGTGAGATTTTGTGGAACCTGATCGTTTGGAACGTTGCGGTTGCAGTGAAATTAAACCCCATATCGGCAGGAAAAATACTGCCAGTTCGTATATTTACATAATCACATTTTCGCAACGTCAAATTTTGATGAAAGGCTTCCTAAGAAGCACGTTTATTTGTAAAATTAAACAGTGTATCTTGCTTTGTCCCGTATGTGAGATCCATCCCGTTGTCAGCGTTTACGGCTTTAGAAGACTATTTTAATTTTACTCCTGCTATTAAATTATCCAGCGCTAATTTTAAGAAACTTGATATAACGGCAGTTGAGCGATTTTTCTTCAGCAACTAAACAGCCTGTCAAAGATCAATTTGAACAGGCTGGAGAAAAACGGCATTTTAAACCCGCCCCCCTCTCAAAGGCGCCAAAGTCGCACACACGGCCAGTGGCAGAACTGCAGCGCCACTGAAGGTAAGTTTTGGAACATACCTACATGAAGAATGGTATTTATTTTTTGACTTGTACTAACACATAATGAGTGCTGTAGGCCACAGTAAAGAGCAAATAAATATTTTTGAGTTAAATCAAGTATCCTCATCTTCAAGTTACTAATATGGAGACACTGTGGGTACCCATCTCAATTGTAAATTGCTGTAATTGTTGAAATCGTGACAAGGTCACTCTAGAGCAATGCATGTAACCAATTAATCGGGTATTAATAGAAAGAGTTGTTAACGGCAAGATTCATTGATATTGATTTTTCTGAAAAGAATGATTTGCTCTCATTGGGAGATATTAAATTTAAGGACACCCAGGGCTCTTGACTTGTGATTTAACTTGGCTAAGTTAGCAGATATAGTGGAGAATTATGTATTCCCAGTATTATTTTTTAATGGTAATTTCCTAAAGCAAAATGCTGTAGCCCAAGGGCTTAGGCTATTTTGTGCAATCCTGATGCCAGTTCATGTTGTTTAATGATTTGACACAGCTACAAATGTTTAATGCCAGTGGACTAAAGTGCAGATGCTCATTCCATTTTGCATTTTTCCCGAAGGCATCAATTTAACTTGAGATTTCACAAGAAAACGTGCAGAAATAGATCAACCTCCCAAAAGATGACAATGACCAAAAACGGACACTTTCCAACAGATCCTGATTGAATTTACATTATAGAAAGTATTTATTACATTTTAAATCAATGACACCAGCAAATTATAACTAAGGACAGCTTTCCATCCACAATGTGTACAGTGCATTCAGAAAATATTCAGACCACTTTGTGGCGGCACTGGATGATGAGCCACGCACTGTACATAACCTTCGGCACTTGGTGGTGGGGGGGAGTAGGGGTCACTGTTTGGTCACGGGCGCCCCTGGGGTGTATTTAAGGGTTAATCGCACGCACACGGTGTTGGTGAGTGAGGAGAATTAGTGTAGTAATACAGAACCAGCATTTCGGACAAACTCCGTGTCTGCCTTGTTCTTTAACGGACAACTCCGCATCCGCTACATTTGGTGACCCCGACATCCAGAATAGATATTCTGGAAGAAAAATGCACTGCAGCAGAACCCACCCCTTTGCCGCCGCCGACAACCAGGCCCAACTCGGCACCATCGCCCTGAAGCTACAGACCTTTTGGACTGCCCAGAGTGGCCATTTATAGTGGCAGACGTGACCCAGCCATTGTTGGGTGTAAATGTTCGCCGGACGCAATCTCTGTTGGTGGACGTGAGGGGACAGTGCTTTCTATGTGCTTGAGGCAATCTCCTTGAGCCCTGCTGCGTCTGCTGTGCCGATTCGCAACCCGGTGGCGGGGGTGGACAATATCTATGTGCAAATTATGGCAGCGTACCCGGCTATCCTAGCCGCTCAGTTCGACTTGATCAACCCGAAGCATGAGGTCCAACATCACATTCTGACTTCGAGACCTCCGCTTCATGCCCGCGACCGCTGACTGGCCCCCAACAAATCTCGCTTGCGAAGGCGGAGTTCCAAAAGATGGAAGCAATGGGAATTGTCCGGCGATCAAACAGCCCATGGGCCTCCCCTTTGCACATGGTGCCCAAGGTCTCCGGTAACTGCAGGCCTTGTGGCGTCTACCGCCGCCTGAATGACGCTATGATTGCAGACCGGTACCCGTCCAACACATTCAGGACTTCTCGGCACATCTGGCTGGAGCTAAATTCTTCTCCAAAATCGACCTGGTCAGGGGGTACAATCAGATCCCCGTGCGACCGGAGCATGTGCCCAAAATGACTATCATCACCCCCTTTGAATTTGTGCGTATGCCCTTTGGCCTTAAGAACATCGCACAGGTATTCCAACGCCTGATGGACACTGTGGGGCGGGAGCTTCATTTTGCCTTCATTTATCTGGATGACATCCTGGTGGTGAGTCATTTGCGACGGGAACATTACGCCCGCCTCCGGTTGTGCCAGCGCCTTAGCGAGTTCGGATTGATATTAAACCCGGATAAGTGCCAGTTCGGCCTTCGGACCGTCGACTTCTTGGGCCATCGTGTGACGCAGCACGGTGCGGTGCCTCTACCAGACAGGGTGGATGCTGTTCGCCGGTTTCCATGGCCTACCACAGTTTGGCGCTTGAAGGAATTCGTCGGAATGATATAATTCTACCACCGATTTGTGCCGGCAGCGGCGAGAATACTGTGGCCTCTATTTCAACTGTTGTCGAGCAAGCGGCGGGATGTGCAGTGGACCGACGTTGCTGTGGCAGCCTTCCAGGGGGCAAAAGAGGCATTGGCTCGGGCGACGATGCTGGTACATCTGCGGGTCGACGCCCCCACAGCACTAACTGTGGATGCCTCGGACTCTGTGGTTGGTGGTGTATTGGAACAGTTTGTAGATGGTCACTGGCGGCCTCTCGCATTTTTCAGCCGCCAACTCAACCCGGCGGAGCATAAATACAGCACGTTCGACCGGGCACTGCTTGCATTATACCTGGCGGTGAGGCATTTCCTTTCTTTCCTGCAGGGCCAGAACTTTGTTGCGTTTACTGACCATAAGCCCCTCACTTTCGCCTTTGGTCCGCTCGGCAGCAGTGCCAGCTCACCGTTATTTCCGTGTTCACGACGGACATCTGCCACATCGGCGGGAAAATTAACCTGGTCGCGGACGCCTTGTCCCGCCCAGCTGTTATGGCTGTTCTCGACGCGTCCCCGGGAATCGATTCCTCAGCCGAGGAGATGAGGGCGTACTGAACTGCCATCACAAGGCTGGTGCTTGAGGACGTGCCGTGTGACGTCTCCACGGGGCAGCCGCGGCCTATTGTTCCGGCGGCCTGGCGTTGTCGTGTTTGCGATGCCATTCATGGTTTGGCCCACCCATCCATCCGTGCGACGGTGGCATTGGTTGCTGCAAAATTTGTATGCAAGACCTCGTCCGACCAAGGTCCCCAATTCTCATTGGAGCTGTGGTCAGCAATGGCTGGCCTGTTGAGGGCGCAGCTCCACCACTCGACGGCCTATCACCCCCAGTCGAATGGGTTTAAGGCTCGCCTCACAGGTCTCGATTGGATGGACGAGTTGCCGTGGGTCCTGCTGGGGATTTGCACCGCCCCAAAGGAAGACTTGCAGGCTTCATCAGCCGCGTTCATTTACGGCGTTCCACTGACTGTGCCCGGGGAGTTGATCCCAAAGGCTGGCGACCCCCAGGAATCGCCATCAACCTTGTTGGTCCGACTGCGGGAGAGGGTCGGCGCCCTGTCTCCTGTCCCAACATCTCGGCATGGTGTCGCTCCATCTCACGTGCCACCGGCTCTTGTGGACTGTAAGTATGGCTTCCTCCGCCGCAATGCCCACAGGTCGCCCTTACAGCGCCCTTACGAAGGTCCTTTTCGGGTGCTACAGCATGGGCCCACGACCTTTGAATTGGACATGGGGGGTTGGGGAGAGACTGTGTCGGTGGCCCGTTTGAAGCCAGCCTATTTGGACCCGAGCAAGCCAGTCCAGGTGGCCCAGCCTCGCCGTTGAGGATGTCCGTCATCTCTGGTCCCACCTAGTTCGTCCTTACCAGAAAATAAATCTTTGCGTGGGACGTACGTATGAGGTCCAGCCACCTCATTCGGCTGCCCGTCCATTTTTGTGCCTCCGGTTCTGAGGGGGGTAATGTGGCGGCACAGGGTGATGGGCCACGCACTGTACATAACCTTGGGCTCTTGGGGGGACGTCACGTGTCCCGGTGACAAGAGGTAAGGGTCATAGTTTGGTCATAGGTGCCCCATGGGAGTATTTAAGGGTTAATCGCACGCGCACACGGTGTTGGTGAGTGAGGAGAATTAGTGTATAATAAAGAACCAGTATTTCTGACAAACCTTGTCTGCCTCGCTCTTTATCGGACATCTCCGCGTCCGCTACAACTTCACTTTTTCCATATTTTGTTACGTTACAGCCATATTCTAAAATGGATTAAATTATATTTTTTTTATCATCAATCTACACACAATACCCAATAATAAAAAAGCAAAAACAGGTGTTTAGAAATTTTTGCAAATTAAAAATAAATAACTGAAATATTAAAGCGCGATAAAGGAGTCGGACTTTGTGAACTCATGTACAAGCTTTATCAAACAGAAAATAAATCAAAAACGAGAGCAGTGTTGCTGAGCCCAGAGTAACTGCGTGTGTCTGCAGCAGGGCACACCCTAGACTTCCTTTCCACCACAACTTCCTCCCTAATCCCTGCCCCCTCCCCCCAATCTTCTTGGGTATGACGCTACAAGCTTGGCACACTGGTATTTAGGTAATTTCTCCCATTCTTCTCTGCAGATTCTCTCAAACTCTGTCAGGTTCGATGGGGAGCGGCGATGCACACCTATTTCAGGTTCCTCCAGAAATGGTCGATCGGGTTTAAGTCCGGGCTCTGGCTGAATCACTCAAGGACATTTACAGACTTGTCACAAAGCCACTCCTACATAGTATTGGCTGTGTGCTTAGGGCCATTGTCCTGTTGGAAGGTGAACCTCCTCCCCAGTCTGAGGTCCAGAACACTCTGGAGCAGGTTTTCTTCAAGGATCTCCCTGTAATTTGCTCTGTTCATCTTTCCTTAGACCCTGACAAGTCTCCCAATACCTGCTGCTGAAAAACATCCCCACAGCAGGATTCTGCCACCACCATGCTTCACCATGGGTATGGTATTTGCCATACCTGGTTTCCTCCAGATGTGATGCTTGGCATTCAGGCCAAAGAGTTCAAACTTGGTTTCATCAGACCAGAGAATATTGTTTCTCATGTCTTTTGGCAATCCCCAAGCAGGCTGTCGTGTGCCTTTTACTGAGGAGTGACTTCCGTCTGGCCACTCAACCATAAAGACCTGATTGGTGGAGTGCTGCAGATATAGTTGTCCTAGAAGTTTCTCCCAACTCCACAGAGGAACTCTGAATCTCTGTCAGAGTGACCATCGGGTTTTTGGTCACCTCCCTGACCAAGGCCCTTCTCCCCCGATTGCTCAGTTTGGCCGGGCGGCCAGCTCTATGAAGAGTACTGGTGGTTCCAAAGTTCTTCCATTTAAGAATGACGGAGGCCACTGTGCTCTTTGGGACCTGCTGCAGAAATTGTTTTATACCCTTCCCCAGATCTGTGTATTGACACAATCCTGTCTCAGTCTATGGACAATTCCTTTGTCTTCATGGCTTGGTTTTTGCTCTGACATGCACTGTCAATCAATTTAATTTACCACTGGTGGACTCCATTCAAGTTGTAGAAACATCTCAAGGATAATCAATGGAAACAGATTAACCTAAGCTCAATTTTGAGTGTCATAGCAAAGGGTGTGAATACTTATGTATACTTGATATTTCAGTTTCTTTTTAATTATTTTGCAAAAATTTCTAAACGCCTGTTTTCGCTTCTTCATTCTGGGGTATTATGATTTAAAAAAAAAATGTAATCCATTTTAAAATAAGGCTGTAACGTAACAAAATATGGAAAAAGTGAAGGGGTCTGAATACTTTCTGAATGTCCTGAATGACTACTTAACCTTAATCATATAATTTAAATTGGTGGTAGGAGTAGATGGTGATTACACTAAAGCAGGGATCTTATGTAATGGAAATCTCTTCTCCACATACAGATCAGCAAGGGAACTCCACTGAGATTACTTAATTTGGAGCCCGCATCACCTTCAAGGATGAAAGAACAGAGCTGGGAATTTGTTGGTATTTTTAAATCTTGAATTAACAGGAGGTTGGTCTGAATTTGTTAAGATTACTGAAAGTGAGATTTTCCAGTGTTGAGAAGTGAGGTGTAATTGTGGGTAAGGGAGAGCAATGGAGACTGGGAGCTTGTGGTTAGAATGACCTATCTTTTTTTAATATTTGTATTTCCCTTTGCCTTCTCTTGCACTGTTGAAACCTCTCACTATGCAGCGGTTGGCATCAAAGTACAAAATCACTCTCAACTATTGAGAACCAAATTGGAGAAAGTATTGATGGTGTTTTCCAGTGCCTTGTCATACACCGAGATGCCTGCTGCAGGTAGATCAGATCTGGAACAGTGTCCAGGACCTCAATGCCTTTTTAAAAAAAAATAAATAATAAAAAAATGTAAATCCAGACACATTCATAAAAGTTATGATCTGACTTCATTTGATATGTGTGTCCAAAAATCCGATGATAAAATCTTCAGGAATGGAAAATAATAATAATTCAGTGCAGAATCTATTCCCCAAAATAAGTTCTTAAGACATAGGAGCAGAATTAGGCCATTCGACCCATTGAGTCTGCTCTGCCGTTCAATCATGGCTTCTCCTGCCTTCTCATAACATTTGACTCCCTTACCGATCATGAACCTCTCACTTTCCGCTGTAAAAGTACCCAAAGACTGGCCTCCACAGCCATCTGTGGCAATGAATTCCACACTTTGACCAGATAAAGAAATTCCTCCTTGTCTCCTTTCTATAGGTGCCTCCTTTTATTCCGAGGCTGTGCCCTCTGGTTCTAGACTCTCCCACTTATGGAAACATCCTCTCCGCATCCACGCTATCGAAGTCTTTCATTATTCAGTGAGTTTCAATGAGATCATCTTTCTAAACTCCAGTTGGTACAGACCCAGATCCGTAAAAAGCTCTGCATGCGTTAACCGAAACATCGCTAAGAACATTTTCGTAAGGCTCTTCTGTGCAATGCCAGGCAACCCTCCTCAGATATGGGGCCCAAAACTGCTCACAAAAATGCAGTCTGGCCAGTGCCCGATAAAGCCTCAGCATTACGTCCCTACTTTTATATTCTAGTCCTCTCGAAATGAATGCGAACATTTCATTTGCTTTTCTTGCCACCTGCTCAACATACAAATGAACATTTTGGGAATCCTGCACCAGCACTCCCAAGTAAAATGAAGGTTTATTGCAGTGGCTTATAACCTGGAGTTCCAGTTGGCCTCGGTGAAGCAATAGAATAGTTTATACTTTGTCTTATGGAAGTAGTGGAGGCCACATCGAGATAACTGAATGCAATGGACGAGAATGGAGGACCTCAATCTCGCCTGAGATGTGCTGTGGGGATCCCTTATTGGATATGAGGGTGGAGGTGCAGAGACTGCAATGAACAAACCAGGGAGTCATGGAGAGAGCGCGGGAATCAGAATAGGAAGATGTAACTGGCAGTGGGTTTGATTTGAAGCTAGCAGTGATATTGGAGAATAATGTGTTGGATGTGACGGCAAGGTCCTGTTCTGTCTGGAGGGGAGGCGAAAACCGACCCATCGGGATTGGAAGAGAAACAGTCATCCCAGATGTCATTTGCGGAAAACTTCATCTTGAGAGCAGATCGGGTAGATATGGAGAAAGTGCAAGAAAAGGGTGGAGTACTTGCAAGAGACAGGGTGGATGGGATCTAGGCAGCTGTGAGAGTTGCTTTGCTGAGCTTTTAGTAGATATCTGTGGATAGTCTGACTCCTGAGGTGGCACAGATTTTAAGAAAGAGAGAAAGAGGTTTTGAGGGAATTGAGGCTGGTCGGAGTGAATTCGAGAGCATGCTGGAATGATGAAGTTGATGAAACTGAAAAGTTCCGCACATGTACAGGAGGCAGCCCTGATCATCAATATAGTGAGGAAGAAAGTTGGGGAGGAGATCCAGAATATATTTGGAATGTTAAGTGTTCAACGTAGTTAATGGAAAAAGGAAACTGGCACAGATGGGCTCCAGATGAATGCCCATGGCTACACCTATGATTTGAAGAACGTATTGAAAAAAATGTTACTTAAATAACAACTAAACAAGTTCACTTCTTAATAAACAGACAACACACAAACTGTTTGGTAGACCAGTTCAAAATTTACTTATTATCGGCCGATGGAAGTGAGCAAGAACTCTGGTCAAGTGAGCAATACTTTCACTTGGCTGTCCTCAGTCTACTTCTCCGAACAACAGAAATACATTGTATTATATAGTGTGTACACAAAAAGCTGGAGAAACTCAGCCGGTGCAGCAGCATCTAAGGAGCGAAGGAGATAGGCGACGTTTCGGGCCGAGACCCTTCTTCAGCGTATTATATAGTGTTTTTTTTTGTCACCTTAACACATTCCACAGACATTAGTCATGGTCAGAGGTGCAGAGAATAAAGATCACTACAGGGGTTACACAAAAAGCTGGAGAAACTCAGCGGGTGCAGCAGCATCTAAGGAGCGAAGGAGATAGGCGACGTTTCGGGTCGAGACCCGTCTTCAGACAATGAATGAAAGATATGCAGAAAAGTATCGATGATAAAGGGAACAAGCCATTGTAAGCTGTTTGTGGTGTGAAAATGAGAAGCTAGTGCGACTAGGGTGAAGGAGGGAGATAGAGATAGAGGGAATGCCAGGGCCCGAGGGCTGAGGGAGAGGTGGGAAGGGGAGGAGACAGCAGGAGTTAACGGCGTGGAGTGACCACGGCCAGAGTGAGCAACACCGCAAGTTGGAGGAACAACACCTCATATGGGGAGTCTGCATCCTTTGGGCTTGAACATTGAATTTTCTCAATTCTGTTAACCCTTGCTGTCTCCTCCCCTTCCCACCTCTCCCTCAGCCCTCGGGCCCTGGCATTCCCTCTATCTCTATCTCCCTCCCCCACCCTAGTCGCACTAGCTTCTCATTTTCACACCACAAACAGCTTACAATGGCTTGTTCCCTTTATCATCGATACTTTTTTGCATATCTTTCATTCATTGTTCTTTATCTCTCCACATCACCGTCTATATCTCTCGTTTCCCTGATCCCTGACCAGTCTGGAGAAGGGTCTCGACCCGAAACGTCGCCTATCTCCTTCGCTCCTTAGATGCTGCTGCACCCGCTGAGTTTCTCCAGCTTTTTGTGTAACCCTCCATTCTCCAGCATCTGCAGTTCGTTCTTTAACAAAGATCACTACAGGATGCGCCTGCGTGGTCTCGTCACATCAAAGGCTTCAGCCATTTGTCATTGCCCCTTACTGGGAACAATCTAACTTCCTCTCTCGTCACCTCCTCCCTCATAAACATCGGACATTTGTCCCAATACCCCTTACTGAGTATTTGGCTTCCTTTCTCGCCAAATACTAGATGCATTTTAAAGTCATTCATTATCTCAATACACAGTAACCTGACTTGTCTTTCTGTATTATTCTACTGGAGAAAAGCCTAATTTGAGACTAAATATAAGCTGTAAGCTAGCCCAGGAACCAATTTAATATCACCTTATATTTTTTAACTTAATTTAGCCTTATCAGTATGAGGTATTAAAAGAAAACGTAACCGATTGGGTCTCTGTTCTTGGAAGAAGCATGGGGCTCTGTGGCCTACCCAATGGGTCATGGAACTATAAAGGGACTAGACATCCATGGGAAAGATGAGGACATTATTAAACTCGTGGCAAGGTAATCTTCAGTGGAAGAAGAGATAAAATAAAGATAGAGAGATGAGAGTTCAGTGGGGCAGGAGCAGGTAGAAACAATAGGCCTACCAGGGTGGTCTTGTGTGTGGACCTTGGGTAGGAGATGGAAATGGTTGAAGCGAGGTTGGGAATCTATCAGGTTGGAGAGGAGGAGATGTGAGAGTTCAAGTGTTGTTCATGGGACAATCATATTTGATATGGCTCCAGCTAACAGTGCTGACGGTAAAGTAGCAACTCAAACAAGTCAACCATCGAGCTCATTTGTTGTGAGAGAGAAATCCAAAATCAGAGGTTTTTTTAGAAGAAATTCTACTTTGTATGTATTAATACATATTATTTCTTGCATTTTTTAATTCATTATTGTAACATTATTTGTTTAAAGTAACCCCATATATGTTTTGGGGGAAATGGAGCGGAAAGGAATAGTAGACAGTGAGAAACAAATAATGAATTAATTAATACTTTTTATTGTCACATGTGACAGGTCAGTGACATGCTTTGCTTGTATACCCAAGGTATTCAAATAGTTGCCTGTAAAGGGCACTTTGTACCCCAGCGCCAGGTCCCCCTTTGTTCTCCCCCCTCCCCCCATCTCTGAGAACATGGATAGATGATGTTGCAAGCCGGGACCCTTGTTCAGACTCAATTAAAAGTAAGGTGTTTTGGACATTTGGTGTCTTTGAAAAATATAAGGGAACCAACCAAGGGATTTGGATGACTTGATACTGGGAAACTCTCGGAAATGTCTTCCTTTGTGAAATTTTCTGTTTTGCAACTGCGCACTGAATGTTCAATTTAAAGCAAATTTTAAATAGTTCTTAGAAAATTGAGATATCCTAAATCCTGCCTATGCAGGACAGGTGATTATCGAAGGCTGTTTATATCAAAGCCTGGCTTTTGGCAACGAAACACTAATTGCAATGAGGAAACATTTTCCAATTTTCTTTGCTATCTTTATGGATTTATGGGTATATATTCCAAGGCCCTTCCATTTCTCATCTATTATGTATTCTCTTGTTTGTTGCACTTCTTCAGACAATTCTGCTCTGAACAGACTTTTCTGTCCTGTAGTTGAAGCTTTCGTCCACCCTGATAACATGTCCAATTTTTGTCTTGCCTTAAAAAAATCAATTTGACCTGTACATTTATGTTTAAGCCATTATTATGTACCACAAAAAGAGCTACATTCTTTAAGATTTACTAACTTTTCAGGATCTGACTATTAAATGTTACATCCCTTCTCTGTGCACGGCTTGATTGTATTCATGTATATCTTTTCTTTGAGAGGATAACATGCAAACTAAAGTTTTTCAATGTACCTTGATCCAAGTGACAACTATAACTAAACTAAATGTTATTGCCACTCCCTAATTGTGCTTAAGGTAACCTTGACCCTCCACAGTCATTAGATGAAGGGATGGTCACAGAATTACTAGGGAAGCAGTTTCAGGATTTGGATCCAATAACGATAAAGGAACGGTAATGTATTTCCAACCTAGAATTCTGCATTACCTGTAGAGGATTTTTCAGGAGACGATGTTCTTTTATGTCTACTGCTCACATCTTTCTTGACAGTGGAGGTCATGGAACTGTTGCTGCTGGGGTCTCAGCAATTGTCATAACAAGTGTAGTTGGTTAGATTTGGAGCTTAGCTGCAGAGGGAGTTTCCAGCTTTTTTTTAGTTTTATTTTGATTAGACCACCACATGTAGAAAATGGGTATTGCCTGGCATTTTTGTGACCTTGGTTCTTGGAAAATTGCATCTGTTATCCATTCTGTAAAGCCCCTAAAGAATTTAGTATGTTTTTTTCTTTCAATAAGCCTACCTCTCCCTCTAAATTCTTGAGCATACAGGAACATCATGATTATTCACCCAGTCCACAATCACCATTCCAGGAATCAACCAGGCAAATCATTGATGCACTCCTCATGCCTTTCCTTATGACTCTCCTGTGGGTCAAGTAGCCAAACCTGCTTGCATCGTATCAGTGGCATTAGTCTAAGGCCCATATATAAAGGGAGTAGGACATCTTCATTGTTGTACTCTGATTCCCTTTAAATTAAGGCCAGCATATCTTTTATCTTAAAATTGAGTTGTTTATTGTCATGTGTACTGAGGTACAGTGAAAAGTTTTTGTTGAGTGCTAACCAGTCAGTGGAATTACAATACATGATTACAATAAAGATATTCACAGTGTTCAGATAAATGATAAAGAGAATAATGTGAATAACGCCTCGTGCAAGATGAAGCCAGTGAAGTCTGATCAAGGATAGGGAGAAGGTCGCCAATGAGGTTGATGGTAGTTCAAGACTGCTCTCGAGTTGTTGGTGGGATGGTTCAGTTGCCTGATAACAGCTGGAAAGAAACTGTCCCTGAAGCTGGAGGTGCACTTCCCAGTTGCTTGTCTACCTATAAATTAAATTTATGATTCTTCTGCAACGTACGTTTTTATCTCTCAACCTACCAAGCTATACAGCTTCACAATTTCCATGTAATGTTTGCCCACTGCTGCAGCTGGTCTGTCCTGTTAAAACCTCTCTACATCCTCTCCTCTACTCAATCCCACCCAGTTGTGTATCATCAGCCAAATTGCAACTATGGCATTTGATGTGTTTATTTCCACTCCATTTTCCATCCATTAACCAATTTTCAAACCTACTCATTTATTACGCCCATTTACTCATGCTCCAACTATGATCACCTCGTACGTGGCATATTTTCAAACACCTTCTCAGAATCTAAATTACCAGACCGGTAGGATTTTCCTTATCCATCTTGCCGGTTTCAATTTTTAAATAATAAACAGAACTATTTAATCTAAATTTCCCTTAATATGTGAGTTTACTGTTTCTCATCCCATTTTTCAATTTCTTAGTGTTGTGCTGTCTCTTAAAAAAACATTTCCCTAGTACTGAAGGTAGTACTAAGTCTTGTGGAATCTCACTGGCAATAGGTTTCCTGACACAAATACACCCGCTAACCATGACTCATTACTCCTCTCACTGAGAGAAAATTGTCTCCAACTTGCTGCTCTATTAACTTTTACTGTCCTAGCCAGCCACATGGGACTGTGCTAGACTCCATATAATGCATGTCAATTGCACTGCCTATATCAGGGATCGGCAAGCTTGTTCTGCATAGGGGCCGGGAAGCATGTCTGTGAGCGAATGGCGGGCCACATCTATCATGTGTGCACATCTATCCCGCCCCGGGTGGCAGGCATCAAATCACGTGTTCACAGGTAGACAAAAATGCTGGAGAAACTCAGCAGGTGAGGCAGCCTCATGCAAACCTTGCATGTCTCACCTGCTGAGTTTCTCCAGCATTTTCGTCTACCTTCGATTTTTCCAGCATCTGCAGTTCTTTCTTAAACGTGTTCGCAGAAGGTGCGCGGCCATGCTGGCGACTTTGCGCAGGATGCGGTACAGCCAGAGCTTGGCCGATAATCGGGCGCCCAGCTGGCCGGATGATTGCGGTGATCCAGGTTCAATCCGGACTGTTATCTGTATAGCTTTTGCATATTCTTCCTGTCACCCATGCTCCCCCAGCTGGTGGGAGAACTGGGAAGGGAACGGGTTGGAGAGAGAGGGAAGGAAGGGGTATTTGAAGTTAGATAAATCAATGTTCATACCACTGGGGGTGAAAGCTACTCGAGCGAAACATGAGGTGCTGTTCCTTTATTTTGCGCTGGGCCTCACTGACAATGGTGGAGGCCCAGGACAGAAAGGTCAGATTGGGAATGCGAGGGGGAGTTAATGTGCTGAGCAACCGGGAGATCGGATAGGTTACGGCTTTTGTCAGGGGAGTTTGTTCTGGCCTATGAAACATTTTACCTAACAACATTTTAAAGACATTTAGACAAATACGTGATAGGAACATTTTAGAGGGATACTGGTCCAAGTGGGACACGTTGGGTCCCTGTCACACAGGAGGCCTGGTCCTCCAACGCAACCCATTCCCCCAAGCAATATTCCACCACTCACCCATAGACCCCAACTGCACCAGGGCAGCTCATTTCCCCTTATCCCCAGCGCACCTTCCCCCTCCCCTTTATCCTCCCTCTTTTTAAACTATTAAAAAAAATTGGTTTTTCACTTCAAAAAATCTTATTGCAATTGCTGCCAGGACTCGGTGTCCTGTGATTTGCAACATTGTAATTGGCAGGGCCAGCAAGTGCAATTGGGTTTTTTGCAGTGAAAAGTTACATTTTTTAAGTTTAAAACATCAATGTGAAGCAAACTTTGATAAAAGACATCACAGGACAATTGTAAGGTGATGCTTTTTTAAGAAATGTAAACGAGATCCCATTGTGATGTCATTGTGGGGTGGAGCACCACTCATGGGCAGTTTATGTAAATGAGATCCCCTTGTGATGTCATAGCTGCTAACTGCCACTGCATCTTGAAATAATTTTTGTAAAACTGGATTTTGTAAGGTTGAAAATGTGAATAACTTGTAAAATATACCATCAATCTGAAGGAAACTTGATACAACATGCCACAGGACAATGGTGAGGTTTGAGCCATGAAAGATTTCAGTTACTGAGGGAAAATTGTATGATGTATAAAACATTTTCAAGACGTTTCATGTAGTAAGATGAAGTTAATTTTGCAGCAGAAGAGAAAATACTGAAATAGAGAGGAATTGCCCAGCAGTTTTGATCACATAAAATCGGTTCACATGATGTGCGACTGTCCTTCAGTCTTCCAAGCATATGCACGTGATTCAGTGGAATAGGAGGAATGCACATCCTACAGTTCTGTTTTTAAAAAAAAATAGATGAGAAGAATAAACCTGATATCTCCATGTTTTTGTTAGTGCATTAACCTGTGTTGTTGACTGCTGAGGGTAAAATTTATCCTCGCTTGGAGCAGCTTTGATTGAACTCCAGAGGCATCCGCCACATGTATAAAGGCCCTGATGGAAATAAAAGGTATGAATTATTATTGGTACGGTATTAATAGAAATACAAGCAACACAGCCCACTAACCTGCTCAGAATTTCACAGGATTATGATTTTTTTTTTTAACATCTGCACCACTTTCCTATCCCACTCTCCCTTGAATCCTTTAATACCTTGAAATCAATTCAAATCACTGTTTTGAATGTAGTGTCTAAAGTTCTCTACCCCGCTCCTTTGAGATGTGATGTCAGTTCAAGACCCTGTCCCCCTTATGTCCACCCTGTTAGAACCTCTAAGAATTTTGTATGGTTCTGTAGGATTGTATCTAATTCTTTTAAATTCTAGGGAACTGAGGCCTGCCCCATTCAATCTGATTTCATATAATGGACCCACCATCCCAAGAAGCACTCTGTTGAATCTTCAATGTATTGCCTTTATTGCAAATCTATCCTTTATAGGAAAAAGTGTGAAATTAAATTTCCAGGTACAATAATTATATAAAATTACTGTATATTACTGTAATAAGCCATGTTTACGCAAATTCTCTTCCAATAAAGGCCAGCATACCATTGCCTTCCTAATTGCCCACTGCTCCTGCACACAGCTTGCAGTCACTTGTCTATGAAGATGCTTGTTTCCGATCGAACATCAACATCTACAATCTCTTGTCATTTACAAAAAAAAAACTAATTATTTTTGTTTTTCTTTCAAAAGAAGGGGACACATTGCAGAATATTATCATGCAGGTGATCTTAATTCACAGACTGTTTAAATGGAGTGCCATGAGTGTTGTATGTCATGGGGGTTGCTAATATTTTATCATACGATTACATTGGGGGTTGCAGGCACTTTGGTCAGCATGGAGTCATTGAGCCATACACTGCTTATACTCAGAACATAGCTCAGTACAGCACAAGAACAGGCACTTCGGCCCACAACGTGTGCCGAATTTGATGCCAAATTAAACTAATCTCTGTTGCCTGCATGTAATCCACATCCCCATCCATACCATCCAAAAACTTCTCAAACACTACTATCTTATCTGCTTCCACCAACTCCCTGCTAATATGTTTGATGCATCAACCACTCTATGTAAAAAAAGACTTGCCCCATACATCCCATCTTCTTTAAACTCTTCCCCCTCCCCACCCCAAATCTTAAACCTGTGCCATCTAGCATGAGACATTTTGCTGGGGAAAAGTTTCTATCTGTCTTCCCTATCCACATCCCTCATAATTTTTCTAAACTTTCATCGTCTCCCTCAGCCTCCAATGCTCCAGATAAAACAATCTTTGTTTGTCCAATCTTTCCTTGAAGCTAAAGGGCCTGTCCCACCAGCATGCGATTGCATTTGTCTAGCGCGACCAAACGTGGTCGCTTGAGGCGTACGGCCACACAGGGCCGGTTCCACTTCGAACCGCGGAGGCGTATGCAGTTGTGCGGGGCTGGTCCCGACATCATACTCGCCAATCAGCTGGGCAGGAGGCGGGCCGACTGAATTTGGACGTCGGGCGGTGACGTCATCACGCAACGGCACGCCGGGCGGTGACGTCATCGCGCAACGCCATGCGCTAGGTGTACGCAATCAAGACGCTGCGTGCGCCCTCAATGCGCCTGCGGGCCAACAGGCCGTTGGCGCGCGGGATTTTCGGACAGTGCAAGATTTTTGCCGCCCCGCGCGATGTCGGGCCCAGCGCTGCACAACTCCATACGCCTCCGCCGATCTAATTGCACCGGCCCCGCGTGTCCGTACTCGTCAAGCGACCACATTTGGTCGCGCTAGACGCATGCAATCGCATGCTGATGGGACAGGCCCTTATTAATCTCTAACCCAGGAAGCATCCTGGTAAACCTGCACCCTCTCCAAAGCCTCCACACCCTTCCTGTAATGGGGTGACAGCAACCGCACACAATACTCCAAATTACCATTTTCCAAACTGTATACTCTCTTTTTAAGTTCTTCGGTATTATCTGGGGTCATCTTATCATGTCCTACTCATTGCTTTGTGATTTCAAACTGAATTCACAGCACATACTTAGTGTTTGCAACCATAATTAGGGATTTATCGCATCCCTAGCACTTTTCCTTGAATGTCTGCTACCCACAGTGAAATTCTGCCACTTCTTCAAATGAAAGTGAGAAAAACACTTTTAACAAGTCCCATTTCAAGGTATTGATTAGATCATCTAAAAAATGATGCTGGTTGTGTCTAGCCCGTGTCGTGCTTTGTGGATGATTCAGTTATCTGGTGTTTGTCTGTGCCTGCCTATTTCAAACAATTGAGAATTCTAAATATTCAAAATATGAAAGTTACAACATGTACCTTAATTTACATGTTTGCATCCAATAAATGTGCAAATCATTTCAGAATCGTTCAACGTGGAACATTTGACCTAATGAGTCTGTGCAGGCACTGGCTTGCCCTACTTCCCTGTCCTCCAACCTAGCCCTTGCTAATTTTCCTTCAATTGTTTATCCTGCTCTCTCTTGAGTACTTCAGTTGTATCTGCCTTGACTACTATTGCTGGCAATACATTCCACAGCCAAACCATGTGCTGCGGAATATAATTTTTCCTCCCGACACTCTGCTTCGGGCAGTAAACAACATCTCTTCAGATTTTCCTCATCTACAAGTTTGTTGGAAAGGGTGTGCTGAGAAAATAGAAGCAATTTGCATAATATAAGTCCGTGCCCCAGCGATTCTTGTTCTTGCTTACAAGTTTGCCATAACAAGTTACATTAAAATAATAATTAAAGTGTTTCTATTTTAGCTATAAGATTACTAAATATACAACATGAGTGACACATTGACTGCAATTGTATTTTTTTAAGAATGCAATGCGAGACAAATTGCCTTTACCTCTATTCAAATCAAAGTCCAATGTAGACTGAAGCCACATTTACTTTTAAACTAAAGCTTTTCTGTGAAATTCAGTGAAGTGTGTATGCAGGTGTGCAATACTTATTCCAAACATTATGATGCTTGATCAGGTTTTAAGCAAGTGTTAATCATTGCATGTGTTTTCATGTATTAAGTTTATTTTTAAAATTCAGTGACTCTGAGCACGATGAGCATGATGTACAGTGCCCTTCATAATGTTTGGGACAATCATTTATTTATTTGCCTTGGTACGCCACAATTTGAGATTTGTAATAGAAAAAAATCACATGTGGTTAAAGTGCACATTGTCAGATTTTAATAAAGGCCATTTTTATACATTTTGGTTTCACAATGTAGAAATTACAGCAGTGTTTATACAAAGTCCCCTCCATTTCAGGCACCATAATGTTTGGGACACAGCAATGTCATGTAAATGAAAGTAGTCATGTTTTTTTTTGTTGCATATCCTTTGCATGCAATGCCTGCTTGAAGTGTGCGATTCATGGACATCATCAGTTGCTGGGTGTCTTCTCTGCCTGGCCGGTATTGCAGCTATCTTCAGTTTATGCTTGTTTTGGGGGCTAGTCCCCTTCAGTTTTCTCCTCAGCATATAAAAGGCATGCTCAATTGGGTTCAGATCGGGTGATTGACGGCAACTGGAGAATTGACTATTTTTGACCTTTGAAAAACTGTTGCTTTAGTAGTATGTTTGGGATAATTGTCTTGCTGTGGAATGAACCACAGGCCAATGAGTTTTGAGGCATTTGTTTGAACCTGAGCAGAGAGGATGTGTCTATACACTTCAGAATTCACTATGCTACTACCAGCAGCAGTTGTATCATCAATGAAGATCAGTGAGCCAGTACCTTCAGCAGCCATACATGCACAGGTAATAGCACACCCACTAACGTGTTTCACAGATGAGGTGGTATGCTTTAGATCTTGGGCAGTTCCTTCTCTCCTCCATACTTTGCTCTTGTCATCACTCTGATTTGTTCATCTGTCCACAAGACCTTTTTCCAGAACTGTGGTGGCTCTTTTAAGTACTTCTTGGCAGACTGTAACCTGACCATTCTATTTTTGCGGCTAACCAGTGGTTTGCATCTTGCAGTGTAGCCTCTGTATTTCTGTTTGGGAAGTCTTCTGCGGACGGTGGTCATTGACAAATCCACACCTGACTCCTGAAGAGTGTTTCTGATCTGTCGGACAGGTGTTTGGCAGGCATAAAATGGACTTTTAGTGACTTTTGCGGGTCACTAAAACATTGGTTAATGGTCACAAAAAAATGGAGGAATAACCTGCTGAGATCACCGATGCCACATCAATTAAAGGATCCTCATTTTGACATCAATACTTTGCACGCACCGTCTATCAGCCTTGGTTTACAACTTGAATTACATTTGAAATCCATTCACTGGGTATTCCTTCACTGTTTACAGATTTTTTAGGTGCACATCTGAACGCCACGATGCAACCTCTGGCTCATCGATCACCTTGCATCTGGCAGGATAGCAGTGACTTGCTCAGGACAGACGACGATCGGTCAAGAAAAACTATCCCTCACCAGTAAATCACCATATCCTTCATCACTTGTTTTTCCCCTCCATGACAGCCTTTTTTTTTTCTGCAGTTGTTCTGTGGTTGCAATGGGGGGGAGCTCTCTCTGGGTCTAACACCTTTCCCGGTGATTAGCATGTCAAAGACACAAGCCTTGAGAACCTTTCATGCAGCTCTCAGAGGGAACTTCACTGGGCCATTGTAGCTCTTCCATCTGGCTGTAAAACACTCTTTGAAATGCCTTTTTACTTGGTCAGTTGTATGATAATTTTCTTGGCAATTGTCCCAAACTGGGGTTTGTGCTGGGGTTGGTGCCATTCACACCACAGGTTTAGTATAATATCAAATATCAAAGTTAAATTTATCAACATGGTTATTCATGAATATACAAATACAAATACAAATACAAATTCCCTTTGTTGTCATTCAAACAGATAGAGGTTTGAACGAAGTTTCATTCCCTGCAGTCATAACAATAAAATAAACATAACACACCGTTAGTACAGGGTACACAAAAAGCTGGAGAAACTCAGCGGGTGCAGCAGCATCTAAGGAGCGAAGGAGATAGGCGACGTTTCGGGTCGAGACCCTTCTTCCTAAATAAACATAACACACAGTTAGTACAGTTTCACACAAACATCTATCACAGTGAATCTCCAAACACCTCCTCACTGTGATGGAAGGCAAAAGTCTATTGTTTCCCTGTACTTTATTCTTCTCCCGCGTCGAGGTGATCGAGGCTCCTGATGTTAAAGCCCCCAGTGGGCGTTGGTAAGTCCCGCGGCTGATTAAGCTGCACCGGGCGATGTAAGGCCCTGCAATGGGCCGATTCAAACCTCGCGATTCGGGGCGGGCGAAGTTGCCGTTGCGGGACCTCTCGGAAATCGGTCTCCCACCAGGGTCCTGCGAGCTCCCGATTTTACCGTCCACGGGGCCTGCGTCCGAGGCCTCCGAAGCTCCGCAGTCGGGTCGCCGCTGCCGCGCAACCTCAGCCTCCGAGTCAGCCAGCTCCGTGATGGTAGGTGAGCAGTAGGTGAGTCCGCAGACTCTGCGACTGGAGCCCTCAGGTCGATTTTGGTTGGAGGCCGCCAACTCCACGATGTTAGGCCCTAGCAAAACAGACGCGACAAGGAAAAGGTCGAGTCTCCGTCCAAGGAAGAGATTAAAAGTTTTAAACTCTTCCCCCCCCTTCACATATCTCTCAATGTGTGGATTTTATCTATGTTATAACGCAAATATAAATTTATAAAGCACATTATTGCGGTTTAAACATTGGTATTTGTCGATGCTACAATGGTGTTTTTTCAGGTATTTATGTTTCCATTTTCATAGAGAGACAGCATGGAAAGGCCCTTCAGCCCACTGGGTCCACGCTGACCATCAATCACACTTGTAATATCTTATCCCATTTACTCGTCCACTCCCGACACACTGAAGGCAATTTACAGAGACCAATCAACCTCCAAGCCTGCATCACGTCTTTACTTTCTATAATATCCGAAACCTCAAAACCCTGGAATATTGAGTTGCCAGTCCTCTTCCACTTGCAGATGTGTAATGGCCACAACAGTAGGCAGCATGGTGGCATAGCAGTAGAGTTGCTGCCTTACAGTGCCAGAAATCCAAGTTCGATCCTGACTACAGGTACTGTCTGTACGGACTTTGTGTGTTTTTTTTCCTGTGACCTCGTGGGTTTTCCCCGGGTGCTCCGATATCCTCCCATACTCCAACAACGTACAGGTTTGTAGGTTAATTGGCTTTGATAAAGATTGTAACGTGTCCCTAGTTTGTGGGATAGTGCTGGTGTATGGGGATTGCTGGTCAGCACGGACTCGGTGGGACGAGGGGCCTGTTTCCGCACTGTTTGTCTAAACTAAACACCATCGTTCCATTAATCGATCCTGAAGTTAATCTGCTTTACCCATAATTTACCCATAAAGGATACTTAGAGATAATATATATAAGCATCTGGATAAACAGGGTTTGATCAGGAACAGTCAACATGGATTTGTGCCTGGAAGGTCATGTTTGACAAACCTTCTTGAATTTTTTGAAGCGGTAACTAGGGAAATTGATGAGGGTAAAGCAGTGGATGTTGTCTATATGGATTTCAGTAAGGCCTTTGACAAGGTTCCCCATGGAAGGTTGGTTCAGAAGGTTCAATCTTTGGGTGTTAATGGCGGAGTAGCAAGATGGATTCAACAGTGGCTGAATGGGAGATGTCAGAGAGTAATGGTGGATGGCTGTTTGTCAGGTTGGAAGCCGTGACCAGTGGGGTGCCTCAGGATCTGTGTTGGGTCCACTGTTGTTTGTCATGTACATCAATGATCTGGATGATGGGGTGGAAAATTGGATAAGTAAGTATGCAGATGATACTAAGATAGGTGGTATTGTGGATAATGAATAGATTCTCAAAGTCTACAGAGAGATTTGGGCCATTTGGAAAAGTGGGCTGAAAGATGGCAGATGGAGTTTAATGCTGATAAGTGTGAAGTGCTACATCTTGGCAGGACAAATCAAAATGGGACGTACATGGTAAATGGTAGGGAATTGAGGAATGCTGTGGAACAGAGGGATCTAGGAATAACTGTGCATAGTTCCCTGAAGGTGGAATCGCATGTAGATAGGGTGGTAAAGAAAGCCTTTGGTGTGCTAGCCTTTATAAATCAGAGCATTGAATATAGGAGTAGGGAAGTAATGTTAAAATTGTACAAGGCATTGGTAAGACCAATTCTGGAGTATGGTGTACAATTTTGGTCGCCTAGTTATAGGAAGGATGTCAACAAAATAGAGAGAGTACAGAGGAGATTTACTAGAATGTTGCCAGGGTTCCAGCAACTATGTTACAGAGAAAGGTTGAACAAGTTAGGTCTTTATTCTTGGAGCGCAGAAGGTTAAGGGGGGGACTTGATTGAGGTCTTTAAAATTATGAAAGGGATAGACAGAGTTGACGTGGATAAGCTTTTCCCATTGAGGGTAGGGAAGATTCAAACAAGAGGGCATGACATGAGAATTAAGGGACAGAAGTTTACGGGTAACGTGAGGGGGAACTTCTTTACTCAGAGGGTGGTGGCTGTGTGGAATGAGTTTCCAGCAAAGGTGGTGGAGGCAGGATCGATTTTAACATTTAAAAGTAAAGTGGATAGGTATATGGACGTGAAGGGAATGGAGGGGTATGGTCTGAGTGCAGGTAGATAGGACTAGGGAAAATCAAATGGTCGGCACGGACTGGAAGGGCCGAGAGGGCCTGTCTCCGTGCTGTAATTGTTATATGGTTATAATTTATACTCCTTGCATTGAAACAACACATTTAATCTCCTCAATTTCACCATGTTCATTAACCTATACCTGCTTGTCCTTGCTTTCAGATTTGCTTGTCATAGTGAACAAATATACCAAGCTGTGAGAAAGTATCTATCTGAGGAGGGACTGGCATAGTACTATTTTTTCCGAGGGGCGAAGCCCCGAGGAAAAAATAGTGACTATTGACAGTCCCTCCGAAGATAGATAATTTCCACTATACTTTTGAACTAAAAGCTTGGTATATTTGTTTTATATCCCTTCATAACATCTAATAAAAATAAAATCTAATGAAAATAAAAAGTACAGAAAATAAATCGTGATTTTTTGTAGATTTATCAATTAAAGTGAAGAATTCTGCCTCTGAATCTGAACTATGCAGGATAAGATCAGTTTTTCTCATATCTCGCTCATATCTCTTCTCATATGAAGTTTTCCATGCCACGATTTGCGTCCAGTCTCGCTGTACTGCTGCAGCATTGCCGTCTGCGCGTTCATGGTTCGAATTGAAGAAAATTTCGTGACCGAGTTTTGAGCATGCGCAGTTTTACCAAGGAAGAAAATAGTAAAAAGAGCATGCGCAGTGCTGCCCAGGAGAAAATAGCAAAAAATAATCGGAGCTAGTGCGATTTATTTTTGGTCCGTCGAATAGCGATTGACCAATCACGTTTCTAGAATGCTCATGAATATTCATAGAAGGGATATAATGTCTACCATACCATCAGTTAGTTACCTCCATTTACTGATCTGCTGCTCTGGGGATAAAAAAATATGTTTATATGAATTGTTAATTCATTTCAAAGAGCTACACTTGTTGAATAACTTTTTGAAGTGCAATTATTTTGATATTTAGCTGAATTTGATAAACAACAATGAACAACAAACAACAATAGCTTATTTGAAATTCAACTAATTGATTGAGGAGCAATGTAGACCAGATTAGCTTCAGAGCTGACTGTCTCTCAAATATTCCCATAGGATCAATAATGGCCGTTTAAACTATAGTAACAGCTAGAAACCAAGACATAAATAGATAATCGAGGCTATACGATTTAGATAATGGTCAGGAATAATGTGTAGTTCAGCGATTTTTAGCAAGATTTGAAAAAATTAGCTTGTTTTGATGGCAGTGATGAGAAGAGGATGACGGATTAATCAATCTAGAATTGTAGCAATGGACTGAGCATGTATTTCTGCTTTCCTTGCATTAAGATTATATCCGTTTTTATAGTCAAAGCAATCTCATTTTGTCATATTGGCGTGCACTCTGAAATGACCACATTTGTAGTCAACAGATGGATGTTGCAGAATAAATCTGTGAGCATTCTGAAGGGCTCGTTTACTTTCTTGGAATATTTAATAACAAATGTGTTTGTTTGGTGGCATTCACATCGATAATTCTGTATAATGCACATTTTCAAATAAAATGACACCTGAGATGAAAAAAAATTGCAAGTGTATCGGGACTGAAATCAATAAATTGCTCAACATGATTTCAAATGGGAAGGAGAAATTTTAAAATGAAGGTACTCTGAACATGAGCCATGCATGAATTAAGAGCATGAACCTGATCAGATGTATAATTCTAACCAAATATGAAATGTGAATAAACTTTGGCTTGCAACATGACTGGACGTTCTCATCTATTAATTGAACATGGTGGGCGTTTGAAATGTTATGGGTAATCATTTATGACACACATCAAACCGACACTGAATGAGGAGCCCTCGGAAGTCTGCGGCTCCAGACATGCAATAATCTGAAGTGATGAAACGGTAGTGATTTGTCAATGTGAGATGTTGGAAATAGAAGGGACGGAAACCAGTACTGTAATATTTCTCGGAGCAAATTTCATAGTTGGTTCTCTTTTGTTTAAAAATGCTTTAAAGTAGTGTATTTTTAATAGATGTTCTAATTATCCATCCCTAATTGCCCTTGTACTGAGGAGCATACTATTCCGGGGGCTATTAAAACTCAATCATGGTAATGGAGGTTTTATGGGCTGTTTCTTTCAATTGCAACATGACAGGTTTACTTCCATTAATGAATCAGGTGGGTTTTTTTACAAAAAAAAAAATATATATACACGAATATGATTGTCCAGATTATTTGAGTTTAAATTCCACAGCTGCCATGTTGAACCTGGGGTAACTTGATCGCTGTACCATCTCCCTACACTTTGGTTAAAATTAAGCAGCTTTGAAAACATTGACTGTTTGCAGTAAAGTAAATGATGGAACAGTATTTGTTTCGTGTGAACTGATGCAGATATTCCATTTGGCATATCTGCCCACTTGTGGAACTAAGACTAGGGTTTTCTTCTGTTAATTTCTGCCATGAGTCTAATTTCTTGTTTCTTTCTTTATAGAAAGTTTATGAGTAAGTTGCAGAAGCCAGTGCTAACAGGCCAACGGTTTAAGACCAGGAAGAGGGGTAAGCTTTATAGGCTAGTTCTTTCAATTGCAACATTTAAGAGACAAATCAAGAAAAGTGCATTGATACCAAGAACGACAGCATTGTTTTTTGTGTTTACTGTAAGCATACCGATCAATCCAATGAATTTCTAAAGAATTCAGTGATATATTGATTTTTCTATTTTTCTTTCAATATGGATGTCTATATGAGACATTGAGAAATATTGCTTTTTATTTTTGTAGCTGTAAGATTAAATTAACCTAATGCACTATATAAAATAATTGATGTCATAATTATTTAATTCCTTTCAAGAGGCTGACAGCACAAAACTATTCTTATAACATGCATAAGTGTCGACTACTCTGCTGCCCTGTGTCTCCATTTTCTGTTGACCACCTTCTTTAAGTTGTGACCATATTGCTTTAAATGACAATGGTGGAAATTTAAAAATCAGTGGTAATGAATGTATCTTTTCTACAGATGAAAAAGAGAAGTTCGAACCAACAGTCTTCAGAGACACAATTGTTCAAGGTCTTAATGATGCGGGAACTGACCTTGAGGCGGCATCCAGGTTTCTGGATATAACAGGCTCAAGACTTGATTATCGTCGTTATGCCGACACACTGTTTGATATATTGATAGCTGGGAGCATGCTAGGTAAATATGAACCTGACTGTCTTGGATAAATCAATGACTAATGAAGAGAAGAGTGTGAAGTGGCCAAAGTGTAAATGTTAAAATGTTTGTTTTCCTTGATGTGAGTAAACATTTCAACAGCAGACAAGCTGAGCTAGGATGTGATTAATATTTGAAATGGACATTCGATTGCTTTAGAATTGGAAAAAGTGCAGCGTGTGAGCACAACCCGAGGACTCGTAATGTGGATTGCAGCTTCAGTCATTTAGCCTACGTATGTGTATCTGCCGCATAATGAGTGGAAGACTCCAGTCATGCATCGTGATGTTAATATCATTTGGAAGCCACTTCTGCATTCTCACTTAAATAGAAGTGGCCCATGCACCTGAATTGTGGGCTCCATTTGAAGCTGATTCCTGCTGGCCTCCACATCAGCTATTGCCTCCCATACAACACCAGATCCAATCCCTCCGCCCATTGATTGCAGACATTGCCCACCTCCCCATCATTCTTCCTTCCGTCACCACTCAACTAATGATTGGAGCCCTCCGACTTGTGAAACCTAGGTCGCCAATTACGGGTCCCCGCATCACTATCATTAATTGTTGACACCCAACTCTCACCCAAACCCGGTCGCCTTCTCAAGCCCTGCCCTTGCACCCAGTAATTTTTCTAACCAAGATAGATGATAAACATATTAGAACACAACATTAGGATAGTTGCATAATGCTGGAGTCACTCGGCGGGTTAGACAGCATCTCTGAAGAAAAGGAAAAGGTGACGTTTTGGGTCGATGTTTCTGTTGAAAGGTCTCGACCCGAAACATCACCTATTCGTTTTCTCCTGAGATGCTGCCTGGCCTGCTAAATTACTCCGGCATTTTATGTCTATCTTCAGTGTAAACCAGCATCTGCAGTTCCTTCTTACACAATAGGATAGTTATGTATCAGGGCTCTCACTTAACTTTTTTTTCTCTTTTTCCAGCCGGGCAACCTAGGGAGCTTTTTAGGTTGCCAAATGATGGTTTAGGTGGTCATTTAAGATGGCTTGCATGATGCGTGCGATAATGTGCTCGGACGAAGTGCGTAGTTACCAGTTGGAATTATGCTCAATGAAGCATTCACATATTATTTCAAGTAAAGTCACAAACTAAACATATTCACAAATCAAGACATGATCTATACCACAATGACATGCAGCAAAATTACAATACAGTATCTCAACTCTTTTTATATGAGTTGAGATGAATGCAATTTCTATTATTTCCACTTCCAAACGAAAATGTGGTTGGATTATTCAGCGTATGATCAACCTCAGTGAGACCAAGCGCAGGCTTGGTATCGCTTCGCACAACACCTCCACTCAGTTCGCAATAACCAAACTGATATCCCGGTGGATCCGCACTTCAACTCCCCCTCCGATTCCGAATCCGACCTTTCTGTTCTGGGCCTTCTCCATGGCCAGAGTGAGGCCCACTGCAAATTGGAGGAACAGCACCTTGGGTAGTTTACACCCCAGCGATATGAACATTGGCTTCTCCAATTTCAGGTAGTCCTTGCTTTCTCCCTCCTTCCCCTCCCATTCCCAGCTCTCCCACATTCTACTGTTACCGCCTCTTCCTTTTTCCCGCCGCCACTCCTTCCCCCCCCCCCCCCCCCCCCATCAGTCTGAAGAATGGTCTCGATCCAAAACGTTGCCTATTCCTTCGCTCCATAGATACTGCCTCACTTGCTGAATTTCTCCAGCTTTTTTGTCTATCACCCATTCATACAAGTTCTGTTTTCCCACTTTCCTCACCCGCTCCCTACACATTAGGGGCAATTTTACAGAGACAAGTTAACCTACAAAACCAATGCGTGTTTGGGATGTGGGAGGAAACCCACACGCTTGCAGGGAGAATATGCAAATTCAACACAGACAGTGCACGAGGTCAGGATCGAACACAGATCTCTGGCGTGTGAGGCAGCGCCTACCAGCTGTGCCACTATATTTTGTTTTCCAACACACTAAAAATTATATGTTGATAACTTTGGTTACTAAAAAAAAAATCAGCAATTTTCAGTCTTAAATCTCTAAGTCATGCTATGTTCCCCTTTACAGCTCCTGTATGTTTTAATTCAGTTCAAGACTATGGGGCAGTGCATTGGCCATAAAGTTGCTGCCTAAAAGTGCCAGAGACCCGGAATTGATCTTGAATATGGGTCCTGTTTGCATGGATTTTGCTCCTTTTTCCTTTGATCACATGGGTTTTCTCAGGATGCTCTTGTTTCCTACCACATTCCAAAGGTGTGCAGGAACCTTTTTCAGACCCAACCCAAAATGTAATATTTCCCTTTTGTCCAGAGATTCTGTCTGACCTATTGAGTTAACGTGGGCCGAAGGGCCTGTTTACACTCTGTATCTTTCAATTAAACTAAAAACACTAAAACCAGAGGGAATCTAAAGAAGGGTCTCTACCCGAAACATCACCTAATTTCTTCTATACAGAGATGCTGGCTGCTCCATGGAGTTTCCCCCCCACAATTAAAGCATGGAATAGTCGTTACCCAAACAGACACAACTAAATTTAAGGTAGACAAAAATGCTGGAGAAACTCAGCAGGGTGAGGCAGCATCTATGGAGCAAAGGAAATAGGCAACATTTCGGGTCGAGACCCTTCTTCAGACTGATGTGGGGGGGGGGGGAGAAGAAAGGAAGAGGCGGAGACAGTGGGCTGTGGGCGAGCTGGGAGGGAGAAGCAGGAGAAAGCAGGGACTATCTGATATTGGAGAAGTCAATGTTCATACGGCTGGGATGTAAACTACCCAAGCAAAATATGAGGTGCTGCTCCTCCAATTTACAGTGGGCGCACTCTGGCCATGGAGGAGGCCCAAGACAGAAATGTTGGATTCTGAATGGGAGGGGGAGTTGAGGTGCTGAGCCACTGGGAGATCAGGTTGGTTACTGCGAACTGAGCGAAGGTGTTGGGCGAAGCGATCGCCAAGCCTTTGCTTGATCTCACCGATGTAGAGCAGTTGACACCTAGAGCAGCGGATGCAATAGATGAGGTTGGAGGAGGTGCAGGTGAACCTCTGCCGCACCTGGAAAGACTGCTTGGGTCCATGGATGGAGTCAAGGGGGGAGGTAAAGCGACAAGTGTAGCATTTCCTGCGGTTGCAAGGGAAAGTGCCAGGAGAGGGGGTGGTTTGGGTGGGAAGGGACGAATTTACCAGGGAGTTACGGAGGGAGCAGTCTCTGCGGAAAGCTGAAAAGGGAGGAGATGGGAAGATGTGGCCAGTGGTGGGATCCCGTTGGAGGAGGCGAAAATGTTGGAGGATTATCTGTTGTATGTGACAGCTGGTAGGGTGGAAGGTGAGGAGAAGGGGGGCTCTGCCCTTGTTACGAGTGGGGGGGATGGGGAGTGAGAACAGAGTTACGGGATATAGAAGAGACCCTGGTGAGAGCCTCATATATGGAGGAAGAGGGGAACCCCCGTTCCCTAAAGAATGAGGATATCTCCGATGCCCTGGTTTGTAAGCCAGTGGTGGGAAATTTAAGGTTGCTCTTTTTTACCCCCAGAACTTGTTTGCTTAAGTCCACCCTCCGCCACCTCCAGTTTAAATTCCATTTGGAATATTTTTGGAGGACCAGGAAACCAAGAAGCAAGAGTTACTTCAGGGAGTTATTCCAGCTGCAGGGAGTGATTCTGCAACGGGTTTCAGCGGTCGCGGCTAGGCGGCGACCGGATAGCAATGGCGGCCAGATCTCCCACAATGCAATGGGAGGGAGAAAGTGCCAGGCGCTGACAAGTGGCAGTGTGCATGTGCAGGGGGAGGATGTGCAGGGCAGCCGAGGATGTGCTGACCATGGCAGTGCGCATGTGCAAGGTGGCCGGCCGTGCCGGCAGATGAGGAGCGGCTGGAGAACGGAGACTCCGCAGCCCGGACACGGATGGCGGGCGGAGACTGAGTGATAAAGAGAGAGATAGAGAGGGGTGGCAAGCTGGGCAAAATGACACAGATTTTAGGTTGCCCGGCAGGACTTTAGGTGGCCATTGGCAACCAGGCAACTGTTAATTTCGAGTCCTGTGTATTTAAGATATTTCCGTGTATTATTATTTAAAATATTTTCGTGTATTCCTTGCTATAAATCCCTTTCATCTATATGTCAGTTGCATCATACAGCCTGCAGATTAAAATCTCAGGTTCAAACGCGATACAAACTATTTATAAATGTGACCATACCATATTCTTGCTTTCCGCTCTCCCAAACCTAGTATTTTCTGATTTCCATCTCCTTTGAAACTCAGCAGTTCGTAAATGAAATCTATTACTTAATGTCGTCTAGCTTCATGTGTGGCCAATTATATCTCATGTCAAATCAATTACTACTATATGTGCAAATCCTAAATGTTCGTATCAGGCAGGTGTCAATATCTCGTGTACCTTCCAAACATAAAATATAAAACGGTAACTTGAAGGTAACAAATTTAAACCTGTTTTATAGCCTTATTGCCCCACATTTTCGTATAACACATATCCAGAGTAGAAGTACATGGTTCCATGAAGTTCGAGTCGCAGGTCGATAAGGTGGTCAAAAAAGGCTTTTGGCACTTTGGCCTTCATCAGTCACAGTATTGAGTGTAGAAGTTGGGAGGTCATGTTGCAGTTGTGTAAGACATTGGTGAGACCACATTTGGAATGTTGTGTTCAGTTCTGGGCACAATGTTAATGGAAACATATTGTCTAGCTCGAAAGTGTTCAGAAAAGATTTACGAGGATGATGCTAGGACTAGAGGGTGTGAGTTATAGGGAGAGGTTGAGTAAGCTGGGTCTCTAATCCATGGAGCGTAGGAAGATGAATGGAGATCTAATAGAGGTATACAAAATCATGAGAGGAATAGATCGGGTAGATGCAGTCTTTTACCCAGAGTAGGGGAATCAAGGACATAGGTTCAAGGTGAAGGGAAAAACGTTTAATGGGAATCCGAGGGGTAACGTTTTCACACAGAGGGTTGGTGTATGGAACAAGGGGCCAGAGGAGGTACATTTCCTCTGCGGGAACAGGAATAGATGGCAAGTGTGCTGTGTCCCGATGGCCACCGGACTTGCATTGTAGTGAATTATCGGCTTCCTGTGGTAATGCTCTGCTAAAGGATGTTGTTTAACGTTTTTATTTCATGTATTGGCTCCTGTAATTTGCATCCAACAGCAAAATGTAACTTAAACTATCTTGTGCATCTTGTATCTTGTACAAATGTATCTTGTACGTTTCTGTTTTTCATTTTCCCTCGGGGAATGTGTAAATAGGTGAAGCTGGTGGATTTAGTCAGTAGAAATGATTTTTTGTGTGGTGTCTGCCACGGTCTAAATCCATAAAATCACGGCAGTAGGTAGTGTCCTTCATATCATATGGTGTCAATTATGCTATTTATGTACACATTAGTCCACTATTGATCATCATTATATCACAAGTTGATGATTTCGGAATAATTTCATCAAAGCCACCCCGCATCCTTGCTGCCACTGACTTTTTTTCCACGGAGGGAGACTCATCTTTGGGATTCTGTACCCTGGACAGGCATGGAAGGTTGGTCGTTGATGGCCTAGGCTCATAAGTGATAAAAGTAGAATTAAACCATTCGGCCCATCAAGTCTGCCGTTCAATCATGGCTGATCTATCTCTCCCTCTTAACCCCATTCTCCTGCCTTCTCCCCATAACCTGCACTAATCAAGCGGTACACAGATTGATCGATTTCTGTACACTGTAGCACCCTGGAATATGGGGATGGCACAAGAATGTTTTTTTAGATGAAGGCTCTGAGGTTTAGTCTTTTTACCCACGTTTGACCATAGATATAATTATATCTAAGGCCAAATGCTCCAATGCAAACCAAGACTAAGCTGTGGACTAATTTTGTTGCTGCTGCTCTGTCATAAAACATTTTTTTATATGTTTATGCTCGTGTCCATTGCTTTGGGATGTTTTATGAGGTAATTTTTATTTTAAAAATCATGTGCTATTGGATTATAGTGAAATTTAAACAGGATTTTGATCATTGGAGTGAATTATGTCTTCCAATGTCTCAAGACCATTGAACTGTGTAATTACAGGAACCTTGTAAATAATGTGCGAGTTCAGGTACTTCTGCATTTAGTATTTATACACATGGTTTGAAATTATTTAAAATAATCCTGACTTTAATAATGTTGAATGCTGTTCTTAACTTACAAATTATGGTTGTTGGTTGATCGAGATGGCGCATCTTTTTGAATAAAACTGTATTTTTGCACTTATAGCCCCAGGAGGAACACGTATTGATGATGGAGACAAAACCAAGGTGACTGAATACTGTGTGTTTGGTGCCACTGAAGATCAGCAAATGATCCGTAACTATGCTCAGGTAAACGGACTCTGGGGTGTAAAACTGCTAAATTGGTTTGGTCTAATTCTATTCAAGGTAATATCAGTGGTAATATGTGCTATGTTGGAGATTATCTCGATTATTTAGTGATCGCAAAATAATTGAAAGAGGAAAGGATGTTAAGAGAGACAAAATTGGAAATTTAATAGGGAGAATGAGCTGATGGGATTACTTGTTCCAGAAGCCAGCATGGACCCAATTGAGCAAATGGCACTGTATGAAGTGCATTCTGACAGAATAATATTAAGATTTTCCGAATAAACATCTTTATTCGGAAAATTGGAAGCATGATGGCATTCTTTGCTGATGCTAGCATTCCTAATGCATTAAATCTATTTGGATAATAGCTGTAACCATCATCTCAGTGAAGAAGAAAGTGTCATTCAATGAGATCGGTTTGCCAGCTTCTCTTGCATCACTTTGATCCAAATTGGTCAAAAGATCAGTTGGAAACTGGTTATATAATGCTGCCAAATATATATTCTCAACATCACTCTGGTCATTATCAATGCCTAACATCTAATCCTCCACACAAAAAACTAACTCTGGGGAGTGGTGTGAAAGAAATTCATAGGAAGTTCTGTTTACTTTCTGAAGAGCTTTGCCATCAGTTGCTGCTTCCATCCAGTCAACATCATGAATATTGACATAAAAATATATGTGCTGGATGAGGTTTTCTCAAATGTACCAGAGTGTGGAATTGGAGACTCATATTAGACACAAATGCTGGAATAACTGCGGGACAGGCAGCATTCTCTGGAGAGAAGGAACGGGTGTCTTTTCGGGTTGAGACTTTTCGGGTCTTCAGACAGAATTTTATTGGCTGGTTTGGAGAGTCATGCAGCACAGAATCAGGCCCTTTGGCCCAACTTGTCCATGGTGACCAAGGTGCCTCATCTAAGCTAGTCCCATTTTCCCACATATTGTCCATATACTTTTAAACTGTTCCTATCCATGAACGTGTCGAGGTGTCTTTTCGGTGCTGAACTCTTAGGAAATGAATTTTTAATATCGGTCTTTTTTGATTTGTTCTGGAGAACAAATCGTGCCATGTGCCATTCGGGAAACGATATGGCCAGGCATGGCCTTCCTGCATCTTGTTCCCCCCCCCCCCCCCCCCCCCCCCCCCCCCCCACCCCCCCCCCACCCCCCCCCCCCCCACCGGGGAACAAGGGCTGAAGAGGGCCGGGCATGGAGAGGGACATCAGGTCACAGGAAAATGCGACGGCTTTGTGTCTCCAGCTCCAGCTCCAGCTGGACACAAAGCCGTCACATGGAGCTGGAGCTGCTGGGGTTGGAGCTGGTGCTGCTGGAGCTGGAGATCGGGGGTAAGTAATCCCAACCTCAACCCTGATCCTAGCCCTAGCCCGAACCCTAGCTCCAGCCCCAGCTCTAACCCTAACCCCAGTCCCAACCCAAGCCCCAGCCCTAGCCATAAAGACAGCTTAAGTCATCTCCATTATGTGACGTTCCCAAACTTGATTATCTCCACCATGCTGAGTCATACCCATCCCATAAGTATTTTATGCTCATAATGTGTTAAATAATACAACAATGACCATAATTATCAATGGCCTGGGTAACCTTCAGGACAGTGGGGCACAGGACACATCATCAGTAGTGTACCCTTGCATCACTGGGTGTTTCGGCCTTTTAACACTATACACCCTCCACAAGGGCGGCCCGCTGCAGGATGATCAGCCCTCAGCGCGTGTCCCGTGGGTCAAACTGCCCCAAAGATTCACCATGACGCATTTGGGGCCCAGCATGGGTCTTTCCGCTTGAGCCAAATCCAACGGCTACTTCTTTCAGCCGCGTCTGAGAGTGATCTTATGGTCTTCTGCAGAGCCTGACCATGGATTCCAAGCACCTTCAGCAGTCTGATGGTAGATGACGCAACAAATCCTCTGCATCCCACTTCAACTGGATAAACGTTGATGTTCCAGCCACGCTGCGTTGCCTCTGCTGCAAGCTCTGTGTAGCGCAGCTTCTTACGCTCATAGGCCTCCTCAACCGAGTTCTCCCATGGAACTATGAGCTCTATGATGTAGCAGTCTTCTGTAAAGGGGACCAGAACACCAAGTCTGGCCTGAAGTTGGTTGAAGCAATTTCAGGTGGAAAGATTAGTTGTCGACTGATGTCCGGCAGCATCCTCCAGTCACGGGCCCTGCATAGGTTTCCTTCTTCTGATCTGGTGGAAGGATGTTTAGGTGTTTCCTGTCCTTCTCGGACAAAGGCTGTCGCCCTTAAGTGGGGGGGGGGTTGCTTGCTGTCGGAGGCAAGGCGTTGGTCGCACACCGCCTGTTCTCAAGGGCTGTTGCCAGGCTTTTTAGTACCTGATTATGCCGTCACGTGTATCTCCCTTGCGTGAGGCTGGTCTTGCAGCCTGCCATGATGTGTTTGAGGGTCGCTCGAGTTGGGCAGAGGGCACAGGTTGGATCCTCGCCGTACCATGATGGAGGTTCTTTGGTGATGGAAGCACGTCATATGTCGCTCTGATGATGAAGCTGATCTTGCTTTTGAAGCTGATGCTGATCTTCCATTTCCCATAGTTCTTTCCAGCTGATCTTCCTCCGGTCCACATCTTCCCACTGCATCCATTGCCCCTGTTTGGCAAGAGAAACCGCCTTTGCACTTCTTGCGGCCTCCTCCTGTCGCCGCACCTCCTCAGCCACCAATGTCCTCCGCTCTGATGTTGTGGCCTTTCGCCAAGTTGGTTTACTTGTCGTAAGGCCAAAGCCTCCTCTTCCCTGCTGCACTTGCCCCACGACGTCTTTGTGCCTCAGGGCTGATGAAGCTTGCTGTACTGCATCAGATGGTGTCCACTTCCGGCCCGTTACTAGGGGCGGCGCAACAGCACTGATGGTCTTGTCTCTAGAGTCCCTCAGTGTCATCTGGAGTCTTACTTTAGAACACTTGTGTATATTGATATTGCATGTTAACCAATCACACACCAGCCAGCATCTCTAACTCCACCCCAATGTAATACTTATACTAAAACTATTTCTCAGCACCGGGAGTTTAAGCAGCCAGGATGTGTTGATAACTAACCATCCTTCATGCTGTTAAGTTTTAGTACTGATTAAAGATGTGTTTGAATCATGTACTGAGTCTGGAAGCCATTTACAACTTGTATTCCTCTGTTAGACTAGTGAGAGGTAGTTCCAGGACCCCTTTGCCATAGAGGCCGATGTTAGTTAGACATCGTGGGACACCGAGCCATTTCTTCGCGTATGAAGTTATGGTTCGCTCCATCTTCTCCACAGTTGTTGGGGCTTCATAAACGGTCAGTGGCCACATTGTCCGAGGAAGGAGTCCAAACTGTAGGCACCAGAGCTTCAGTTTCCCAGGCAGTAGGGTCTGATTGATGTTCTCCAGGCCGTTGACAATTTCTTGCCTTAGTTGTTGCACCTGCTCTTTGTCCTTGAGACTTGCGTTGTACCATCCGCCCAGGCTTTTTACTGGCTGCTCAGACACTGTTGGTATTGGGTCGTCACCGATGCAGAACCTTGTGTCTCTAAGCACCCCCTTAACTATGGAGATGCTTCGAGATTTACTTGGTTTGATTTTCATTCGGGCCCACTTGATGTTCTCCTGCAGCTTTCCAAGTAGCCGCTTGGTGCATGCTGCAGTAGTGGTTAGTGTTGTCATGTCGTCCATGTATGCCCTGATGGGTGGCAGACGGAGCCCAGCCCTGGTTCGTTCATCGCTCCCCACCCATTTTTAGGCCCTGATGATGTAAAGGCCAAGGGTGAGACTGTACAGCCTGCCACGATGCCTACTTCCAAGCGCTGCCATGTTGTACTGAATTCAGCTGTTGTGAAGCACAGCTGCAGGTCTTGGAAATAGTTCTTGACCAGTGTGGTGATGAGCTCTGGTACATGGAAAAAGGCAAAAGATTCACAAAGGAGTTCATGGGGAACTGAACCAAATGCATTGGCCAGATTGAGGAAGATCACATGTAGGTCTCTCTTGTCCTTCTTAGCTTAAAAGTAGACACTTACTGAAGAATCGCACTTGTAACAGATTTTGTTTAGAGCGGACAGACGTGCCGACGCTACCCCCGGCTCACAAAGTGTCTGATCGAGCTCTCCTTCACTCACATGGCTCACGTTGTAGCCCCAGGGGAACAGCGCTTTCTTCAGGACTATACCACCGACAGGACGCACTTGGTCACCGCGAGGCACCCACCCCTCTCACCAGCTGCAGCTCCTTCCTTTGCTTTGTCCGCTCCACCACCTCCTCCAGGCGTGGCCAACATACTTCACCTTGGAAAATTTGGCGACTCCATCAGAGAAGGAGGAGGAGGTGGTAGTGGAGTGGGAAGGGGTGGAACGGACAAAGCAACAGAAGAAGCGATGGGAGGGAGCCCCACAGTGACCGAGCACGTCATATTGGTGGCGGTGGCCTGGAGAAAGCACTGTCCCCCAAAGCTACAACGCGAGTTGCAACAACAGCCATGTGCACTGGTGAAGAAAGGCTCACTGATGCAGACCAGCTGCATCAGCACCAAGTTTTAAGGTGAAACCACACAAAATGCTGAGTAACTCAGCGGACTGAATCAGTTTGAAGAAGGGTCCCAACATCAACCCTCCATGTTCTCCAGAGATGCTGCCTGACCCACTAAGTTCCTCCAATACTTTAGCCGTAGGAGTTTGTGGATGTCTCGTAGCGGCTCGTAATGCTAACGGTAGTTTAACTCGTGACGTTTTTTCATCCCTGCAAAAAATGTCCGCAAGTAAAAAAATACTCGTGATGAAAAAATGTGTTGCTTTTCATACCTGCCGTTAGCATTATGAGCTGCTACGAGACATCCACGAACTTCTACAGACCCGCTACGGACATTCTCCGAGTTCGAATCGGGAATACTCGGGAGAACTCGTGAATTACCTCGTACAGTGGTTCAGGGGCTTTTTTGTTCTTTTGATTTAAAATTAACCTTCATTTGCAGTTTGTTTAATCGACATACAATGATAACACCGTACTCGGTATAGTGGACAATCAGCATAACAGATGCCATTCTCTCTATGTGGTCCATTATAACAAGGTTTTACTGTATTTTATGTAATCTTTCGGCTGAACATATTCTTATTCCTTTTAGGTCTTCAATAAACTCATCAGACGTTATAAGTATCTGGAAAAAGGTTTTGAAGATACAATTAAAAAGGTACTTTTCTCTCCAATCCAGCTTCAGTCAGATGTATGATTTTCCAGGAATTAAGAAACTTTGAAGCATTAACTCAGTTTATTTCAATTAATGGTGATAATTCATTTCAAGTTTAGTGTCAAGTTTGCCCAAGTAAGACCATGCAGACTTAAACCACTACCTTGCTGCACTAGATGAAATCAACTGGGATTGACTGAGGCACGATAGTACAGTTTAGCTTCGCTGGACTGAACAAAATTTCCGCTCTAGCTGCTAACCATTGACATAGGCTGTTCATATTCATGTATGGATACAGATGACAACTTGGGTTTGGCTCTGACAGACTGCAATAATATATATTATCCGCCGTCAATATTTGTATCTGAAGAAATCAACAATGTGCCAGTGTGCACTTGTATCTGGCCATAATTTGGCACTTCACGAAAGGGAAGTGAGAGAAATAGAACGGTGTATTAGAGTTTAGAGTAAGCACAATATGTTTGTGTCAATGAGGGTTTCAAATTCAATGAGAATTGGGGAGGATGTGTGATGAGACTCGATGCTCAGTCTTTGAATTGGGTCTGAATTGCATGATTTTTCTGAAGTCATTGATTAGAACCTGATTGCATGTTTTGGGTGGAGTCAAGTACAGCAAGAAACAGGAAATGGTGGTTAAAGTTGCACGTCGGCATGGATTGATGATTGATTAACACAAAAAATAGGTCTGAACAAGGCATTTTTAGGCTGGGAGATTGAGATCAGCGGGATGCCACAGGGATTAATGCTGGGCCACAGCTGCTCCTTTATGTGATATTAAACTTTAATTTGAATTGGGAAAGCTATTTAAAATCTTGTTTTAAAGGTGTGCAGTAAAGTGCATTGTCGTATTAAATTAGTGATTACAGATGAATAGTCACCAAAAGTACCATATAAAGTAAATGTTGGATTTTGATTTGGTGTGATGGTGGAAACATACTTATCAAAAGCAAGTAAGAATTTCATTGTTCCATTTTGGGATAAATGCTAATAGATTAGTCTTGACTGTTGACATTGGGTATGTGAATATTAGCAGCAAAATCTCCATTGTCCATTTTCTCCTTTCATTTATTTGTAACTATAACTTATTGTTTCACATCAACTCCCCTTCCTGCCACTTACATGAGTGACAAATGAGAGCCACGTAACGTATAAGAGCATGTTTGGAATGTGTGAGGAAACCCACAGAGAAAATGCAGATTCCACACATAAGCCCAGTTGTAGCAGCGAGTTTGCAGCCTCTTTTACATTAATCTCAATATTCCTCCCATTACATACCAACTGCAGCTGTGCTGTATGCCTAGAACCTGGTGTCTTTAAACACTGAGCAGTGGGAATACAATGGAGCTCTCTGCTGCCATCACACAACTAATATTTACAACAAAGGTTACGTTATGTAATAATTGGCTGAGGTTTAGCATGTCCATATTTGTATTTAAAACATATAGTTGATTTAAAGTCCAGAAATCATATGATAAAACACTCTGGTCCTTCATGTCTTGTATTGTACATCCCATCCTTCATACCATTATTTATTTTTAAAAGTTATTTTTCTTATCTTTCCTCAGCTCTTGCTATTCCTGAAAGCATTTTCGGCATCAGAACAAACCAAGTTGGCAATGCTCACCGGCATCCTGTTATCCAATGGATCGTTTCCAGCAACAATTTTAACAAGCTTATTTTCTGATAATTTGGTTAAAGAAGGTAATATTTGAAGATGCGTTCTGAAGTCGAGAAAGTAGTTCTTCATGTTAGTATTAACATAACACTTTGACAAGAACAGCAAGTAAACGCTTAACACTTGGTGAGGAACAGGACCTCGATTTGTTGAATGAATAAAATCTTTTAAGAGATGCTCAGCTATTTCTGACTACACGTACAGAAATAGATCATCATCCATTGTGTTTCCCTTGATGGAAATATGAGCAGCCAGTTTTGGTTGACCCTGAGCAGCTGAGTGACAGGGACAGGAGTCAAATTAGCATGTGGTGAATTAAGAATCTAACATTTTCATAACATTTGATTAAAACGTTCTCTCCATTTCTGGTAACCAAAACCAACCCCCCCCCCCCCCCTCCACCCCATTCTTCCCATTCACCCCGCCCACACACTACTTTCTTTCCACTACCCCTGTCCTCGTTACCCAATTCTGTGTTGCCTCCTCCACCTCCCCCATACACCCACCCCCCCCCCCACCCCCCCCCCCCCCCCCCCCCCCCCCCCCCACTCCCTTCTACTCACTGTCCCTCAACTCTGGTTGTACATTTGATTCCGCACCTTCCTTTCTGTCCAGAACCCACCAATGCTGTCTGTACATTTCGCAGATGCTGCCTGCCCTGCCGAGTTCTTCCAACAATTTGTTTTGTGCTCAGGATTCTTACTACTGCAGTCTTTTTATCTTTTCGGTTTGCATAATCATTTCCTCCCAGCTCATCGCCCACGTGCTGACACAATACAAGTGGAGTTCATTGGATCAGGAACAATTCCTCGTGAAAAAATAAAGAATGATTCTTATTCTAAACTCAGATGTTCCTTTTTAGAATGTGCTTTTGGGTCTGTTTCAAGCTGGCTTGGATATTCCCAGCCTTCTTAGAAAATGTACATTTTTAACATGTTTATTACTCCATAAAACAGGAATATCTGCATCGTTTGCTGTAAAAGTTTTTAAATCTTGGATGTCAGAAAAGGATGCCAATGCTGTAACCGCATCCCTCAGAAAGGCGAACCTGGACAAGAAGTTGTTGGTGAGCGATTGCACCCATATCTTGCAGTTCGGTTTCTTTAAGTTGCGTTTCTGTGAAATAGAGAAATAAATAGATTAATATTAAATTCAGCAAATTTTAGGGGGCAAGAGTAGATTTGAAGGGAAAATAAACAAATAAAACAGTCTAAAGCAGAATAAATTTTAGAGGCAATGTCAGTTAAGAGACACATGAGCAAACAGACGCTGGAGTTTGGAGCAAGAAACAATCTGCTGGAGGGGCTGAGCAGGTCGAATAGCATCTGTGGGGAGGAAAGGAACGGGTGATACCTTGGGTTGAAACCCTGCATCAGGACTGAGAGGGGACTTAGCTGATTATAAAGGATAGGCGAGGTGATGAGACGGGAACCAGAGGTGATTTTGTTTAGTTTCGACCCAAGTCTGCGGCGACCAACAATCCTCGCACACTTACACTATCCTAACACACTAGGGACAATTTACAATTACACCAAACCGATTAACCTACAATCCGGTACTTCTTTGGAGTGTGGGTGGAAAATGGAGAACCCGGAGAAAACCCACACAGGTCATGGAGAGAACGTACAAACAAGCACCTACCGCTGCGCTACCATGCCACCCTGTATACAGGGATGAAGGGGAGGTCGTGCCAGAGGTGAAGGAGGACAGACGGGTAGTTCCCATTATCACATCACAGCACCGGCTCATCACACTCCAGCAGCTGTCTCCACCTGTACACCTTCCTCTGCTCCTCACCTAACCCCTATCAACCTGGCTCCATCTGCCTCTCCCTCCTTTTCTCGTCTGATTCTATCCAGTGGCACAGCTGTTCACAGCGCCAGAGACCCAGGTTTGAGCCTGACCTCGGGAGTTGTCTATGAGTTTGCACATTCTCCCTGTAACCGTGTGTGTTACTTCTGGGTGCTCCAATTTTCCCCCACATCCCAAAGACGGTGGGGCTGTAGGTTAATTGGCCTAGCTTAAAAAAAAAATATCCCTAATGTGCAAGGAGTGTGAGAGAAATTGGGATAACGTTGAACTGGTGTTAATTGGTAATCAATGCTTGGTGTGGACTCAGTGGGCCGAAGGTCCTGTTATCCATGCTGTATTTAAACTATTCATCTGCCTCTCTCTCCCAGCTCCAACCCTCCACTTCCCCATACCTGGCTCGACTCGCCTATCATCTTTCTCCCCTCCTCACCACTAACTCCTGCTCTCTCCTCTTAATACTAGCTCTCACCCTGCTACACTCAGTCCCCATGCAAAATGTTGAAACAAAATGTCGACTGTTCCTTGCACAACCCCCTCCCCCCTCTCCAACACAGGTGCTGCTCAACACGTTGAGTTCCTCCAGCAGATTGCCAGTTACAAGTCATTGACGCCAATATTTTATGTAACACTGGTGAAATGTTTCTTTTTGTTTATCTATTAGTAGCTGTCTTTGTGAACACCTTTTATAAGGAAAAACTGTTCACAGATATCTTTTATTATAATCTTTAATTCTCTCATAACTAATTCTCTTATTAGATGACCACATTTTTACATATTTGAAAGAAGAGAGGATTCAAAATTAATAAAAGATTTCTTGTAAATTTCTATCAAACAAGATATGTCAACTTATCTTCTCAAGGGGCTTAGCTTATGGGGCAGGCAACAAGTAGCTGTATCTTGCAGATCAGAGAGATACCAACTTCAAACTACAGCCATTGCTGAGTGAGCTGTTGGTATCATTGAAGTGTTTCAAAATCCCTGCGTTTGAAAGGGGGAAATAAGTATTTGTTTAAACACATTCTCCTGAAAATTTAATTTATTTGCACTTACAGTGTCCTCCATAATGTTTGGGACAAAGACTCATCATTTATTTATTTGCCTCTGTACTCCACAATTTGATATTTGTAATAGAAAAAAAATCACACGTGGTTAGAGTGCACTTTGTCAGATTTTAAGAAAGGTAATTTTTATACATTTTGGTTTCACCATGTAGAAATTACAGCTGTGTTTATACATAGTCCCCCCCCATTTCAGGGCACCATAATGTTTGGGACACATGGCTTCACGGGTGTTTGTAATTGCTCAGGTGTGTTCTAATACCTCCTTAATGCAGGTGTAAGAGAGCTCACAGCACCTAGTCTTTCCTCAGTCTTTCCATCACCTTTGGAAACCTTTATTGCTGTTTATCAACATGAGGACCAAAGTTGTGCCAATGAAAGTCAAATAAACTATTATGAGACTGAGAAACAAGAATAAAACTGTTAAGAGACATCAGCCAAACCTTAGGTTTACCAAAATTAACTGTTTGGAACATCATAAAGAAGAGAGCACTGGTGAGCTGAATAATCACAAAGGGACTGGCAGGCTAAGGAAGACCTCCACAGCCAATGACAGAAGAATTTTCTCTATAATAATAAATAAAAATCCCCAAACACCTGTCTGACAGATCAGAAACACTCTTCAGGAGTCAGGTGTGGATTTGTCAATGATCGCTGTCCACAGAAGACTTCATGAACAGAAATACAGAGGCTACACTGCAAGAAGCAAACCACTGGTTAGCCGCAAAAAAATAGGATGGCCAGGTTACAGTTTAGCAAGAAGTACTTAAAAGAGCAACCACAGTTCTGGAAAAAGGTCTTGTGGACAGATGAAACGAAGATTAACATATCAGAGTGATGGCTTCTTCTTTCGTGTGGCATGCACAGCCTAAAGTGTTCTATTTGATCTTCCGTTTGTGCACGCCGAGTTGATTGCATTAGTCAAAATAGGGCAGACCACGTGCAATCTTCCACCCCAGAATGATGGCAAGAGCAAAGTATGGAGGAGAGAAGGAACTGCCCAAGATTCGAATCATACCACCTCATTTGTGAAACACGGTGGTGGGGATGTTATCGCCTAGGCATGTATGGCTGCTGAAGGTACTGGCTCACTTATCTTCACTGATGATACAACTGCTGGTGATAGTAGCATAATGAATTTTGAAGTGTATAGACACATCCTATCTGTTCAAGTTCAAACAAATGCTTCAAAACTCATTTTGTTTGAAGTGCAGTCTGAAGAAGGGTCTCGACCCGAAACGTCGCCTATCTCCTTCGCTCCTTAGATGCTGCTGCACTCGCTGAGTTTCTCCAGCCTTTTGTGTACCTTCAAAACTCATTGGCCGGTGGTTCATTCTACAGCAAGACAATGATCCCAAGCATACTGCTAAAGCAACAAAGGAGTTTTTCAAAGCTAAAAAATGGTAAATTCCATACATGCCCAGGCCAGAACACCCCCACCGTGTTTCACAGATGTGGTGGTATGCTTTGGATCTTGTCCAAATCAATCACCCGATATGAACCCAATTGAGCATATCTTTTATATGCTGAAGAGAAATCTGAAGGGGACTAGCCACCAAAACAAGCATAAGCTCCAGATGGCTGCAATACAGGCCTGGCAGAGCATCACCAGAGAAGACACCCAGCAACTGGTGATATCCATGAATAGCAGACTTCAAGTAGTCATTGCATGCAAAGGATATGCAACAAAATACTAAACATGACTACTTTCATTTACATGACATTGCTGTGTCCCAAACATTATGGTGCCCTGAAATGGGGGGACTATGTATAAACACTGCTGTAATTTCTACATGGTGAAACCAAAATGAATAAAAATGGTTTTATTAAAATCTGACAATGTGCTCTTTAACCACATGTGATTTTTTTTTTCCATTACAAATCTCAAATTGTGGAGTACAGAGACAAATAAATAAATAATGGGTCTTTGTTCCAAACATTATGGGGGGCACTGCATATGGCTTAATCTTCATTGTTTAATTAAAGTCTGAAAATAATTGCTACTTAATAATTCAGTGGGATAAATTTTAGGTATGCATTAATGTTTATCTACATTTACACCACAAATCTTTCACATTTTTTTTGTACTGTGAATAATCTAACTTTGCTATTGTTTCATCACAGGAACTCTTTCCAGCTAATAAACAAAACTTTGAACATTTTGCTGCATATTTTACTGATGCTGGACTGAAAGAGCTGTCTGACTACCTACGTGTTCAACAATCTCTGGGAACTCGCAAAGAACTGCAAAAAGATCTGAAAGAAAAACTTTCTCAGGAATGCCCCATCAGGGAGGTATGTTGGATATAATCTGGCTTGAAAACCAAACCAAATTCTAGTTACTGATTAATTGGACTACCTAGAGCAAATATTAATAATAGAATAACAATTAAAACCGTCATTAATTTCAACAATAACTATCGAAAATCAATGCAAGGTAAAACATCACCAAAAAGAATACCAGATCCCTTTCAAGGAGAATGTTAGCTTTGCATAAAACAAAGTGTTGGGGGATCTTTGCCAGGGAGGGGATTGATATTTTGGGTCAGGACCATTCTTCAAACCACTTAATTTCAAAGTCAACGTCAAAAGAGTTTATTGTCATGTGTCCCTGACAGGACAATGAAATTCTTTCTTTGCTTTAGCACAACAGAACATAGTAGGCATTGACTACAAAACAAATCAGTGTGTCCATATACCATTATATACGTAAATACACACATGAATAAATAAATTGATAAAGTGAAAATAACATAAAGGGGTATTCATGTTCAGAGTTTTGTCCGAACCAAGTTTAATAGCCTGCTGGCTGTGGGGAAGTACATGAGACAAGTACATGCGAGTGAGTTAACTCTGAGTATCCATGTTATTCACAGTTTTAGTAGTATTTAAGCAACTTTGTATTTGCTGCTTTTTATTCTAGCTTGGTTCAAGATTCCCCTCCAGTATAAAGCTCAGTATGAATCTCGACTGAAGATTAACCGTTTCCATGCTGCTCCTGTGCATTGTCATTGACCCATAGGGAGTGGAGTATGTTTTCAACACCTTATCTAGCCTCGTTTTGCTCTTTGAGCTGTGTGCACATTAAACTATATTTCAACACAAATTGCTATCTTGGAAGTTGAATTGTGAAGAGCTGCCAGAATAATCTTGCTGTCTCCTGCCCATAGTTAATTTGGGAGGTTTGATAAGAATGTTGGGATTGTTGTTGAGCGAGCGGAGGGCTGTGCATTCAGATAGGGTGAGATTTGTGTGGGTGAGGGGGTGCAGAGAAGTCGAAACGGTTGATGTTGCACTGGTAATTGGAAAGAAAAAATTGCAGAGATGATAGAAGACCAGCAGGGGGGAGTCCATGAGGAGGAAGAGCCCTGGAGGTGAGAGAAGGGGACATCACAGGGAGGCGAGGACTCCTTGCCAGAGAAAAAGGCCCGGTGACGGAAGGAGAGCTCAACATCATGACGGGCTCGGAACCCATTGAGGTGTAGGCATAGGGGTACAACGGTAAGGCCTCTGCTGAGGACTAACCATGTGAACCAGAAAGGCATTAGTTGCGGGAGGAAAGAGGAGGAGGTGGAGGATGGTGGGAACCTGACATGGGTATAGTGCTCTTATAACAACAGGGAAAAAGCTATTCCTGATTATGGTGGTACGTGCTTTCAAGCTTTTATTTCTTCTGCCCAACGTGAAAGGGAAGAAGAGAGAATGACCAGGGTGGGAAAGGTCCTTATGTTGGCTGCTTTCCTGAGGTCGTGTGAAGTGTTGATGAAGTTGGTGGTAGGGAGGTTGGTCCATGTGATGAACTGAGCTACATCCATAACTCACTGCAATTTCTTGTGGTCTTTGGCAGAATATTCGCCAAACTAGACTGTGATGCATCCCAACCTGGCGTGCAGAAATGATGTACCTACAGTATCTCCAAGTATATCTTCATACAAAACTCTTGTATGTTTTAGATCATCCTGTATGTCAAGGAGGAGATGAAGAGAAATGATCTGCCAGAGCAAGCAGTAATTGGTCTACTGTGGACCTGTATAATGAATGCGGTTGAATGGAACAAGAAAGAAGAGCTTGTTACAGAACAAGCTTTAAAACATCTTAAGGTATTGATCCATAAGCAAAATACTGAGCACAATAGCTCATTTGGCCATAGGTTCACACTATAAGTTTTAGAGGTTTGGTATTGGAATAGTTTTTATATTTAACCATTGAGTAACACAGTAAAAATGGGTGTAAATAAATGCTCTATCAACTTATGCCTATTAGAACAATCAAAATGGTTTAATTTTCAAGGCACCATTCCTGCCCAAAGCATTGTGTTGCAGGAGAGTGTATGGGGTAAATATGGAGGCAGTTTTATTATTTTAAACAGTATGGATGATAATGTTAATTAGGATAATTACAATTACAGCTCAGTACCAATGGCACCATTGAACACAACTTGATGCACTTTTATTTTATTCTGAACGTGTGGGAAAATCAAATTTTACTTCCAAAAATTATAGAGATGTATAATGCAATAGTTTGAAAATTGCTGTTATACAGTTCATGCAAGTATAGATAGTTAAATTGCTTCTTCATATTTTTCAGCAATATGCACCACTTCTTGCAGTGTTCAGTACTCAAGGTCAGTCGGAGTTGATCCTACTCCAGAAGATTCAGGAATATTGCTATGACAATATCCACTTTATGAAGACTTTCCAGAAAATTGTTGTGCTATTTTACAAAGGTAAAGAAATTGGCAATTTTTTATCAAAGGACAATCTAATAGATGAAAGATACTTCATTGTCACATGTGACAAGTTACAGCGATATTCTTTGTTTCACATACCCATGGTATGTAAAGAGGCGGCACTTAAAGGGCGCTGACAAAGTTACAATGTATTCCATGTTACACAAACCATCTTTTAACACATTCCATTTGTGGTCCCCCTAAGTTCATGGCGATTCTCCCACACCGGGTCTAACATTGTTCTCCCTCTCGGCTGCCTCTCCCCCCACCCCCGTGCTCTCCTTTGCTCTCCCTCATGGCGATCTCCCCCCGCCCCCTACGCCTGCTCCTCCTTTGTTCTCGGCGGCGGGTTCATCCTCTGGCACCCACGTGGCCCATCGTACATCGGCAATGCCATCCTCTGCCTCAACCGCCGTCCCAACCTTGATCGTTACAACCTGGAATTATTTTTTTGCACATCAATGTTGTGCCTCTCAGTTGACAGTGATGGAGTTGTGGGAAAGGTGACAAAATGGGAGACTGTTATAGAAAATTCCAATGGGAAAATTTGGACCAATTGCCTTTCCCATTCTCGCCTCGTAGATGAAGACAAGAAACGATCAATGGGTTGCAGTAAATTTTGCAATGTAATCTTCTCAAACACCGTTTTCTTCTTCCAACGAAGATGATTCTGATCAATTTATAATGGCTCCTGTAAACATATCAATGAACAAACATTGTCGTAAATAGCTGTGAGGAAATACAGAGCTGATTTTGAATCTTGAATGTTTAAACAAATAATTAACAGTTGTTACCATACCAGAGAGAAACGTAGTGTATTTTATGAAAATATTTTCATGATTTGATGTGACATTGAATGCTATTTTAAAGATGATAATGCATTCCCAGAATATGTTCTGTACATTGGGTACTTTCTGTACATTTGGCATTGAGGTGGCGATAAAATCAATGCTGTAATTTTTTTAATGAACAGTATGCTGCATTTACACTGAACTGAGAAGCTCAAGACTTCAGGATCAGTACTTAGTATTCACAAACCTGCAGTCACGAATATGGCAGTGAACTGATCCATCAAATAATTGATTCTTTAAAGAGAGAAATTAAGTTTTCCCTCTTCTATTTTGGCTGCACACAAACCTGCAACAATTCCATAGATGAGGTGAATTTTCTACTTTGTTTCATCTAAAGTAATTCCCCAGAAGTTTGGTGACACAAGTCCGCAGATGGCAAGACCCTTTAAAGTACTGATGTACAGAAGAATCTTGTGGTCCAAGCCCACAACTCCCTGAAAGTGACAACAACAATAGAGAGAGTGGTGAAGAAGGCATATAGTATGCTTTCTTTCATATATCAGGGCATTAAGCATAAGAGTCAAGAAGTCATGATACACCTTTATAGTACTTTGGTTATGTGTATAGTACTTTGTGATTTGTAAAGCAAGGGCATAATCTTGGCCCGTATATTATAGAAGCCGTGCAGTACTCTAGACCTCCCTCGCATATACAGTTTAAGCTATTAAGTCACCTGTACTTAATGCTCCTAATAAAATTAGTCCTTGTGTGATATGGCAACAAAATTATGACAACAATGTCAGCAAGAGTTATGGGAAATGTAGTGGAGATAGATCAGTCCATTGCAGGGAGTATTACCTAAAAAGGACATTACACACTGTCGTTCGTGAGGGAGAGATGATCAGGTTGTCATGGACTACCATTGTCAGGAAACGCAATAGCTTTTTGCTGTGCTACAATCTGTATGCTATTAGATTTTTTTTTTAAAGTTGACCTTGTGATAACTGGTTCAATTTCAGCTGATGTTCTGAGTGAAGAAGCCATCCTAAAATGGTATAAGGAAGCACATGTTGCAAAGGGCAAAAGCGTCTTTCTTGACCAGATGAAGAAATTTGTCGAGTGGCTACAAAACGCTGAGGAAGGTAGTATTATACTATTATAATTGATTTTATTACAATAGATTTAAGATTCAAGATTCAATTTAATTGTCACATGTACCAATTAGGGTACAGTGAAATTTGAGTTACCGTACAGCTATATACTAAGTAAAAAGCACAAATACACACAGCACATAAAATAAAGTTTAGCATAAACATCCACCAGAGTGGAATCAACGTTCCTCACTGTGATGGAAGGCAATAAAGTTCAGTCATCTTCCTCCTTTGTTCACACGTGGTTGGGGCCTTTGAACGGGGCCGTTGCCGACAGTCTGCTGTTCAAGCCCTTTCGCCGGGATGGTCGAAACTCCGGCATCGGGACAGATCGGAGCACTCCGCTGCATGGAGCTCCAGTGTCGGCCGCTTGTTACCGGAGACCGCTGCTTCACGGTGTTAAAGTCCACCGGACCCGCAGTCGGAGCTCCAATACTGCCGATCCTCGACAAAGATCCCAGGCTCCACGATGGTAAGTCCGTGCCGCACCCGCAGCTTGAAGCTCCGGGCCGGTCTCCAGGAAAGGCCGCACCATTCCACGTTGTAGTCTGCAAAGGGGTGAGCGGAGATGCGACATGGAGAAAAATCGCATCTCCTTCGAGGTAAGTGACTGAAAAAGGTTCCCCCCGATTTCTCTCCCCCCCCCCCCCCCACCCCACCCCGCACCTGCCACATAAAATGTACCAAGAGACATCAAAGCAAACATTCAAGACATACTTAAAATAATAAAAACAGAAAAGGGACAAGACAGACTGCTGGCGAGGCGGCCATTACGAGCGCCACCTGGTGGTGAAGAGCGCAAACCCATTTTTTTGCTTCCATACAAAGTAACATTCCCTCAGCAGACAGCACCCATTGTCAGGATCGAACCTGGCTCTCTGGTGCTGTAAGGCAGCAACTCTACCGCTGTGCCACCGTGCAGCCCTTTTTTTAAATTGGCATTCTAATGCACATTTTAGTTTAGAGGTACAGGGTGAAAACGGGACCTTCGCCCCACCGAGTCCACGTTGACCAGCGATCCCCGCACACTAACACAATCCTACATGCAATAGGGACAGTTTGGGAAAGAAGTTGGGTTTGACAAATATTTGTTTTTGAGGTTGAAATCTAATAGTTAAGTCGAACACGTGGATGAGATTTAAGAAAGTGGTTAACTTGGTCCTTTCAGAAATAAAGATAGAATACTAAAGGAAGGAAGTATTATTTTTATTAAAAGTATTTTGGCCACAATTGGAGTATTTTGCCTGGTTTTATTTTGCATATCATATTTGATATTTTCATACAGTACAGAAGGATTGAGTCTGTTGAGTCTATGCTAACACTCAGAGCAATCTGATCAATGTTATTTCCCCACTTAATCTACTCACAATCTGCCACACTGTCCTGATTGCAGTGTTTCCACTTTGAAGGAAGTTACCTGAAATTCGGGTTGTCCGGGTAATTTTAGGGAAATGAAATAATTTCGGGACATTTCCTGGCCCGGTAAGCTTTCCCCAATTACGCATGTGCGACTGCCGCCCCAACTGCGCACGCGCAGAATCCGTGCCCACTGCGTATGTGTGGAGAGACGCCAAAGGGTCCAATCAGGCCCGCGGGATGATTTGTGGAAAAAAAGTATGTGCCTGCACATTTACGACCAGTGCCTGTGATGTAGTAGGGACGCCGACTCTCTGCGCATGCGCAGTGGGCCCGGTATCCACGAGAAGATCCGGGCCGGGAAATACCATCAAATTCCAGGTAATTTGGAATTCTATTTCAGGAAAAATAAATTTGAGGTGTGGAAGCACTGCCTGATTGCTCTACCACCCACCTACCAATTCAAGTCACTTTGGGATGTGGGAGGAGACTGTGGCACCCAGAGTAACCCACATGATCATAGGAAGAACATGCAATTCATGTTCAAGATCATTCTAAGATTGAATGATTTTAATTATAAAGCTGCATAGATTTAAGGTAGGGATGTAGGGAAGGGAACAAAAATGGGAGGATTGGGGTGGATCAAAAGAAAGAGAGAATAAAGAGAGGGGAGAACACAGCGAGTTATGGGCCTGCCCCACTTGAGTGACTCTTTAGGCGACTGCCAGGAACTAATTTTAATGGAATCCACCTACAAGACCTGGCGCCAACCTATGACTGCACCTATGACGATCTACGACAACAAAAACTGGCGCCACTGTCGCCGAAAAAATTTCAACGTGTTGAGAATTTGTGGTAGTCGCCCAAAAAATCGCCTAAGTGGGACAGGCCCATAAGGGTTACCTGAAATGTTCTTCCAATGTTCGTTCAATTGGGTTGCTGACTAGGCAGGAGGAATATGAGGTGCAATTCCTCTAGTTTGCAATTAGCCTCATGCCGGCAGTGGAGAAGGCCGTGGATTGGCAGGTTGGTGTGGGAATGGGAATTGCAATGGCCTGCATCTGAGAACTTGGGATGGTTATTCCAAACAGAGGTGCTCTATAAACTGCTGAAAATTTAAGATGTTATGGATCAGGACACATTTGAACCCTGTGGGTGGAGGTGGGGTGGAATCCTCAATTGGGGGAAGGCAAATTACAAAATGAATGGGCAGTGTTTGGGGGGGAGTAGATTGGGGGCACCCATTGCTGGCCACTCACTGGTGAAACTTTACGGGGTTGCTTAAATGGCAGATAATCAGAATGATCTGACATGTTCCAGTGAGGAAGACGAAACTGAAATGGAAATTGGATTTGATCTTATTCTAATTGAATGGCAAAGCTGCTTGAAGAGCTGAATGGTCAGCTCTTTTTTTTTGTTCTTGTATTGAAAGTATATTCCTGCAGGAAAACGAGAGCATTTTGTAGTGTGAACATGTAAACAAATGTACAAGACTTGAATCTTTAATTTCTTTTAAAAAATGGTGAATTTGTATCTCAAATAATATTGCTTCAGGGTGGAATAATCCAGGGAAAGTATATTTCTCCCATGTAATGAAATATTACTTTATAGAAGGTTTGATCTGTGTACTAAAATTCTTTGCTGGTAAATGGTTAATTTTAAGTTATTGCAGCCACTCGGGAGCCTGTGAGTGCTTGTTAATTAACTGCTGCCGCCACATGCTGTTGTGTATCACACAATTAAAAAGATTGTAAACTATATTACTGACCTTAAAAGATAATGCTATCCTAATTAAAATGTGAGATGTTTTTGGATAATTATGTGTCGATTGTTTTGGTTTGCCAAATGTCAATGGTCGAAAAGCCATTTATTTGCTCAAATAAAAGCCATTGAAACTATCCTGTTTATAATCTGAACCGCACTGTGAATCAGGCAGTGATTGTGGGGCGAACAAGTAAATTAATCTTTTAGTCTCGCCACCAAATGTGATGGATGTGACAATGGATGGCATTTAAAAAGAAGCAGTAAAACACAAAACATAAATGTACACAAATACAGAACATGAACACATAAAGGAGGCCAGGGTAAGGCAAAAGTGGGAAAAAGAAAGTGGGGCACGAGTCTGGAAAAATCTTATTTAAATTAAAACGCGTTGCACTTTTGTACATTTAACATTCAGTTCTATTCTATTGCTCTGTTTCCATAATGCGCCAGTACTTTTAAACTGTTGCTTGCTCCATTCTTTATTGCAAATGTTTAAATTCAAATAATGTGATACTTTATTTTATTCTGTTCATACTTCAGAGCCATTTACTGTGCTTATCTAAAATTGTTTAAACAATTCACTGTTTTAGCCCAAAATATTATAGTTGTCAACATTGACTGTTTTTGTTTAACATAAGGCATGTGTTAAGAGAAAGTTGTTCAAATTATAGCTCAAGATATCTTGTCTTAAAGTTAGGCAATTACCTAGAAAGGTCCTCAGTACATTTAAGTGCTGGAAGCAGTTTAATGTTAATTAACATCTTGCATGTTTGTGGTTGAAGTAATTGCATCTCCTGTGTGACAGTAAACTAGTTCATTTTACCTAAAAATTGATCTCATTGGAATAAAAACTAATGAGCAGACACGCCAAGATCTTGAAATGTAATTGCACATGGCAGTACATGTACAATTCATTTACTTAATCTCATTAAATACGCTCGGGAAATACGATTGACTTTAAGAATTTCTTTCTTTATAATTTCGTGAAATCTGGTAAAGCTTTTTTATAGAGCAATAAAGTACCATTATATTCCAGAGAGAAGGAAAACTGAAAAAAAGTAATTTGAAATGTTGAATGTAGTTCTTGCTTCAACTTCCCGTTGTTAATATTTCTAAATAATAACAATGGAAATAGGATTTGGAAAGCAGTAATCAAATCACTAGATGTGTTTATTTTAACTGTGACTTTGTTTTCTAGAATCTGAATCAGAAGAAGGTGAAGAGGATTAACTCAACCAACGATATTGTGTAGTTTGTGGGGGTCTGCCCCCTCACCTGTAAGATTGCAATAGAAGAGATTGTGCTTCCACATTAAATGGAAACCTTGAGATAGCTTTGTTTTGTGTAGAAGATAGGCTTATATCTGATGTGAAAAAACCCGAGCCGTGAGGCACGACTTGTTTCTGTGGGTCTATACCCTTGGGGCGCTGTGCTATAACTGAGTAAAGCTATTTAAAAGGGAGCCTTGTAGCCAAAAGTAAAATAACATTGACTCCTTTTATTAACATTTTTTTTCAATTACATTGCTTATCTATTGTAACCATAGTTTTGTCAATCTTTGTAGCCTAATAAAAGTTTTGTGGATGTGTAATTTGACACGAGATTTTTTGAATAAATGTTTTTCTATTTTAAAAATTATGAATCGGGAGACCCTTCACTTTCTAATACATTGTGACGTATGGGTTTCTTTCATTTCGTGTACTAATTAAGAAATATTGTTTTACTGAGCAGCCAACCAATGATGGAAAACATTCAGATCATCACTCTCTTCAGAGGGCAAATACTATGTGTGAAATTCCTGGGAAAATCGGGATGCTCAGATTCTGAGAATAGGACTCGGAGATATAATGCACAGCAGTTCATTTTGCTTCAGAATTATTGGGGCAGCAGTAGAGTTGCTGCCTTACAGTACCAGAGACCCTGGTTCAATCGTGACTACGGGTGCTGTCTGTATTGGGTTTGTACGTTCACCCGTGACCTGTGTGGGTTTTCTCCGGGTGCTCCGGTTTCATCCCACAATATAAAGACCTACAGGTTTTAAGGCTAATTGACTTGGTAATATTGTCAGTTGTCCCTCGTGTGTGTAGGATAGTACTAGTGTGTGGGGATTGTTGGTCGGCCTGGACTCAGTGGGCCGAATGGCCAGTTTCCATGCTGTATCTCTAAACTAAACTAATTAGAGCACCATTGGAGATAAATGTGGTGTATGCTGCACAGTAGGTGCTGGTTCAGTAAATAACTCAATATTTTCATAGGTATTCCCTTGGCACTAACCCTGTAATGAGTCAGCTGCTCTCAATGTTGCCTCTCTGGTAACCTGGTGTGTTGGCCCTCTCTAGGTTGCGAGAGTGTGCTAATTAGTAAAATGCTAGTTAAACAAGCTTTTACTGTGTAATGCTGCATAGTTCCCTATCAATCCATAAAGTGAATCAGATTCACAGATTTGGATCTCAATCCCATTTTTGCATTACAGCAAATTTTTATCAGATATTTCCATGCAAGAGAAACCATGCAGCGCTGTTATTAATACATTGACTAGCAGATAGCACAGCAGCACTGTTAGTAGATGAAATGTGTAGGAAGGAACTGCAGATGCTGGTTTAAACCAAAGATAGACACAAAAAGCTAGAGTAACCCAGCGGGACAGGCAGCCTCTCTGGAGACAAGGATTGGGTGACATTTAGTGTCAAGACCCTTCTTCAGCCTGAAGAAGGGACTACACCTGAAACGTCACCCATTCCTTCCCTTCAGAGATGCTGCCTGTCTCGCTGGGTTACTCCAGCCTTTTGAGTCTATCACTGTTAGTACATCGGGACATTGGCCCGAGAAGGGTTCCTCTACCTGTGGTCGCTGTTACAGGTCATGTTATTCAAAGGCAGAAGAGGATGCCCCATTTTTCTCGCCTAGCCTTTGAAATGTTATCAGCTGGAAGGAAGGTGCTTGCTCAATACCTACAACTGTCAGAAGGGGCTGGGAAAAGGTGGCATTAAAATTGACAGGGGGGTGGGCATTCTTGGTCCCTTTTCAGCAGAAATAGCGTGACCCGAGGAGTTACATTAAGTGGAGAAAAAGAATAGGCAATGTATCGGGTTGAGACCCTTCAGACCAAGCTTGACCCGAAATGTCAACTATTCCTTTTCTCCAGTGTTGCTGCCTGACCCGCTGAGTTACTCATGCATGTTGTGTCTATCTTCGGTGTGAACCAGCATCTGCAGTTCCTTCCTGCATAAGATGCATTAAGTAATAGCTGAAATGTGCTGTCTTTAGTTAAAATGTTCAGCTACCTTAAACAGCATTTTGCATATATTCACAATTGGAATCAAACAGCGTCACATCGCCATGTTGACAGTGGTCAATTCAGATGTAAAATCTACAACATCGGAGAGACGTTGATTTTCCATTTTAAAGTACAGGTAATGACAATGCTCCACAAAATGTTATGGGCCCATCAACCCAACTGGAAAATAAGATAAAGTACAAAGGAGAAATTTAAACATTTTGAGAAGCTATGAAGTATGAAGAAAGGATTATATACAGAAAATAAAATGGGTAATTAGAGATGGAAGGAAATTTGTTCTTGAAGGTTGTAGGGCAAGTTAATTGTTTTGGTTTTCTTAAGTGTATGGGAGTGGATTTAGAACAATGAAAATGAAAGATGTGAACAATTGGATTGAAGAAAGGAATTGCTGCTGAGCATATTGGGTATGGATGAGATATCGAAGGATTACTGGTGCATATTCTCAGTTCAGAAAGCAATACATCGGGCAATTAAGCCGAAAAGCTTAAATAATGTTCCAACCTTTAAATTAAACTCAACTCAGATTGGCAGATAGACGGGAGAAATGATGAAAATCAGACCCTCCCAATAAACAAGCCATATTAGCACTTAAGATATTGAAGTCTCACCCAACCCCACCCACCTTGTACCTATCCATTTCTAATCTCAGCAAGCAATGTCCTCACCAGTGTTTTTTCAGTGACTGTACATGCCTGTATGGCATACCAGCACCTCTAAAAAGTTTAAAAACTAGATTTGCAAATTTGTAATATTTTCAAAAGATCACCAAAGCTTAAAAAAATATATATATTTATTAAATAATGTGGTCAGGCCCTGAACAGCTTAAGCAGTTGATGGAACAACGATTCAACATAGATGGAAACATAGAAAATAGGTGCAGGAGTAGGCCATTCGGCCCTTTGAGCCTGTACCGCCATTCAATATGATCATGGCTGATCATCCAACTCAGTATCCTGTACCTGTCTTCTCTCCATACCCCATGATCCCGTTAGCCACAAGGGCCACATCTCCCTCTTAAATATAGCCAATGAACTGGCCTCAACTACCTTCTGTGGCAGAGAATTCCAGAGACTCACCAACCTTTTGCCTACAAAGAAGGCAGTGGTTCCCAAATATATAATGCCCAAAATTTCAAAGTGTTAAAAAAAATCAAACGGCTCTCACCCATAGAATGTTGGTGAACATTCCATCGTGTGATGTCACAATGCCATCCCTCACAGATGTCCAATCTGAATGGATCTCATTTACATATGCCTTTGCACCAGCCCTAGCCCCGCCCCCCGCAGCCTGTGTCGAAGTGCATGATCACGTGTGTGGGAATAGAGAAAGAGGATTGCGGGGTGATAGGGAGTGGGGAATAGATGGACTGCCCCTACCTCCCCACTCTTTCCCCTCTCTCCCCCTCCCTCCACACTCTTCCCCCTCCTTCCATAACCCCATCTCCATCCTCTCCTCAAACTACGCTCGCGCCGTGCCTCCCGCAGCTGGAATCGCCCGCGCGCTCCAAACCCCCCGTTCTCGAAATGCTCTGCCAATCAGGAGAGTTCCACTGAACAGCTGGCGCAGCTCGCGAAGCCCCACCCGCCTGCGCGCCCCTCCCGTCCTCTGCGCGCTCCAGAGATCACAAGCAGGATCTTTGGTCACAAGCCCACAGCTCCACTCTCACGCCGGCATGCTCTGCAGATTGGGAGTAGAGATAAGGTGGCGGGCAGGGCTAAAGGCCCGATCCTGGGGAGGTGAAGAGGGAGAGGGGGGAGTGAGGAGGGAGAGTGTGGGAATAGAGGAAGAGGAGTGGGGGTGATAGGGAGTGGGGAATAGATGGACTGCCCCCACCCCTCTCCCCCTCCCTCCCTCCCCACTCTTCTCACCTCTGTCCCATCCCCCCACTCTCCCTTCCCCCCCATCTCCCCCCCACCTCCCCTTCCTCTCCACTGCACTCCCCTAAACCCCTTCCCCTCCCCTCCACACCCTCTGCACCTCTTCCCCCACCTCTCTCCCTCCCCCCACCTCTCTCCCCCCCCCCAACTCTCTCCCTCCCTTCCCCACCTCTCTCCCTCCTTCCCCCCACCCCGCCCCCTGCCTTCTCACCCCATCTCCCCCTTCCCTTCTCCCCTCCTCCCCCACCCTCCCTCTCCTCCACCCCCCCTGTCTCTGGCCCTCTCACCGTCTCTCCCCATTCTATCTCTGCCCTCACTCTCTACCCCCCCCTCTCCCTGTCTAGACACGCCTGTGAGTTGGGGGCTATGCGTCAGTGGCTAGGGCTGTTATGGGGTAAAAGGATCTAATTAATATAATATCAAGGGGGTAGTTGGTGTGGGGGTGGTTAGCGTGTGTGACACCGCATGCCGCCCCGCCCCCCGCAAACGCGCGTTGGGGGAACACTTGGTCTAGTATATCTATATCTATCTATATCTATATCTATATCTATCTATCTCTATATCTATCTATCTCTATATCTATCTATCTCTATATCTATCTGTCTCTATATCTCTCTATATCTCTCTATATCTCTATATCTCGCTCTCTCGCTCTCTCTTGAATCTATATATCTATCTATCTCTATATCTATATCAAGGTTGAAATCTCATCGCCCCTTTGACTTCAGCTTGCAACTGATGTGCCTGCCTGACTCAAGATTCAACATTCCTACAGCTGTTGAAAATTTGATAAACTATTTTGCAAACAATCATTTCTGAAAAAAGAGCACATCCATTGCTCATCCCTCTTGTAGAATTGCAGAGCGATGTTTTTATTAAAGGAATTTTGCTATGTTATGCATGTATTTTGGAAAAACCTGGTCAAGTGAATTATTAATAACTTGAAACATGGTGCTAAAAGGAAATGATGGAGCAAAGGAGAGGAAGTTCAATAGGAAATTGACCAATAGGTAGAAAACAGCAAGAAGAAATTTAATGAATCTTGTAGTGGTGATCACAAATTCAGTGCTGGGATCATAATGTAAACAAATGATCTCCGCACCAGTTGTGTACCAGGAGCTGAGCTGCAAACGAGTATAGTTCTACACAGAGTGTGCAAACATGATATGTGAACAGCATGGATAGAGTGGATATGAAGAGGATGTTTCCACTATTGGGAGAGTCTAGTAGCTGAGGCCATAGCCTCAGAATAAATGTATGTACATTTAAAAAGGAGGTGATGAGTATTTCTTTATTCAGAGGGTGGTGAATCTTGAATCTATTGCCACAGAAGGCTGTAGAGGCTGTCAATTAACATGTTTAAGGCAGAGATTGACAGATTCTTGATTAGTGCGGATGTTGTGGGTTACGGGGAGAAGGCAAGAGAATGGGGTTGAGAGGGAAAGATAGATCAGCCATGATTGAATGACGGAGTAGACTTAGAAGTAGATGGACCAAATGGCCTCATTGTTCTATAACCTATGACTTGGATAGAATGAGGAAGGATGCATACATGGCATGAATCTGCAAGAAACACTTCAAAGGTCAGTGCACCAGATCTTTACTGTGGAACACGAGAGGGGTCATCAAGATTTGAAAAATGAATGTCACAAGGGAAAGCTGCTCATTGGCAAGTAAAATCAAGTGGGAACATCTGCCATTTTATTACTGCTTCAGCAGAAAGACTTTACGTTAAGCCAGGAGTATTTGGAGTGAACCAAGATCCCTGGCTTAATTAGCATTATTTAATTAAGAGGAGTAACGAAGGAGCTAAATTTAAGAGTAATTCATGGCAGGATAGGTCAGACCTGTGGAATGGTCTACCTTTGCAATATTGGATGTCAGGGACACTCCAGTGTTTGGGGCAAACAGATGCAACAAGTGTGCCCAACTGCAGTTACCAATTGTTCTCAAAATGTTTTCCTGAAGTGAGACTGAAGGGTGACAGTACAGAAGTTTACAAAATGATGAGGGATGTAGAAAAGGTATTTTTCCCAAGCCATTTGATCAGCTACAAAGATAGGAAAGATCCAAGACTGGCGATCCCCAATTTCTTATACTATTATTGGACAGCGAATATTAAAAATGTAATTCACTGGCTGGATAATTCATGTCAACAGGTAGATTGATTAGTAATGGAGAGAGAGGATTGTTCGCCTTTTAACATAGGCGCAATCCTTCTCTCCCCAATAAAGTTGAAGAATACACTATACAAGAAAAACCCGATTATTCATAGCACTTTACGAATTTGGAGACTAGTAAAATTTACTCTTAAATTAAGAAATCTATCTCTTCTTTCTCCAATAGCTAATAATCCATCGTTTAAACCATCTATTATAGATAAAATGTTAATTCATTGGGTAAGAATAGGAATTAAAAAGGTTGGAGATTTGTATGAAATGGGAAACCTTTTTTAATTCCAGAAATTACAATCGAAATACAGTCTGAAAGGTAATCAATATTTTAGATATCTTCAACTTCGAGATTATTTGAAAACATATACCCACGAATACCAAAATCTGTTGCCAGATATATTAGATGAAGGTATGAATAGAAACGCAGAGTCAAATAATTTAATATCATGCTTGTACAATATCATTCTAAATATAGAAATTCCATCGTCAGATGTAATTAGAAGAGAGTGGGAACAGGAATTAAGCCTAAAAGTCCCCAAAGATAGATGGGGAAAAATATCTCTTATATATACATAATTGTTTGATTAATGTAAGACATATTCTAATCCATTTTAAAATACTACACAGACTATATTACTCAAAAATTAACTGAACAAAATGTTTCCAAATGTATCCCCCATCTGCGACAAATGTCTTTCTCAAGAAGCAACTATAACACACTCCTTTGCCTCTTGCATAAAACTCCATAACTTTTGGAAAGGAATCTTTGAAATCGTCTCAAAATTATTAAAAACAGAACTGGACCCCCATACAGAATTGATTATTTTTGGAACAACAGGAGCCTGCTCTGAGCTATCAATATTTCAAAGACTTTTCCTCAATTATGGCCTGATAATGGCAAAAAAAAACTTATACTTAAATTTTGGAAAAATGCATCCACCCCAACTATTAAAATGTGGATCACAAGCATGTCTGAGAGGCTACATCTCAAAGATATGAGACTCGTTTTAGCAGGAAAATCAGAGAAATTTTGAAAGATATGATCTCCTTTCATCGATTCATTACAAGCATAGTATGGTGCAACACAACTACGGAATTAAACTGATTTATGGACAGGGTGATGGGTGGGGTGAGAAACGAAGTAGGTATATCAACATGTTTTGGTCTTTTTTTTTCTTTATAGGGGTTTACACATGCACTAGCTCTTTCACTCTCTCTCTTTCTTGCTCTTTTTCTCTTTTTCTGTTTCATTTTTGTCAAAATTAAAATGGAAGATGTACAATAAATGTATTTTGTCATACGCCGCGGTTTATACTACTGTACACTGCTTCTAATACAAATATTATTAAAAAAGATTGTTTTTGCGTCATAAGTATTGGCCGAGAGACCAGGGATAACAAACCTGTTTTCTCTGAAAAGTGTCAAGGAATCTGAAAAGTGTCAAGCAATCTTTAGAAGTCTGACAAAGCTGTATGTTTCATCTCACCTCTGACAATGCAACTGTCCATTTGGGCATCATCTTGGATTTCTCTCAATCAATTTTTGGAGTAGGTACGGAACTTACAAACATTTAAGGTGGGGTGATGGTGAATGTGGATGAAGGTTGAATGTGGGGATGGAGGCGAGATGGGGATGAGGGTGAGTGTGGATGGGGGTTAAAGGTGAGGAGAGTGAGAGTGAGATGGTGGGGATGGAGATGTGGAGAACATTGGTGAACAGAGGTGTACAAACATTTAACTCAGAAGTGAGAGAATTAATGGCCAGTGGAGTATTACTTTTCTTTGAGAATGTCTTTTACTTGAAGCTAAATGAGCAGATAGTATATTTTGCTTGACAGTTGTCTGATTAACCAGTGCAGTGAATTAACCACAACATTACCATATTAATTCTGCCTTAGTAGACCTCAGACGAATTCTCCAGTAGCTCATAATTGCTCCGAAATTTCCAATCAAGATGCAAGGAACAATGTCAGTATGGTTTTCTTAGACTTGTTTCCTCAATGCAATCAAGCAAATAAAGACACAAAGTACTGGAGTAACTCAGCAGGGTAGATAGCATCTTGGAGAACAAGGATATGTGCCATTTTGGGTTGAGACCCCTCTTCAGTCTGTAAGCTAGCAACTGTAGTTCCTTGTGCCTACACCCAATTGGTTCCCTGCACAATTTGTGTTTTTTCGTCTCTGGTGGAAAATACACTTACCATACTAATGATAAAGAAACTCAAGCCTGCAGTTTGGGATGTGCTCTGTAACCACTGGAATCTGCATTTGGAGTTATTTTGGAAAGAGTAATTCCATAATTAACCACGTGTTATGACAGCTAGGGTTCTACAAATCGCTGCCTGATACAAAACAGCATGAACAATATGATCAGGTGAAAGTTGGAAAAAAGAACTGCAAATGTTGCAAATTGTCAATGTAAAATGTTGACTTTTTTCTCTTTCTCCAAAAGCTGCTTGACTTGCTGAGTGAGTTTAGTATATTTTGCTTTTATTTCAATCTGGTCAGATGCTGGACTGAAATTTGTGATGGTAGTACAAGTGAAACTGTTTTTATTTACCAATAATACACTGAAACTCCATAGACTTAGTTTTGTTTAGATATACAGCATGGAAAAGACCAGCAAGACCAAACCGACTAGCAATCCTCTGAATTCTGAAGTCTGAAGAAGGGTCTCGACACGAAATGTCACCCATTCCTTCTCTCCAGAGATGCTGCCTGTCCCGCTAAGATGCTCCAGCATTTTGTGCCTACCTTCAATTTAAACCAGCATCTGCAGTTCTTTCGTACACGACCAGCAATCCTCGCCTGTTAACACTATCCTACACACACCAGGGACATTTAAAATAAAATTATACCAAGCCAATTAACCTACAAATGTGTATGTCTTTGGAGTGTGGGAGGAAACCAAAGATCTCAGAGAAAACCCACACGGTCATGGGGAGAACAGACAAACTCTGTACAGACAGCACCCATAGTCGGGATGGAATCCGTATCTCTGGCACTGTGAGGCAGCGACTCTACCTCTGCGCCACCATGCAGTCTTCACATGTACAGTACAATGCAGAGATCATGACATACTGTCAGAAATGCAGTGTCAACCCAGAAAACATGCTTTAGAAGTTCTTTCTAATGGAAATCCTCTCCAAATTCACTAATCTGACAAGATCATAGATATTTTATGCACAATTCCCTCTGTAAAACAAACCCTTGAAAAATGTAAGCATTGTTGAAAGTGTAACCAATTGTTTAAAGGCATACAATTGTTCCTGAACATCTTCCTTACTCTGTAAAACTAATTTCAAATGTTGTTCTACATTCTTATATTTCATATATGTGAAACATCAACATTTTCCTTTTCCATTTTCTATCATTTTAAACTTCCATCATGTTTTAAAGTTTGAAATTTAAATTTATCCCTTGCCCGTTATTTATTTCCATCTCCGGAACTATAATAATTGGATCGTGATACCTGTTGGACACTTCTTTATTTGCCATCTGTGACAATTCATCGTTGTAATTGTTCGTGCAATAATCTGCCAACTTTTTACTATGTGCCAAAGATCCCCTATCACTAACGTCAGAGTCAAATTATTGTCAGGAAGCAGGGAATCAATGCAACATAGACCATTGGAAAGTGGTGAAATAATTGGACAAAGTCAGCATGGATTTATGAAAGGTAAATCATGTCTGACGAATCTTATAGAATTCTTTGAGGATGTAACGAGTATAGTGGATAAGGGAGAACCTGTGGATGTCTTAAATCTGGACTTTCATAAGGCTTTCGACAAGGTCCCACATAAGGTAGTATACAAACTTAAAGCACACGGTATTGGGGGTTCAGTATTGATGTGTATAGAGAACTGGCTGGCAGACAGGAAGCAAAGAGTAGGAGTAAACGGGTCATTTTCAGAATGGCAGGCAGTGACTAGTGGGGTACCGGTTGGGATCCCAGCTATTTACAATATATATTAATGATCTGGATGAGGGAATTGAATGCAACATCTCCAAGTTTGCAGATGACACGAAGCTGGGGGGCAGTGTTAGCTGTGAGGAGGATGCTAGGATGCTGCAAAGTGACTTGGATAGGTTGAGTGAGTGGGCAAATGTTTGGCAGATGCAGTATAATGTGGATAAATGTGAGGTTATCCACTTTGGTGGCAAAAACAGGAGGGTAGACCATCTGAATGGTGGCTGATTAGGAAAAGGGGAGATGCAACGAGACTTGGGTGTCACCAGTCATTGAAAGTAGGCATGCAGGTGCAGCAGGCTGTGAAGAAAGCGAATGGTATGTTGGCATTCATAGCAAAAGGATTTGAGTACAAGAGCAGGGAGGTTCTACTGCAGTTGTACAGGGTCTTGGTGAGGCCACACCTGAAGTATTGCGTACAGTTTTGGAGGAAATCTGAGGAAATACATTCTTGCCATAGAGGGAGTACAGAGAAGGTTCACCAGACTGATTCCTGGGATGGCAGGACTTCCATATGAAGAAAGATTGGATAGACTCGGCTTGCACTCGCTGGAATTTAGAAGATTGAGGGGGGATCTTATAGAGACTTACAAAATTCTCAAGGGGTTGGACAGGAAGATTGTTCCCGATGTTGGGGAACTCCAGAACAAGGGGTAACAGTTTAAGGATAAGGGGGAAGTCTTTTAGGACCGAGATGAGAAAATCAGTGAGTGGTGTATCTGTGGAATTCTCTGCCACGGAAGGTAGTTGAGGCCAGTTCATTGGCTATATTTAAGAGGAAGTTAGATGTGGCCCTTGTGGCTAAAGGGATCAGGGGGTATGGAGAGAAGGCAGGTACAGGATACTGAGTTGGATGATCAGTCATGATCATATTGAATGGTGGTGCAGGCTCGAAGGGCCGAAGGGCCGAATGGCCGACTCCTGCACCTATTTTCTATGTTTCTATGTTTCTATGTTCAATCTGTGAAGGCAGTTTTCTATAAGATATGTAGTGCACAGAACATCACTAAGAGCAATTATGAAATTAGTTTTTCGAAGTAAGAAATATATTCAGCAACAATAGTACATCTTTAAACAATGTTGCCCTTTCAACAAAGTTTACATATTTCAACATCGCTAAGCTGCTGATGGCAGAATACGGGTTCCAGAGTTTCATCATTATCAATCTGGATGACATGTTACTGCCATCCAGTGTGTATAAAATGTGTTGCATGAAACATCTACAACATCCACCAGTAAAACAACTTTACCAAGAGAAACAGCTTGATGGGCTTCATAATCAAACATAGAACATATGTACATGGAAAGGTATGTAGATAAGAAAGGTTCAGGACATCACCCCCTTGGCTCCATAATCTCATCCCCATTGCCCCCTACCCCACCCTTTCAAAAGCGTTATTCAGAATAACAGTATGTAAGTATGTATGGCCCACTAAGGAAGATAATAACACGACAAAATTCAAAACAGTAACCATTAATTGCATATTTATTCAAAATCCAATTACAGCTCTTTAGTTAATAATTAATTTAACAAAATTGATGAAACTTGATCCAGTGATACCAGCTTTTCAAATTCATTTTGCAAGAGTCTTAGATATCGCATTAAATGATGCCAGTTTCACGACTTTGAATCATTCCAGGAAATACCAATTGGCAAAACAGTGCGCACTTTTAGTGAGTTCAGTGGAGCACAGAAGAACGACGTTCCTGTAAGCATGTCAAGTACATACTGAAAGCTCCCATGTCCAATGCTGTGCCCACCTCCAAAATGCCCTGCTACCCCCTTGCCTCTAGTGCCCCCTTAGGTAATCTACAGCCCCCAAGGTGGTAGTATCACCCACTTTGGCAACTCTGATTTAGAGGGATATGGGCCAAACCAAGGCAGGTGGGAATAACGTAGATGGGGCATCATAGTCAGTTAGGTTAAAGAGCTGCTGCATAACTCTATGTCTCCATAACATAGTACAGCTTAGGAAAGGGCCTTTTGGTCCACAATGTCCATGCCAAACATGATGCAAAGTTAGTCTAATCCCTCTGTTTGCATGAGATTTATATCCATATTTTCCATGCATACTCTTGTGCCTATCTAAAAGCCTCTTAAATGTCCCTATCTTACCGGGATAACAGCTGAGAAGAAACTGTCCCTGTCACTTAGAATTCTAGCCCTGCAGTTTCCCTCCAAGAATAACTTTTTTTTCAAATTCATGATCAGTCTGAAGAAGGGTTTCGACCATAGATGGTATTTTCCTTCGCTCCATAGATGCTGCCTCACCTGCTGACATTCTCCAACATTTTTGTCCACCTTTGATTTTTCAGCATCTGCAGTTCCTTCTTAAACATGATCCGTTCTTCCTCTCCTTTTTACAATCTCTTTCTTTTCCCTTCTATGTTGTTGCTTGCTTTTTCTCATGCTCTGTTATTTTTCTTTTACTTTTCCTTTGAACATTTATTAGACGTTACTTTACAGACACAGCGCGGAAACTTCGAGTCCAAGATGACCGGCGACCACCCTGTACATTACATAAGCACTATCCTACACAGTAGGGACAATTTACAATTTACAGAACTCAATTAACCTAAAAACCTGAATGTTTTTGTAAACGGAGAAAATCCACATGGCCACATGGAAAACGTACAAACTCTGTAGAGACAGCACTCGGAGTCAGGATGAAACCTTGGTCTGTGGCGCTATGAGGCTTGGACTCTACCGTTGCGCCACTGTTGCCGCACACTGTTCTGCTATCAACATTTCCATCACACATTGCACTCAGGACTTCGAGTCTTGGGAGCTGCTCTGCTGATGGAAACAAAATTTGGACCGTTAGGACAGGGCAGGCAAACAGAAGCAAGCAAATACAGGACTTCCACACTGCAGTACACATCTGCAGAAACACAATACATGATACCATTTCCCTGCTGAATCTGTGCTATGTTTATTTTTGGAAGGAGCTGTTCAAACATATAATATCTAATACATTTGGTCACCTTTCATAGATAAGACTAAAGAGCAAGCTTATGTTTCTGAGAAGCACATTTGATGGGTCATTAAAGCAGTGATTTTTACGCATGGGGAGCCGTGGGGATGGAAGGGTGCTGGGAGAGGAGTGATTGTGGTTTTGGATGGTAAGGAAGGAATCTAATTCTGGGTATTGATTTTGGAAAAAAATAGAATGAATTATCTTAAATATAACGTAAACATTATTTTCTATGGTCGATTGTAAGGGGAAGGTTGATGGGCAAGACGTAATGGTCTTGATTGCACACCATTGATGAACGGAGGAATCAGGAACCATATTTATAGTGCCATGAAAGTAGCAACACAAGAAGATAGAGTGGTAAGGAAGGTGTATGCTTGCCTCCATTCGTTGGGGCATTGAGTATGAGTTTATAAGTCGTGATGCAGCTCTATGAGGCTTTGGTTAAGCTACTTTTGGAGTATTGTGTACAGTTCTGGTCACAGGGTAGAAATGCCAAAGAGTAGAGGGCATAGATTTAAGGTGAGAGGAGCAAAGTTTAAAGGATATGGACAGGACAAGTTTTTTTTTTACACAGAGGAAGGTAGATGCCTGGAACTCACTGCTGGGGATGGTGGTGGGGGCAAATGTGATCATGCCGTTTAAAAAGCTTTTAGAGGAGGGATATGGATCATATGCAGGCAGATGAGATAAGTTTATCTTGCCATCATGTTCAGCACAGACATTGTGGGATATTAGGGCTTGTTTGTGTGCTATAATGTTCTATGTTCTAATACTTCCAAATATAATTGATTGATTAAATGGGACAAATTTACAGATTTCTTTTTTGATTATATTACATTTATGGTTAATAATTATTTAGTTTAACTAACAGCTAGCATTGAAGTCAGATTTATTCCAATACTCTGACAAAAGTTATAGAAATGTAGAATTAGTATTAGTGATTGTCCAACAAAAGAAATTAAGGATAAAATTAAATCCAAAGAGGAGTAATACAAAGTTGTTCAACAACGCAGCAAACCTGAGGATTTGGAGCAATTTCGATTTTAGGAATAGGAAATTAGGCAAGAGAGCACAAATGAAGAATGTAAGTAAACTTGCAGGAGACATAGAATGGATGGCAAAAGCTTCTACAAATAGAAAAATAAAGGTTAGTTGGCTTGATCCCTCATGGAGGATGGTGTTAATGTGTGGGGATCACTGGTCGGTGTGGACGCGGTGGGCTGAAGGGCCTGTTCCGCACTGTAGACTAGGCAACCGTTTCGCGGAGCACTTGCACTTGTTCCTCCACCAAGGCCAATGTGATTTCTCATTTACTGTTTTTTTTTTAAAATTCCCCTTCCCATTCCATTGTGACCATCCTGTCCTGGGCCTCCTCCGTTGCCAGAGTGAGGTCACATACAAATTGGAGGAACAACACTTCATAATCGTCTTGGGCATCTTACAAACCAACGGTATGAACAGAAAATTCTCCAATTTTAGGCGAACAATCCCACCCCTTTTACCCCCCTACTTTTCCCCCATACCCCACCTGGATGTGCACCCATTTCTCCCTTTCCCCTTCCCCCGGTTCCCTTTCATCTATATTTCCTCCTCTGACTTCAAATTTCATGGCTCTTCTCTCCTTTCCTCCTTATCTCCTTATCTCACACTTGTCTTTTCATCGCTGGTCTTAGCCCACCCATCTGCCAATCAAAGACACCACCCACCTGTATCCAACTATCACTTGCTTGGCTTTATCCTACACCCCTCCCCCCACCTCTCCTCCAGCTTTCCATTACAATCAATATGAAGAAGGGTTCCAACCTGAAACATAACCTATGCATGTTACCAGATACTGCCTAACCGAAGGAATTACTCAAGCATTTTGTGTCATTTTTGGTAAACCAGTATTTGTAGTTCGTTGTGTCAACATTGGGCAGCACGGTAGCGCAGCAGTAGAGTTGCTGCCTTACAGCGACAGAGACCCGGGTTCAATCCTGACAGCGGGTGCCCGTCTGTACGGAGTTTGTATGTTCTCCCAATGGCCTGCATGGGTTTTCTCCGAGATATTCGGTTTCCTCCCACAATCCAAAGACCTATAGATTTGTAGGTTAATTGGCTAGGTATAAAATGTAAAAATCAGGCTTTTATGAGTCCACTGTTGGCCTTTCAGTCTCCAAGCCTGTATATTTCTATCATCATGTGTGCTGGTCACAGGATAACAATCAAGGGATACATAGTTGATTTTACTCTTTCCATCCAAAAGCATAGGCGATTTGAAGCACACTATTTCCCCACACGTTGCTCTTTGTTTACTCAGTTAAAAATGACACCAAATCAAAAAATATTGTTGGAGCCATAAACCCAGATGCTGGAAAGCCATAGCACAAACAGCAAATACTGGAAGTGCTCAATAGATCAGGCAGCATCAGTGGAGAAAAACACAGTCAATGTTTCATGTCAAGGACCAATGATCAGAACTTGAAAAGTCAGAGGAGACGTGGGTTTTAAATTGTAGAGATGGATAGGGGTGGAGTGGAGATGTCTGTGATAACAATCAGACCAGTTTTTTTGCAGGCAAAAAGATGCCAGTAAACATATCAATGAAAAATGTAGCTACATTTATCAACATTTTGTTTTCAATAATTTACTTGACAATAGGGATACTTTAACTTCTAATATAATAACTGAACTCTTAGTCTAAACGAATAATTGTTTTAGGACACAAAGTGCTGGAAAAACTCAATGGGTTGGGCAGCATCTTTGGAGAACACGGATGGGCAATATTTTTGGGTTGGGTCCCTAATTCAGCACGATCAGTCTCTATTTTAACTCCCCTTCAGTCTGAAGAAGGGTCCCAACCCAAAATGTAACCTATCCATGTTCTCCAGACATGACCCACTGAGTTACTCCAACATTCTGTGTCCTTTTCTGTAAGCCACAATCTGCAATTCCTTGTTCTAAATAAATGTTTTAATTCACTCACCTATATTAATTAGCAAAGTATGATCAATAAACATACATGTCACAAGAGAGGTGCCTATATGTCACAAAAAAAGCACTGATGCAGACCAAATCTGATTTTTTTGAATGGTTAGACAAAGACCAGAGATAGAAAATGTGAGATAAGGAGATAAAGATAGAAGAGATGTAAAATGTGAAGTCAGATGAAGGAAAATAGGTGGAAGGTGACGGAGGGTGGGGGAGGGGAGAGAAGGGGAAAGGGAGAAATAGATGGCAGATGGAGTTTAATGCTGTTAAGTGTGAAGTGCTACATCTTGGCAGGACAAATCAAAATAGGAAGTACATGGTGTGGAGGGGTATGGTCTGAGTGCAGGTAGATGGGACTAGGGGAAAACAAATGGTCGGCACGGACTGGAAGGGCCGAGAGGGCCTGTCTCCGTGCTGTAATTGTTATATGGTTATATGGTAAATGGTAGGGAATTGAGGAATGCTGTGGAACAGAGGGATCTAGGAATAACTGTGCATAGTTCCCTGAAGGTGGAATCGCATGTAGATAGGGTGGTAAAGAAAGCCTTTGGTGTGCTGGCCTTTATAAATCAGAGCATTGAATATAGGAGTAGGGAAGTAATGTTAAAATTGTACAAGGCATTGATAAGACCAATTCTGGAGTATGGTGTACAATTTTGGTCGCCTAGTTATAGGAAGGATGTCAACAAAATAGAGAGAGTACAGAGGAGATTTACTAGAATGTTGCCAGGGTTCCAGCAACTATGTTACAGAGAAAGGTTGAACAAGTTAGGTCTTTATTCTTTGGAGCGCAGAAGGTTAAGGGGGGGACTTGATTGAGGTCTTTAAAATGATGAAAGGGATAGACAGAGTTGACGTGGATATGTTTTTCCCATTGAGGGTAGGGAAGATTCAAACAAGAGGGCATGACATGAGAATTAAGGGACAGAAGTTTCGGGGTAACGTGAGGGGGAACTTCTTTACTCAGAGGGTGGTGGCTGTGTGGAATGAGCTTCCAGCAGAAGTGGTGGAGGCAGGATCGATTTTAACATTTAAGACTAAAGTGGATAGGTATATGGACGTGAAGGGAATGGAGGGGTATGGTCTGAGTGCAGGTAGATGGGACTAGGGAAAACAAATGGTCGGCACGGACTGGAAGGGCCGAGAGGGCCTGTTTCCGTGCTGTAATTGTTATATGGTTATATGGTTATGTCCATCCATTTGAGGCACGGGGAAGAGAAGGGTACAAAGGAGGGGTGGGGGTGGGTGAAGAATGTTTGTAAGTTAGTTGAAAGCTACCCAAGCAGAACATGAGGTGCTGTCCCTTCAGTTTGCACATGTCTTCACTCTGGCAATAGAGGAGGTCTAGGACAGAAAGTTCAATATGGGAATAGGAAGGGGATAGCAACTATGAGACCCAGTAGGTCTTGGTAGACCCTGTGCAAGTGTTTGGTCAAACAGTTTCCTCGTCTATGCTTGGCCTTGCTGATGTAAAGGAGGCCACATCAAGAGCACCAAATGCAGTAGATACAGTTAGAGGAGATGCATTTGAACCTCTGTCTCACCTTGAAGAACTACTGGGGATAATGGGTGAATGTGAGGGAGGAATTATAGGGACAGGAGCTACATCCCCTGCAGTTACAGAGGAAAGTACCTGGGGTGGGATGGGAGGGATGAGTGAAGCAATGAGTTGTGGAGATAGCGGCCTCTCAGAAAGCAACAAGGGGTGAGGATGGGAGATGGATATCTCAAATTGTTAAACTTAACATTAACTCTATATGCCTCTGAGTCCATGTGCCTGCAATGCTGTTGGATGCAAGATTGTCATTGTTCCTGTCCCTCACTATATTTGTGTAGATTACAATAAACTCAACTTGAAATCATTAAGGTGCAATATGCCCAGTCATGTTGCTCAAGCTTACACTAGGCATTGTTGGAGTAAGATAATTGGACAAAGACAGAATGATCAGCGTGGGGGTGGAACAGAGAATTAAAGTGAAAGGTGACAGAAGATCAGAATGGTCTTAGTGAGGTTCAGTTGCTTTGCAATGTGTCACCCAATCTGCAAATATTTTTTTCTGATGTAGAGGAGACCCATCATGTGCACTAAACTGTGGTACTCTAAACTGGAAGAAGTGGGTGGTAAATCTGTTGAATCCTTTGATACCGAAAACTGTGGAGGCAAGGTCAGTGGATATATTTAAGGCAGAGATAGATAAGGTTGTAGGAGCCATTTATATTTGGGTTAGCTACTGTTGGCATATTATATTATTTTGTCTAGATAAATCTTGCAGTATTATTTTGGACACGGGTCATTAGATGCACAGAAGGACGTATATATATGGCCATAGTCGACAGGGACTGGTGGACCAGGCATATGTATTAATTAACCATAGGTGGAGGGCATACAGTTCTCACACGACTGGAAAATCTGTTCTATTTGGTCTGCGTAAGATCACTCCTTTTTCCCTGTGTAGTAATAGCAAAGGAAAGTTGGACACTGGAAGTGTCGGAAATTTGCCATTACATTTAAGTGGAAACCTCAAAAGCCAACGCGCAGGGAGAGTGAGTACATACAGCATTAAGCTTTACTGGAGAAGTTATATATGATAAGCTGTATTGGAAAACGGCTACTAAAGTGGAGAATTGAAAAGTGACCTTGAGATATCAGTTGTTTGAAATACCAGCCGCAGACATACGGCTTTCACGTTAAAGACTCTTAAAGGGATAGTGAACAAGTATGTATGTGGTCAAAGCTAAACTCAGTTACAAGTTGCCGTTGTTGGACAGGATTCTGAAACGGAAAGAAGAGTTACTAAACGCACTGACAAACGCTTGGAATTGTTCAGGGAAAAGTGTCAGAAGACAAGAAACTCGATATGTAAACAAGCTAACAAGTTAATTGAAAAGCTAACAGAGCTCATGAAATCAGAGGAAAATGCAAATTAAGTACAATCGAATCTGGTTCAATTAATTAAGACCTGTGATGAAGTCAGAGAAAAACACGAGTTATTGGTGAAGGTACCACACTACCAGAAAAGGAGCTTGAAAGGCAAAATCAGTGGTTTCAACAAAGAATGGAAACTTTTAATGGTTTTATACAAGATGTAGCGGTGTGGTTATCTGAAATTTGGCAGCAAACGACACACTCCTTAGCTGAAGGTGCCATAAAACAGAGTGTTGTAAACGCAGAAGAAATTAGACCCAATGACAGTGTTTCAAATGTCTCAAAACTAAAATGAAGCCACAAAACTAGTTCTTCATCATGTGCATTTTTAACGGCCTCTGCTGATATTAAAGCTCAGGCACGTAAGGCTGCTCTCTTAGAATGGGTTGCCGCCATGAGCAAAAGCATGAGCTTGAGGCACACGAAGAACAATTGGAAATAAAGGAAGAACAATTGAAAAGAAAGGAAGAACAGCTGGAACTAGAGACTGAACTGGCAGCAACCAATGCAAAAATCAATGTATTTGAGGCCTGGGGGTCAAGAAGCAGCTGGAGTATTTGATGGGATGAGCTCTTATATGAGAAAAGGAACTGCACAAAGGGAATCATCAGCTAAATTAAATCCACGGGCAGGTGAATATTTGCCTGATCAAGTGCAACAAAGACAGAATGTGTTGATGGGAACTTCATTTCCCTCCCAGCAACGGGTTGTTAGACCAAAGCAAACAACACAGAGACCATCTGTTAGAGCTCATTATAAGATCCATCTAACAATACTCTCTTCAAAGGCAAAATGTCCAGATTCATATGAAAAAGTGTGTGCAGGGGCATGTTCGCACTATTCCCCCTGTACTGAATGATGGAAACCAAGGTGATATCTGGAACCTAATATAGAGGCAAAATTACATTACAGCTCTTCTGGCTCAACAACATATCTTTTCTATTTTACCACCAAGAGACATTCCTGTTTATGATGGTAATCATTTGCATTAAGAAGTTTTCATCTCAGCATTTGAGAGAGGAATGGACAGAAAAACGAATGATAACAGCGATTCCTTGCATTTTCTCGAGCAAAACATAAGAGGGTATTCAAAGACTTAGTCCACAGCTGCTGACATTTGCCCCCAGCCCAGGGCTATCAAAGAGCAAAATATGTGCTTAAAGAACATTTTGGTAATGAACATAAGATTGCCACTGCATATATGCTCAAGGCATCAAGATGTGATGGCATTGCAAGCGTTCTCACTGTTCCTTAGAGGTTGTTGCAATGCAATGGAACATCTCACCGATATGGAGGAGATGAACGTTGCTTCCAATATGAAGATTATCCTTCTAAAACTGCCTTACAAGCTCAGAGACAAGTGGAGGAATAGAGCATGTCAGCTACAGGAACAGCTTGGACAGTGAGCTAGATTTTCTGACCTCATTTTCATGGAGAGACAAGTGAAGATACTGTCAGACCCACTTTTTGGAAACATTCAGGATGCTAGACAATTGCAACTGTCAAAAGCTCTACTTTTTGCTAAAGCAAGAGAAAGGTCAGGACCAAAAGGAAGCAGTTTTGCAACAATTGTAATACCTGTAGAAACAGCAGTGCAAGAAAATCTGACAGCAAGTGGAATGAGAAATGTATCTACCACTAATTCTCAAGGTTCTTGTTTGTTCTGTAATAAAAGTGGTCACACATTGGGGCGGTGTCCACAGATCAAGAAGAAGGGGCACAGAGAAAGTAATAGACTTTTTAAAGAAGAAAGGAGTCTGCTTTAGATGTTTGAAGATAGGACAAATGAGCAAAGACTGCAAGAGTCGTTTGACGTGATGGCTTCTTCTTTCTTACTTTACTAAAACTCTCATCTCGTCCTCTTCCGGTTTGCGTTGTTTTTAGATTTGCACAACAACAGTACCCGATAGCACTTCAATTTTTCGCCACCTTACTCACTGTTCTCCTGTGCACCAAGCGCACCAGATTCTGTTCCGATCGGTTGAATATTACAAAAGTTATGAAAAGTTATTATCGTAAGAGCAGTAGATTGGTCTTCTCGCCTGTCAGTCGCCGAGGACGGCAACGCTCCTTCCGGCACTGCTGTCAATCACCGGGGGAGGGGAATAAAGCCCCGGAGGCTGGGCTAAGTCAGTGTGTCCCGAAGCCGTCCGGAAGCTGTCCGGATGCCGTCCGGAAGCAGTCCGGAAGCTGCGCTGAGTCAGGGAGCCCGGAGTGCAGAGCGGCCCGGAGCCTGGCCGACTGTGACGCCGACTGCTGCAACCTTGAGATCCTGGGGAAGTGATGAGTGAGTGTGGGGGATTGAGGGAGCCGGGCACTGACAGGGCCGGGCGGTGGCGGGGCACACCACCCCTGCCCACACACGCCCTCCTGCCCGCACCCATCACCCCCCTCCCCTCGCACACTCCCCCAGCGACAGGCCACACCAGTGCTCCCCCCCCCCCCCCATCCCCCATCGGCCGCTGCCTGAGGTCGGCTCCCTGCCCGGCTACAGAGCGCTCCCATTGGCCCCCACCTGTCACAGCCCCCCACCCAGTCCCCAGCTGCAGCACTAGCCCAAGAAAAGTTGATTTAGCCCACAATGTCCGTACTAACCCTCTGAAAACCAGTCCCTTCGACCCACAACACCTGTACTAGCCCTCCAGAAAGCCTCCCACTCTGGCCCCCTCCTGAAGCCGTCCCTCTCCCCTGGCTACAGGATGCTCCCCATGCCCCGGCTTCCACCTGAAGCCGTCCCTCTCCTCCGGCTACAGGACGGTCCCGACAGCTCCCGGCTGAAGCCGTCCCTGTCCCCAGCTGCAGGACGGTCCCCACTGGCCCCCTCCTGAAGCCGGTGGGGAGTGTCAGTGGCAGGCCACGGCAGTGGAAGGCCAGAGTAGCGGTAGGCCATGGCAGCGGCAGGCAGCAGTTGGCCACAGCAGCAGTAGGGCATGGCAGCGTTCCGTCTCCCTGGCCCCACCAGCCCCCCGACAGCCCCCGACTGAAGCCGTCCCCATCCCTAGCTGCAGGATGCTCCCCACCAGTCCCTGCCTGAAGCCGGTGGAGAGCAGCAGCGGTAGGCCACGGCAGAGGGCGGCAGCGATAGGCCACAACGAAGCTGTCCCCTCCTCTGGTTGCACAAAGCTCCCCGCCAGAAGCCGTCCCCAGCTGCAGTCCATTCAGCTCACTACACCCTTACTAGCCCAATAAAAGTCCATTTGGCCCACAATATCCTACTAGCCCTCTGGAAAGAAGTCCCTCCGGCCCACAGCACCTGTACTAGCCTAAAAAAGTACCTTTGGCCCATAATATCCATACTAGCCCTCGAGAAAGCCCCCCCCCCCCACCGGCCACCACCTAAAGTCCTCCCCCGGCTGCAGGACGGTCCCCCCCCCCCCACCGGCACCCGTCAGCCCCGCCTAAAGCCGTCCCCCTGCCCCAGCTGCAGGCGCCCCCCCCCCCGCTCCCACTGGCCCCCGACAGCTCTCGCCTGAAGCCGTCACGCTCCCCGGCTGCAGGACGCTCTTCCACCCCCCCCACCGACAGCCCCCGACTAAAGCCGACACCCTTCCCCGGCTGTAGGACGCTTCCCCCCCAGCCCCTGACAGCCCCCTCTTGATGCCGTCCCCCTCCCCCACTGCAGGACGCTCCCCTGGACAGGTCCCCGCCTGAAGCCGTCCCGTCCCCGACTGCAAAATGATTCCCACCGGTCCCCACCTGAAGCCGGTGGGAGCGCCAGCGGTAGGCCATGACAGCAATAGGCAGGGGTAAGCCACGGCAGTGGTAGGCCAAACCCTGCAGCTGGAGCGGGGACGTTTAGGGGGGCAGTTGGGTGAGTGGTGGAATATTGCGTTGGGGGAACAAGTTGGGTTAGGGGAATGGGTGAGTGGTGGAATATTGCGTTGGGGAATGGGTTGCATTGGGGGATCAGGCCTCCCGTGAGACTGGGACCCAACGGGTCCCACTTAGTCCAGTGTGGAATCAAAATTGTCCTGAAATACTTCACATTGAACAAAAGAACAAAGAAAAGAAGCCGGAGCATACAGAACAGAATGAGAAGCCAATTGTGAGTAATGCTGTTCCCTCACCTCATATATGTGGCCATATTAGGGCCGGTGAAGAAACCTGCATCTTCTCCATTGTACCAGTGCAGGTAAAGAGCCACAAGGGGGACACAGTGTTGTAAACATACGCATTTTTGGATCATGGAAGTTCAACTACCTTTTGCAGAGAAAGCTTGATGAGAAGGCTGAACATTACAGGACAAAAGACCAATATTCTCTTGCGTAACCATGAACCAAGTGAAGCCTGTGATCAGTCATCATATCATAGTTTATCCAACTATCTGATGTGTTCACACTTAAGACCATGCCAGTTTCTCAGCTAAACATTCCCAGACATGATGACATAATACAATGACCTTACTTGAAGGATATCAAGATTCCTGAAATTAGGAATGTTCCAAAATTTTGAGATTTTAAAAATCAAGCCTATAATTTATTCCATCAGATAAAGCATTAAAAAAACTTTGATTGGATACCTAATTCACTCATATCTTCAATATTAAAAAAAGTTATGGACATTTTCATACTCGGAAATTAGCATCTTGTTAAAAGGTATAGTGTAATCTTCACCTGCATGGCAAGCAGGGCAGTACTTCTTGAAGTTGCATCTACACTTGACACAGACTCCTGCATCCAAACATTGCGAAGATTCATATGTCGACAAGGTCAAGTTTCATCTCTAAGATCAGACAATGGCTCAAATGTTATCGGAGCGGAAAGAGAATTGAGAGAAGCACTCAATGACTTGAATCAGGATAAGATCCAGTGCTATGCTTCAGCGAGGATAAAGTGGTTCTTTAACCCGCCCAGCAGGATCCCATCATGACAGTGTTTGGGAATGATTGATCTGCATGCTTTGAAATGTTGTGCTCTGGTCTTAACCAACAGGTTCTGGACGATGAAGGATTGCAAACTAATTTGTGAAGTTGAAGCAATTTTAAATGATCGACCCATTACCAAGAGTTCTGATGATCCAATGGACCTGGAAGCACTCACACCAAACAATCTTCTTCTGTTGAAAACCAAGCCAATACTACCACCTGGAATATTTGTGAAGGAGGACTTGTACATTAAATGCAGATGGGGACAGGTGCATTATATGGCAGGTCTCTTTTGGAAATGGTGGACACAAGAATATTTGCCTCTAATCCACGAACGACAACGATGGTCAAGGGTAAGGAGAAGCTTTGCTCCAGGTGACATTGTTGTGGTGGCTGATTCCACTGCACCACGAAGCTCCTGGCTAATGGGCAGAATATTGGAGACCATTCCAGATGCACAAGGTCTTGTGTGCACAGTTCGACTTCAGACTAAGAGCAACATCTTGGAAAGGCCGATAACAAAGATATGTTTGATCCAAGAAGCTGAGACCTAGATACAGCAAGAAGGAAGAGAAGAAGATTGAAGAATCACTAAAGAAGATTAAATGCCAACACATAGGACATACCATTGTTTTTGAAAAAAAAAATTATAGTTCCTGTTAATGTTTATTGGTAATTGTTTTGTTATATACATAGAACAATTAGGGGCCGGTGTGTAAGTAATTAAGTAAGTAAGTTTATTGGCCAAATATTCACATATAAGGAATTTGCCTTGGTGCTCCGCCCACAAGTAACAACATGACATACAGTGGCAGTTACGAATGACTCAGAAAACACTAAACATTAATAATAATAATAATAATAATAAAACATTAATGATAAAACACCAGTGATCAAGCATGTGAACAAACAAAATACCAGATCAAAGGGAGACTACAGATTTTTGGCTGTTGAATAGAGCAACTACTCGTGGATAAAAACTGTTTTTATGTCTGGCTGTGGCAGCTTTGACAGTCAGGAGTCACCTTCCAGAGGGAAGTGATCCAAAGAGTTTGTGGCCAGGGTGAGAGGGGTCAGAGATGATCTTGCCCGCTCGCTTCCTGGCCCTTGCAGTGTACAGTTCGTCAATGGAGGGAAGGTTGCAGCCAATAATCTTCTCTGCTGATTGGACGATTCGCTACAGCCTCCAGGTGTCATGCTTGGTGGCTGAGCCAAACCAGACCATGATGGAGAAGGTGAGAACAGACTCTACGATGGCCGTGTAGAATTGGACCAACATTGCCTGTGGCAGATTGTGCTTCCTCAGCTGTAGGAACTGTAGGAGCCATTTATGTTTAGGCGGGCTATTGTTGGCATCTTATATTATTTTGTCTAGATAAATCTTGCAGTATTATTTTGGACACTTGGGGACGGTCATTAGATGCACAGAGGGGTGTATATATTTATGGGCATAGTGGACAGGGAGAGACAGACCAGGCATAGGGGCGGAGGGCATACAGTTCTCACCTGACCAGGGAGAACAGCTAGCTACAACTTGTATGCAGAATAAGGAAAACCTGGTACGTTCATCTCTTTGTTTGTACAACTACTTCAATAAAGAACCAATTGGAAATAACGACTGGAAAATCTGTTCTATTTGGTCTGAGTAAGATCACTCCTACTTACTTGTGTAGTAATGGCAAAGGAAAGTTGGACATTGGAAGAGTCGGAAATTTGCCATTACATGGGTGTCAGAGGTTATGGGGAGGAAGGAGAATGGGGTTGGGAGGGAGAAATAGATCAGCCATGATTGAATGGCGGAGTACACTTGATGGGCCAAACGGCCTAATTCTACTCCTATCACTTATGATCTTATGAAACTGGATGTTGTTTCACCTGGACTGGGAAAACTAAAGGTAGAAGTCCATGTGTTGCCGGGGAAAGTGATGTAAGAAGGGGACTAATGATTGGAGATGGAACACTGAACTAAGAAATCATGGAAGGAAGGATCCCTGAAGAACGCTGAAAGGGAAGGTTCATGTTAATGCTGCGATAAACTTGGCCCAATTACCTGAGCATAGGGGTTGCTGAACTGAGCATGAAACTGGTTATTTTATTGAAGAAATAATCTATTTTTGTAATCTCAGCTGCTTGGCTACATTTAATTTGTCATTCAATACTCAGGAAAACAAATTCAATTATTAATGACCTTTTTAAATGATTCAGGACTGAAGCAACAGGGCCACTGGACAAGATCAACTGCAAAACATCAGAAGCTTCAAAATTGCAAACAAACTAATTTTTGGAAATGAATTTAAAATGTTTTATAAGCAAGTGATTAATTTCATAATGAAAAAAAAACACTTGGTGAATATATTCGATTGCTTACATTGCGTTTCAAAATTCCATTGATGAAAATGTACAACCTTCTCGCAAATATTTATTTATTTTGTATTTAGAGATACATTGTGGAAACAGGCCCTTCGGCCCACCAAGTCTACACAGACCACCCATCACCCATTCACATTAGTGCTATGTCTTCCCACTTTTGCATCAATGCGCCACACATTCAGGGGAATTTACAACAGCCAATTAACCTACAAATTCACATGTCTTTGGGATGTAGGCGAAACAGGTGCACCATGGGCCTCTGGCGCTGTGAGGCAACAGCTCTGCAATCTGTGCCACTGTTATGTTAAATTTTTATATGTCATAATTTTTCAGGATATAGTAACATTTTATAGTGACAGTGGTTTCATTATAGTCCAAAAATGCAGTCCAGGAAACACTCTTAAGCGATTATGCAAAACCATGATAAGAAAAGGCACACTTCTAAATAGTTGATCCATTAAACGCAGATATAGGATACTCATATGGCTCGCTGCAACCTATTTAGCATTGATCTTAAAAATAAAAGAAAACATCAACCGAACTATCACACAATGTTCCTGGCACAAGATCATAAACTTCATGTAAAGGCACAGTGGGAGTGAATTTCTTCAAGGATGGTCCTGTTTCATTCAAAATGTGATGGAAATCTTTTTACTGTAAATAGCATTCACACACTTCTAAAGATATGACCTTTAAGTGGGAATTCTGAAAAATTCTGAGGAAACTCCCGGCAATTATAATTTCTACAAAACTTCCTGATGCAGACAAAGTGATCTCATTTTAAATATATTTTATATAATGGTTGTGAACTTGTTGCATGTTTAAAAAAACAAAACTGTTTTCATGTCATATTTCTAGCTTTTATTTTATACTCTTCAACTTTATATTTTGATTTGTAGATGATTTTCTAATCGATGATGTTCTAAATAAAGCAATTTAAAAAAAATACCTGTCCTTTCCTGTTGATATCTGGTATCTGTTCTCAATCAATTTGTGGAGTATTTGATCACAGGGGAAGAAAACATCATTAATCAGTTAAATCATGTCCCCAACCAATATTTACACTCAAACAGAATTACTTAGATACTATTCAGTTGCAGGAGGCCTGGTTGTTTTTTTCCCCTCCTCGTACTGATTAAATTAAACTAACCATTTTATATCCAGGGTACACAAAAGGCTGGAGAAACTCAGCGGGTGCAGCAGCATCTAAGGAGTGAAGGAGATAGGCGACATTTCGGGTCGAGACCCTTCTTCAGACTGGTCAGGGATCAGGGAAACGAGAGATATAGATGGCAATGTGGAGAGATAGAGAACAATGAATGAAAGATATGCAAAAAAGTATCGATGATAAAGGGAACAAGCCATTGTAAGCTGTTTGTAGTGTGAAAATGAGAAGCTAGTGCGACTAGGGTGGGGGAGAGAGATAGAGAGAGAGAGGGAATGCCAGAGCCCGAGGGCTGAGGGAGAGGTGGGAAGGGGAGGAGACAGCAAGGGTTAACAGAATTGAGAAAATTCAATGTTCAAGCCCAGAGGATGCAGACTCCCCAAGCGGAATATGAGGTGCTGTTCCTCCAATTTGTGGTGTTGCTCACTCTGGCCGTGGATGAGGCCCTGGACCGAGAGGTCGGATACGGAATGGGAGGGGGAGTTGAAGTGCTGAGCCACCGGGAGGTCAGGTTGGTTATTGCGGACCGAGCAGAGGTGTTCGGCGAAACGATCGCCAAGCCTCCGCTTGGTGTCACCGATATAGATCATCTGTCATCTGGAGCAGCAGATGCAGTAGATGAGGTTGGAGGAGGTGCAGGTGAACCTCTGTCGGACCTGGAAGGATGCTTGGGTCCCTGAAAGGAGTGGAGGGGGGAGGTGAAGGGACAAGTGCAGCATTTCTTGCGGTTGCAAGGGAAAGTGCCCGGGGAAGGGGTAGAGCGGGAGGGAAGGGAAGAATTGACAAGGGAGTTGCGGAGGGAGCGGTCTTTGCGGAAGGCAGACAGGGGGGGAGATGGTAAGATGAGGTGAGTGGCGGGGTCATGTTGGAGGTGGCAAAACTGGCGGAGGACTATATGTTGTATTTGCCGGCTGGTGGGGTGAAAGGTGAGGACCATGACTGCCCTTGTTGCGAGTGGGGGAATGGGGAGAGAAGGCAGTGTTGCGGGGTATGGAGGAGACCCTGGTGCGCGCCTCATCTATAGTGGGCGAATCTCCGTTCTCTGAAGAATGAGGCCATTTGTGATGACCTGGTGTGGACACACCTCATCATGGGAGCAGATGCGGCGTAGACGGAGGAATTGGGAATAGGGGATGGAGTCCTTATAGGAAGCAAGGTGGGAGGAAGAGTAGTCCAGGTAGCTGTGGGAGTCAGTTGGTTTGTAGTGGATGTCGGTCAGGAGTGTATCACCTGCAATAGAGATGGTGAGGTCAAGGAATGGTAGGGAAATGTCGGAAATGGTCCGTGTATTTGAGTGCCTGATGGAAGTTGGTGGTGAAATGGATGAAGTCAGTCAGTTGTGTGTGGGTGCAGGAGGTGACACCAAAGCAGTTGTCGATGTAATGGAGGTAGAGGTCGGGGATGGGGCCCTGGTACGCCGAGAACAAGGATTGTTCGACGTACCCGACAAAGAGGCAAGCGTAGCTGGGGCCCATGCGTGTGCCCATTGCTACGCCTTGTGTTTGGAGGAAATGGGAGGAGTCAAAAGAGAAATTATTGAGGGTAAGGACCAACTCCGCTAGGCGAAGGAGGGTGTCAGTGGACGGGTATGGGTTGCTCCTCTGGTCGAGAAAGAACCGGAGGGCTTTGAGACCGTCCTGGTGGGGGATGGAGGTGTAGAGTGACTGGACGTCAATGGTAAAGATGAGAGGATGGGGGCCTGGAGAATGGAATGCGCGGAGCCGACGGAGAGTGTCTGAGGTGTCTTGAACATAGGTGGGGAGGGATTTAACAAAGGGGGATAGGATGGCGTCAAGGTATGTGGAAATGTGTTCGGTGGGGCACGAACAGGCAGAGACAATGGGTCTGCCAGGGCAGTCGGGTTTGTGGATTTTGGGGAGAAGGTAAAATCGGGCCGTGCGGGGCTGGGAAACGATGAGGTTGGAGGCTCAGGGGGGTAGGGAGCCGGAGCTGATGAAGTCGGTTATGGTGCTCGAGATGGTGGCCTGGTGTTCGTCAGTGGGGTCATGGTCCAGAGGTAAGTAGGAGGAGGTGTCCGAGAGTTGGCGCGCGGCCTCCGCTTTGTAGAGATCGACGCGCCAGACTACCACGGCACCTCCTTTGTCGGCGGGTTTGATAACCCAGTCTGGGTTGTTACGGAGTGAGTTAATGGCAGTACGTTCGGGGGTGGAGAGATTGGAGTGAGACAGGGGAGTGGAGAAGTCGAGGCGGTTGATGTCCCGACGGCAGTTCTGGATAAATAGTTCTAGAGCCTGAAGGTACGAGGGGGGGTACAAGTGGAGGGGGTAGTTGGGGACAGGAAAAGGGATCATCAGTGGGGTGCGAGGGTATGGGGGCTGTGGTGTGGGTGGGGGAAGTGCAGGGTTTACATGGTAGGGGGGGGGGGGATGGGGGAAGACCCAGTGGAATAGCCACTAAGGTTCCTGGGGCTGGGGATGGCTTTTATATCCATCCTGTTTGAGGAAAGCAAAATGAGTACACTTTATGGATTAAACTTCATTTATTAAAATCTGCCTTATAATTTATCAAGCAATTGTCTGAATTAATGGAATTGCTTTGGGGGGGTGGGGGCTTTTCCTGTCTGTTTGAATATCTCACACAATAGAACATCATGTTCTATCAGATGGGATAGGTTTAATTTAACATCATGGTCAATACCGTTCTCATGAACCAAAGGGATTGTTCCTGTGCTGTATTGTGCTAAGGTCTATCATTGGATTTTTTACATATTTAGTACCGGAAATTAGTGCTGCTTATGGCATGGATGGTCTAACAGAATTTCTTCATCTTTGTTGGCCACCAATCTCAAATCTCACTCCTTTCATTAATCACCTACCTGAAAGCAGGAAGAAATGTTTCTTAATTTAATTACCCAAGCTTTTTGAATTGTTTGTCCAAGCTACTGATCAAATGTAATAATAACTCGCAGTGTTTTATTTTTGAGATATATTCATGGAGTAGGTATTTACAATAATTTTGCACTTACCCATTGTAGGAGACTTACATTTACTGTCCAACAATTTCTAGGGATTTGCAAAAAACGGTCTTGACTCCTTATGTCGGACAGTCAAACTAATGTACATTCTTCAATGGACGTGGTGGACCCAGGCTTCAACTAAACATTCCAGTCCAGTGCTCTTACAGAGATGAATAAAGCAAAATTAATTTTCAGGTTAACAATGCCACATGTTATTAATAATTCACAAGGTCATAAAACAATGTCACATGAGGAATATTTTCCAAGTGTGCGACACTGGGGCAGTAACTGATTTGTTTCCGAGCGTTCACAATCTATAAATATATTCTAATAATTGATAAATCAATTATAGCACAAACACTGACGTTAAGTTTTGAAATTAGGAAGGTGGCTTTTCTTTTCACTCATTCACCACAAAAGATAGGGGAGCAGATAACCCGAGGATATACAAAATGCTATGGATATCATTGTCCGCTCCTTTGTACCAAATACCCTCCCCAAATGAACATAAATATGATTTTTAAATATTAATATGCATTAATAAGCACATTATAACATTTAAATTGCTAAAAGGAAATAATATTGGCTAACTAACCACTTCCTTAAATGCCCTGAAAGTTACAAGCATAGATAGGTCTTGAAATCACAAGATGTAGATTTGGGAACAAAGACTGCTCTCAATTACAACAGCACAGTGCAGGGAGCCTCTTGACACGACAGGTCTGGAAACTGATCACTGTATTCATGCAGACAATAGGAACAATGTTTCGTTGTCGATACATGTCAATTAAATATTCTTGTCTTGACTCTTGAAGATTCTTGATGAATCTCTGCAATTCTCAGCCCTGACAGGTGGTGAAAGCTGGATCATATTTCGAGTAGAGGTTGATAAATGTACGATAGATTGCAGAATAGAGAAATGACACAGAATAGGAGCTGAGGCCAGCATAGATTGGTCTGAAGAATGGTTTTGACCCAAAACGTCATCTATTCCTTTTGTCCAGAGATGATGCCTGACCTGCTGAGTTACCCCAGCATTTTGTGTCTCTCATAGATCAGTCATAGAAACATAGAAACATAGAAATTAGGTGCAGGAGTAGGCCATTCAGCCCTTCGAGCCTGCACCGCCATTCAATATGATCATGGCTGATCATCCAACTCAGTATCCCGTACCTGCCTTCTCTCCATACCCTCTGATCCCCTTAGCCACAAGGGCCACATCCAACTCACTCTTAAATATAGCCAATGAACTGGCCTCAACTACCCTCTGTGGCAGAGAGTTCCAGAGACTCACCACTCTCTGTGTGAAAAAAGTCTTTCTCATCTCGGTCTTAAAGGATTTCCCCCTTATCCTTAAGCTGTGACCCCTTGTCCTGGACTTCCCCAACATCGGGAACAATCTTCCTGCATCTAGCCTGTCCAACCCCTTAAGAATTTTGTAAGTTTCTATAAGATCCCCTCTTAATCTCCTAAATTCCAGAGAGTATAAACCGAGTCTATCCAGTCTTTCTTCATAAGACAGTCCTGACATCCCAGGAATCAGTCTGGTGAACCTTCTCTGCACTCCCTCTATGGCAATAATGTCCTTCCTCAGATTTGGAGACCAAAACTGCACGCAATACTCCAGGTGTGGTCTCACCAAGACCCTGTACAACTGAAGTAGAACCTCCCTGCTCCTGTACTCAAATCCTTTTGCTATGAAAGCTAACATACCATTCGCTTTTTTCACTGCCTGCTGCACCTGCATGCTTACTTTCAATGACTGGTGTACCATGACACCAGGTCTCGCTGCATCTCCCTTTTCCTAATCGGCCACCATTTAAATAATAGTCTGCTTTCCTGTTTTTGCCACCAAAGTGGATAACCTCACATTTATCCACATTATACTGCATCTGCCAAACATTTGCCCACTCACCCAGCCTATCCAAGTCACCTTGCAGTCTCCTAGCATCCTCCTCACAGCGAACACTGCCCCCCAGCTTAGTGTCATCCGCAAAACTTGGAGATATTGCCTTCAATTCCCTCATCCAGATCATTAATATATATTGTAAATAGCTGGGGTCCCAGCACTGAGCCTGCGGTACCCCACTAGTTACTGCCTGCCATTGTGAAAAGGACCCGTTTACTCCTACTCTTTGCTTCCTGTTTGCCAGCCAGTTCTCTATCCACATCAATACTGAACCCCTAATACCGTATGCTTTAAGTTTGTATACTAATCTCTTATGTGGGACCTTGTCGAAAGCCTTCTGGAAGTCCAGATATACCACATCCACTGGTTCTCCCTTATCCACGCTACTAGTTACATCCTCGAAAAATTCCACAAGATTCGTCAGACATGATTTACCTTTTGTAAATCCATGCTGACTTCGTCCAATGATTTCACCACTTTCCAAATGTGCTGCTATCCCATCTTTAATAACTGACTCTAGCAGTTTCCCCACTACCGATGTTAGACTAACTGGTCTGTAATTCCCCGTTTTCTCTCTCCCTCCCTTCTTAAAAAAGAGGGGTTACATTTGCTACCCGCCAATCCTCAGGAACTACTCCAGAATCTTTTTTTTTTATTTATTTTTTTTAATTTATTTATTATAGAAACAAAATAACAACCAGTTACATTATATTTCAATAGTAAAAATACATAGTCTTAATAATTGATTCATACTAATAATATTATTTATACTGTATTATCCTTAATTATAAATTTCAAAGTTGTATATTTTATATAATTAGAGATACATAATACTATTAATACATTCACAATATTAGCATTATACTCGTACTATTAGTAATTTTCATTTTATCTCTAATTTTTTAGGTATAAGACCAAATTTTATGATATTATTGATACAAAAAGTTAGTAAAACTTATATAATTTCCATTATTTCTTCCTAATGTTAACAATATTTATCTTATCGCTAAATTTAAATTTAAAATTATTGTACCATTAAAAGTACATAATTTTATATAATTAAAAATATAAAATACTAAAAAATACTAATAATACTAACAATGTTCTCATAAATCTAATAATATTTATATTCGTACTAATATTAAGATAGTGTGTTTCTATATTGTTTTTTAATTTTTTATTTAGATATAAGAAAATAGAAAAGTTAGGAAATAGAATAAAGAATAAGAAAAGGTTTGATGGAGAATAAAATATTCGTCATTAATCCGTCCTTATAGATATATTCATGATTTATTATATGTATCTCTTCATCCACTCAAATATCCAGGTCTCAGTCAGGTTCTCGCGCCGAACCATTATGACCCTGCAAATATTTAATATATGGAGACCAAATCCATCTGAAGAGATCTAACCTATCCATAAGGACAAGCCTCAATCTCTCCAAATGGAGTGTCTCCGACATTTCTATATTCCACATTTTGATTGTTGGGAATGCAGGGCCTTTCCAAAATTTTAATATTAATTTTTTCCCAATTATTAAACCATAATCAATAAAAGTTCTTTGATTCGTTGTTATTAATTGGTCAGTTTCAATTATTCCAAGTATAATTAACTTTGGGTCAGGGGTTATATTTATATTGATAACGGTCGAGATTATTTTAAATATTTCCTTCCAGTATTCTACAATTTTTATGCAGTTAGTAAATGAGTGTGTCAAATTTGCTTCTGAAATTTGACATTTGTCACATATTGGAGATATTTTTGGAAAAATATTATGTAATTTAGATTTAGAGTAATGTAATCTATGTAATATTTTAAACTGTATAAGAGAATGTTTAGCGTTTAATGAACAATAATGTATATGTTGTAAACTTTCATCCCATATTTCTGGTCTTATTATTTGGCCTAATTCCTTTTCCCAAGACTCTCTGTATATTTCTGTTGATGGGGTATCATTTTCCAATAAAATATTATATATATATGATATCATTTTTTCCATATTTGGATGTTTATTCAAACATCATCTAAAATTTCTATTTTTCTATTTCTAAATTCATATATATTTGCAGAGGCATAGTTTCTAATTTGTAAATATCTGAAATATTCTTTATTATGTAGCCCATAAATTTGTTGCAACTCTTGAAATGAAAGAAAAGTGTTTTCCTTATAAAGATCACCCATCTTAGAAATTCCTTTATTTTTCCATTGTAAAAAAAGCCTTATCCAAAATTGAAGGTTTTAAACATAAAATTATTAACAATCTTAAGACTTATTGGTATAGATTTTAGTTTTAATGCTTTCTTTATTTGTTTCCATATGCGGATTCCATTTTCTATTATCGGATTTTCACTATAAACTTTCTTAGCTACATTAATATTAGCAAATATTATAGAGCTAATTTCTAATGGAGAACAATCTTCTTCTTCCATATTTAACCAATTTGGTTTATTGTCTATTTCTCCTAACCAAAAATTCATGTTTTTAATATTAACTGCCCAGTAATAAAACATCAAGTTTGGTAACGCTAATCCTCCATTTATTTTAGATTTACATAAATGTTTTTTATTTATTCTATGGGTCTTATAATCCCAAATAAAATTCGTAATTAAAGAATCTACTTTTAAAAAAAAAATTTTTGGAAGATATATCGGGATTAATTGAAATAAATATAATAATTGTGGGAGAAAAATCATTTTTATTGCATTAATTTTCCCTATCATCGAGATAGGTAAACTTTTCCAATATGAAATATTCTTATTTAATTTATTTAGTAATGGGGGGAAATTAGATTTAAATAGAGAATTAAATCTTTTTGTAACAAAAATCCCAAGATATTTAATATTTTCATTTGTTATCTTAAAAGGAAATTGTTGTAATATATGTAACTTATTCATTGTTATAGGCATAAGTTCACTTTTATTCCAATTAATACTGTATCCTGAAAATGATCCGAATTCCGTTATTAATTTTAACAAATTTCGAATACTTATTTCTGGTTGAGTGATATAAAGTAATACATCATCTGCATATAAGGAAATTTTATTCTTAGTATTTGCGGTATCATATCCATATATTTCCGGGTGTAGTCTTACCCTCTGAGCAAGTGGTTCTATTGCTAATGCAAACAATAAAGGTGATAAAGGGCAACCTTGCCTACAACCTCGTGATAAATTAAATTTAATTGATAACATTCGATTTGTTGTTATTCTAGCTATTGGATTTGCATATAATAATTTAATCCAAGTAATAAACTCCTCTACTAGTTTAAAGGCTTCCATCACCGAAAATAAATAAGGCCATTCCACTTGGTCAAAAGCCTTTTCTGCATCAAGCGAAATAACTACTAAGTCTTTTTTATCACTTCTTTTCGAATATATAATATTAAACAATCGTCTTAGATTATATGAAGAATATCTTTTTTGGTATAAATCCAGTTTGATCCGGATGTATTAATTCATTAACAACTGAACTCAATCTTTTTGCTAATATTGTTGTTAATATCTTTTGATCTGTATTTAATTAGAGCTATTGCTCTATATGATCCTGGTTCGTCCAAGTCTTTATTTATTTTAGGTATGAGTGTTATAATAGATTCGTTCAATGTATCTGGAAGCTTCTGTTCTGTATATATCTGTTCATATAATGATTTTAGATATGGGACTATATATTCATGAAATGTTTTATAAAATTCCGAACCTATACCATCAGGTCCCGGTGTTTTTACCGTTTTTTAATGATCTAATAGATTCTTTAATTTCATTTATTGAAATATCAGCATTTAATAATTTTCTATTTTGTAAATCCAGTCCTTTCAAGTTACATTTTTTTATAAATGCATCTATTTCTATTTTACTTACTGTTGTTTTAGCAGTGTATAAATTTTTATAATATTGCATAAATCTTTCATTAATATCTTTAGGTTGTATTAATAAGTCACCGTTTTGTGATTTAATCCTATGTATAATTTTTTCCGCTTCAATTTTCCTTAATTGTCGAGCCAGCAGTTTTTGGGGCTTATCCCCAAATTCAAACTGTAATTGTTTAGTATGTTGGTAAAATTTTATCACTTGATCTGTATATATTTTATTTAATTTATATTTCAAATATAACAATTTTATTATGTAATATCGTATCTGGTTTTATTGCACCAGAATCTAAAGAGTTTTGAAAGATTATCACTAATGCATCCACTATTTCCTGAGCTACTTCCTTAAGTACTCTGGGATGCAGCCTATCTGGCCCTGGGGATTTATCGGCCTTTAATCTATTCAATTTACCCAACACCACTTCCCGACTGACCTGGATTTCACTCAATTCCTCCTTTGACCACAGTCCCCTGCTATTTCAGGCAGATTATTTATGTCTTCCTTAGTGAAGACGGAACCAAAGTAGTTATTCAATTGGTCCGCCATATCCTTGTTCCCCATGATCAACTCACCTGTTTCTGACTGCAAGGGACCTAATTTGTTTTAACTAACCTCTTTCTCTTCACATATCTATAAAAACTTTTGCAGTCAGTTTTTATGTTCCCTGCCAGTTTTCTTTCATAATCTATTTTTCCTTTCCTAATTAAGCCCTTTGTCCTCCTCTGCTGGTCTCTGAATTTCTCCCAGTCCTCTGGTATGCTGCTTTTTCTGGCTACTTTGTACGCATCATCCTTTGCTTTGATACTATCCCTGATTTCCCTTGTTATCCACGGATGCACTACCTTCCCCGATTTATTCTTTTGCCAAACTGGGATGAACAATTTTTGTAGTTCATCCATGCAGTCTTTAAATGTCTTCCATTGTATATCCACCGTCAACCCTTTTAGAATTAATTGCCAGTCAATCTTGGCCAATTCACGTCTCATACCCTCAAAGTTACCTTTCTTTAAGTTCAGAACCATTGTTTCTGAATTAACAATGTCACTCTCCATCCTAATGAAGAACTCAACCATATTATGGTCACTCTTGCCCAAGGGGGCACATACAACAAGACGGCTAATTACCCCTTCCTCATTACTCAAAACCCAGTCTAAAATAGCCTGCTCTCTCGTTGGTTCCTCTACATGTTGATTTAGATAACTATCCCGCATACATTCCAAAAAATCCTCTTCCTCAGCACCCCTGCCAATTTGATTAACCCAATCTATATGTAGATTGAAGTCACCCATTATAACTGTTTTGCCTTTGTCGCATGCATTTCTAATTTCCTGTTTGATACCATCCCCAACTTCTCTGCTACTGTTAGGTGGCCTGTACACAACACCCACCAGCGTTTTCTGCCCCTTAGTGTTTTGTAGCTCTACCCATACCGATTCCACATCCTCCAAGCTAATGTCCTTCCTTTCCATTGCTTTAATCTCCTCTCTAACCAGCAACGCTACCCCACCTCCTTTTCCTTTCTCTCTATCCCTCCTGAATATTGAATATCCCTGGATGTTCAGCTCCCAGCCTACGTCACCCTGGAGCCATGTCTCCGTGATCCCAACTATATCATAATCATTAATATCTATCTGCACGTTCAACTCGTCCACCTTATTACGAATACTCCTTGCATTGAGACACAAAGCCTTCAGGCTTGTCTTTACAACGCATTTACCCCTTATACAATTTTGCTGAAAAGTGGCCCTTTTTGATTTTTGCCCTGGTTTTGTCTGCCTGCCACTTTTACCTTTCACCTTGCTACCTAATGCTTCTACCCTCATTTTACACCCTCCTGCCTCTCTGCTCTTGTACCCATCCCCCTGCCACATTAGTTTAAATCCTCCCCGACAGCACTAGCAAACACTCCCCCAAGAAACATTGGTTCCATTCCATTCCAGGTGCAAACCGTCCTGTTTGTACCGGTCCCACCTCCCCCAGAACTGGTCCCAGTGCCCTAAAAATTTGAATCCTTCCCCCTTGCACCACTTTTCAAGCCACATATTCATTTACATTATCCTCCTATTTCTACTCTGACTGGCCCGTGGTACTGGTAGTAATCCGGAGATTACTACCTTTGAGGTCCTACTTTTAAGTTTATCTCCTAGCTCCCTAAATTCACCTTGTAAACCTCATCCCTTTTTTTACCTATATCGTTGGTGCCAACATGCACCACGACAACTGGCTGTTCACCCTCCCCCTCCAGAATGTTCTGCAGCCGTTCAGTGACATAATATATCATAATATATCAGTGACATAACAGTCATGACCATATCCGATGGTGGGTAAGGATTGAATGGTCTGGTGGTCTACTCCTGCTCCAATGTTCTTGTATTGAGTATCTGCAGTCGCTGTGCGCTGATAGTGGAATATTGAGAATGGTGAATGGGGTACCAATCAAACAGGCTGCTTTGCCTTGCAAGCTGTTGAATTCTCAAAAGGCCACAGCTTTAGTCTCCTCTTATTTTATTGGAGGAAATTTCTGCAAATTCATCCTCGTATGTCACACCAGTGTTATAAAGAAACTGAGAGACATGTTGTTGTCAAAGCATCTGTAGAACCTGATGATATATGAGTGTTCAGTTGAAGAGAACCGATAATAGATCCTTGAGGAACAATAAGGTGCTGTAGAGTTGCTGTCTTACAGCACCAGAGACCCGGGTGCTGTCTGCACAAAGTTTTCACATTCTCCATGTGATTACGAGGGTTTTCCCTGGATGCTCTGGTTTCCTCCCAAGGACGTGCAGGTTTGTAGGTTAATTGGCTTCTGTAAATTGTCCCTAGTGTGTAGGATAGATATAATATACAGGTGGTCGCAGGTCAGCATGGACTCAGTGGGCCGAAGGGTTGTTTCCACACTGTATCTCTAAATTAAACATCAGAGATATCAAGGTGAGAGTTGGAGAGCTGTCATTGGTCACCCAGTAACATGGAGTATGAAGTTACAAGCATTAATGATTTAAGTGACTGGATATAAATATGGCAGATTTGTTTCAATTAGGTCATCCCTTAAAAAGAAACAAAAGGCCAAATATGTTTATACTATGGAGTACTAGAAAGTGCATTGATCCAGAGTGATTTATTTGTTTTTGTTAAAGTTTAGTTTATTATTGTAATGTGTACCGAGAAAAGCTTGTTGATGCTGTTTATCCAGTCCAAAAGACTATACATGATTACAATTGAGCCGTCCACAGTGCAACATTTAGTGCAGGACTAGACTAAGTGGGACCCGTTGGGAGGCCTGGTCCCCGAACACAATATTCCACCACTCACTCATATCCCCCAAATACATAGGCGCGGTTGACGGGTTCCCGTTGTGATGTTCCTGATCCCCCCTCCTCCCTTCACCCCCCACTCTGCCCCTTGCCATTCCCCTGCCCCCCATGCATTCAGTCCATCCCCCTCAACCCCCCCAACCCACTCCCACTCTCCAACTCACACACACACCTTCCATCACACACACCACACACACTCACACATCCTCCATCACACACACCCTCCATCTCACACATACAGTCCATCTCACACACACTCACACCCTCCATGTCACACTCACACACCCTTCATCTCACACACACCCTCTATCTCTCACTCAAACACACATATCCGGGACATATATGACAGTAAAACTCTTTTGAATCTACTCATGTCCGACTTCAGGACTGAGCACGACCTCTGGATTGAGCGGGACTTCCGGAATGAGCGCGACCTCTGGACTGAGTGTGACTTCTGGAATGAGCGTGACCTCTGGACTGAGCGGGACTTCTGGAATGAGCACGACCTCTGGACTCAGACACGGTTGGTGGGCTCAAAGTTCACTCAGCACGGCGTAGTCTCACAGTTCACTCAGCAAGGCGTGGACTCACAGTTCAGTCACTCATGGCATAGACTCACAGTTCAGTCAGCACGGTGTAAACTCACACGTGTGCCTGCAAAAAAAAACAACAACAAATAGTACGTAGGAAGAATTTAGAAAATTTCAGGAAATTTGGGATTCTATTTAAGGAATTCTTTTTTGGGGTTTGGAAGTACTGGTCTGATTAAAGATAGTTTAAAGGTCTCCAATGAGATAGATGGGAGGTTAGGACTGCACTGGCTGGTGATAGGATGGTTCCATTCCCTGATAACAGCTGGGAAGAAACTGTCCCCGAATCTGGAGTTATGCGTTTTCAAATTTCTGTTCCTCTTACCCAATGGGAGATAGGAGAAGAGGGAGTGATCGGGGTGAAACTGGTCCTTGATTATGCTGGTGGCATTGCTGAGGCAGCGTGAAGTGTAGATGGAGTCAATGGAAGGGAGGTTGGTTTGCGTGATGGTCTGGGCTATGTCAAAAACTTTCTGCAATTTCTTGCAGTTTTGAATGGAGCTGTTCCCAAACCATGCTGTGATACGTCCCGATAAAATGCTTGCTATGGCGCATCTGCAGAAGTTGGTAAGAGTTATTGGGGTCATGTCAAACTTTCTCTGCATTCAAAGGAAGTAGAGGAGTTTGTTTGAAATGAACTGATATGTTAAGTACAACATTTTTCTATTGGTAGACTCCAGGGCATGGATCATACCTTAAAGTCAGAGTGTGGCCATTCAGCAGATACACTGTAAAAAGTGGTAAAGATGTGAAATTCTCTCCCAAAAATGCAGCAGATACCAGTTAACAGGAATAATTTTAAACCTGTGATTGTTTTACTGCGTGCTTACTAGAAAGTTAAGTGATATGAAAACAAAGGGGGTAAATGTGGTTAGGGACATGAAGGGTTGAATGGCCTGCTGCTGTTCCTAGAGATATAGAATCAAGCAGGGAGATATGAGGAACATTTAGATAATGTTATATTTTTTTAATTTATAAACCAACTTACAGTTGTGCATTTGCAAACACATTCATAGTAGTCGAGCATTGATAGGCATTTAAAAATAATCTGCAATTTTAATGATTTGGCTGCATAAAAGTTATTCTACAAATATTGCCTCATTTATAATTTTTAAAAGCTTTGTTTTTTTCTGAGAACAGTTTCTAAGTGGACAATAGATTAACATCACACTGCTTTCTCACCAAGAAGTCATTGAAAAATGCAACCCAAATTGATGGGACTATTGACTCCCATGTCAGTCCAAAGTGGATTGTTCAAATTCCCTGTGAGCCAAAAGCAAATGCAATCAAATGATAATACATAGGAGATAACATATTTTATTTTAAATGCTGAATATTTTGTAGCCTATTTAGATTTCAGGCATTTCCTGGCACCTACATAAAAATCAGTTTAGCTACAGCTAAGGGGTGGAAGATTGCAACCTTCACGTGGTCCGCCCTGTTTCGACTAATGCAATCAACTCGACGTGCACAAACGGAAGATCAAATAGAACAAGTTGTCCAACAACTTTAGGCTGTGCACGCCACACGAAAGAAGAAGCTATAGCTAAACAGAAATCGTATAGGACAATGTATACGACGATGGAGACACAACAAACTGCAATCACGCTGGAAACTTGAGTATAAATAAACTGCTGGAAGAAATCATTAGGTTAGGCTGAAAAAGGGTCTCAACCTGAAATGCTGTCTGTCCATCTATACTTTTACTAAAACTCTCATCTTGACCACTTCTGGTTCGCATCTTTTTTTAATGCAATTTTAACGGTATCCTTTATCGCTAGGATGTTTTCGCCACATTACTCACCGTTCTCCTCTCCTCCAAGTTTAGTTCCGATCGGTGGAAGATTACAAAAATTATGAAGGTTTAAAAAAATCGTGAGATCAACAGATTGGTGTTCTCGCCTGTCTGTCACCATGAAGGTGACACCCCTTCCGGCACCCACTGGAGAATAAAGTCCCGGAGGCGGGGCTGAGTCCACAAGTGCTGATTGAGTCTGTAACAGTGGAGTCGGGAAAGCCGCTTCGTGTCTTTGAGAAAGCCGCTGTGCGGTGTCAGTAAAGTCGCTGTGTGGTCGGGAGGTGCTGTGTGGTGTCAGGTAAGTGGAGTGTGGTGTTGGGTAAGCCGTATGTGGAGTCAGGAAAGTCGCTGTGTGCAGTCGGGAAAGCCGCAGTGTGGAGTTGGGGGGTGCTGTGTGGTGTCGGGTAAGCCATGTATGGAGTCGGGAAAGTTGCTGTGTGCAGTCAGGAAAGTCGCAGTGCGGTCGGGTGATGCTGTGTGGGGTCGGGTAAAGGGCCTGTCCCACTTTCACGACCTAATTCACAACCTTTTTTACTCATGGACATTTTTCATCATGTTGAAAATACATGATGCCACGAGTACCTACGACTAGCATCACGACCTGCTATGACCTACCTACGACCTCCTACGACCTTGTGACGACCATGCTGCGAGTATGAGTTAAGGGCAAACTCGGCAGAGGTCGTGAATGAGGTCGTGAAAGTGGCACAGGCCCTTAAGCCGTGTGTGGAGTCGGGAAAGTCGCTGTGTGGTGCTGTGGCCGGTGGCCGCTGAGTAGAGTCCCTCCCCCCCACACACCCCCCTTCCCCGCACCCCCCCTTCCCCCGCACACCCCCCATCCCCCGCACACCCCTTCCCCCGCACACCCCCCTTCCCTCGCACACCTCCTCCTCCCTGGGACACCCCCCACACACCCTCTTTATCCCTCCCCCTCAACACCCCCCCCCCCCCTCACACCCTCAAACACCACCGCCTCTCCCACACCATGGTGGAATATTGCATTGGGGAATGGGTGGAATTGGGGGACCAGGCCTCCCGTGTGACTGGGACCACTTAGTCTAGTATCCCTCTAAAGATCATGCCAAACCTGTTGTTCTTCCAGAAGTTTTTTTTTCCTCCTTTGGGACAATATTATGTGCTTGTTAGTTAAAACATTAAAACAAATGACTTTGCACCAAGTTACACCAAACTAAACTGAAGATTGAGAAATTATGATAGTTCCATGGCATGACTCTGATAAGCATAAACATTAGCACTTGCAAAGAAAATCAAAAATATTGTGAAATTAATATTTCCAAACACAGCATTTCATACAGAATTTGCATAATCAGATAATTTAATGCTTTTATCAGAAGCTCAAAACACCAAAGAATGTTGATTTTATTTTGAGAACAATGGCACATAAAAAAACGTATCCTTTTTCACAGAACAATAACAGAATAAAAGTAAGAAATGTGGGACATTGCTGAAGGCTATGATGATACCTGACTGTATAGACTATGCATGGATAAATATGAAGCATAACTAAAAATATACAGATATATGCACAAATATTACATTTTCAATGAAGGACCTGTCATGTGAAAATAATATAAATGTATATAAATTTGTAAATTGCTTTGTAGTTTACTCCAACTATATTCCTGATGGCAAATTTAATTCTTCACATTGCTCCAACATTGATTTGAAGTTTTCACACTGGCACAACGTTCTGATGTTGCCACTTTCCATACGTAATTTTGATGCATTTAATTTGTTTAGTTTAATTTAGAGATACAGAATGGAAACAGACCTTCAGTCCACACTGACCATCGATCACCCGTTCACACTAGTTCTATGTTATCCAACGTTTGCATTCCCTACCCACTACAACCAATTTACAGAGGCCAAATAATCCTTGTACGTCTTTGGGATGTGGGAGAAATCCGGAGCATCCAGAGGATATCCAGGTGGTCACAGGGAGAACGTGCAAACTCCGCCTAGACAGCACCCAATGTAAAGATCTAACCTGGGTCTCTGGCGCCGTAAGACAGCAACTCTAGCAGCTGTGCCACTGAGCCGCCCAGCATTTCCTCTATTTTCCATCACAAATCGAAAGGGCAATTAGAAAATGATGCTGGGCAGCTGTACGGCGTATCGGTGCTCTCAAATATGATTCAGTTAGATTAAACAGAATTATGAAAAAAGATCATAGATAAAAGGTTTCTAAATTTCTAAATCATTTCAAAATTAGGAGATGGTCCATTTTACAATGCTGAGAACAGGACACAGCTGCTTGAGGAAGGATCTCGACCTGAAACGTCACCCATTCCTTCTCCCAGAGCTGCTGCTCGTCCCGCTGTGCATGTGGATGTGGCATCGATGGACGAGAAGCCGAAGCAAGGAAGTGGAAGCCAAATAACCGAACGGAAACCAAGCCGAAACGTCAAATAACCAAAAGCGTACGAAGCTGCAACGCCAACTAACCAAAAGGGTGGGACGCCTAAAAGCAAAGTCACTGAAAGGCCGCTCTGCCGAAACGCCAACTCACCGAAAGGCTGCGTTGCCTACAAGCCAACTAAGCGAATAGCGGCTCTGCCGAAAAGTCAAACAACGGACACTGTCGGGGGGCGGGACTCGTCAGCGATTGGTCCAGACCCCCGCACCCATCACATCATTGGCCGATGGAGACAGGAGGGTGGGGGTCATTTTCCCACACAAGCCATAGATAACTGGGCACGCTGAACCCGAGCACCAAGTTGTAAGCGGCCGAAGGAATGCATCCCTCGGGACAGCCCCCACTCTCCCATGGCCACGGATGCCCTTCGCCTCGTCTTCCCCACATGGCTGCACTGTGACGGGCTGTGTGTCGGTCGGACGATGGCGACGGCCGACTTATTGCTGCCGGTAGTCGGACCCCCAGATGGGTGCGGTCTGGATTTATGCACCGGATCGGCTGCTGGGCCAGGGTCACCCCCTAAACCCCCTCCCCTGGTGGCATCGGCCCCACTATCCCCCCCCCCCCCCCCCCCCCCCCCCTGGGCGGCATCGTCCCCGCTATCTGCCCTTCCACCCATGGGCAGCATCGCCATTGCCGCCCCTGCTATCCATCCCCCCATTTAATTAACCAGGTTCCTGAATTCAGCTTCGTACGCTTTCGGTTATTTGGCGTTTCAGCTTCTTTTCCATTCGGTTATTTGGCTTCCACTTCTTTGCTTTGGCTTCTCGTCCTTCGACGCCAAGTCGGGCTACCATCCCACTGAGTTACTCCAGCATTTTGTGTCTACCTTTGGTTGAAGGCAAATCAGTGTTGGCAAACGTTGAAGGTGATTCAAGATCTAGGGTAAAGATGTTCTCATGGACAGGGTGGGGCCTTTGGCCCACCAAGTCTGCGTTGACCAGCAATCACGCACACACTCATTCTATCCTACACACTAGAGACAATTTACAGAAGCCAATTAGCCTTCAAACCTGCACATGTTTGGTATGTGGGAGGAGACCGGAGCACTCGGGGAAAAGCCATGCGGTCATAGGGAGAACATGCAAACTTCGTACAGACAGCGCCCATCATCAGGATGGAACCCGGGTCTCTGACACTTTCGGGCAGCAACTCTACTGCTGCACCATCGTGCCACCCAATGTAGAGATGAAATTAAAATGGAAATGTGGAAATTAGGAAAACAAAGAGAGGGCACGAGAGTCACAGAAAATACAAAAAATATTTTTAAACACATAAAGTTAAAGAGAATAACTTAAGAAAATATAGGGTCTCTTTGGGACTAAAAAGATTACCCATGCTTGGAGGTGGGTCAAATTAGTTTTGTTTCAATAACCTGAAAGTGTCATCATAATAAAGGGGGACTGATGCTGATGTTAACATTAAGAAGGAAGAGTCACAGTTATGGATGGGATTAAAAGTGGACAAGAGTAACTATTAAGAGGTTTGGCATCTTTAAAAAGGGGGTAAGATTTCAGACTCAGATTAAATATATTCTTTGGCAGTTAAGAAACTGCCAAAGCCCTTAGATCACCATTTCTAAAATTCTGCCTGGCCACAGGAACCAGAGGAATGGAAGACTGTCAACATTGTGTAAGATTGCAACCTTCATGTGGTCCGCCCTGTTTCGACGAATGCAATCAACCTGCGTGCACAATCAAACAAGATCAAATAGAACAAGTTGTCCTACAACTTTAGGCTGTGCACACCATACGCAAGAAGAACATTGTGTTTAAAGGGGAAGAAATGATAAACTAGCTAATTACAGCCAGTTAGTTTAAAATTATTGGGCAACTTATTGGAAGGAATTCTAAGGGAAAGGATAAGCCTTCACTTTGAAGGGCACAGATTAATCAAAGAAAGTCAGCATGGACATATCAACAGAAGGTTGATATATATCTGACTAATTTGATTACATTTCCTGATGAGATAAAAAGGGCAGGGAGGGCAGGCTAATGAGGCAGTGTTTTGTCTACATTGGTCTCTACAAAGATTTTGATATTGTCTACATTGGTCTCTACAAAGATTTTGACAAGGTCTCACACAACAGGCTAGTATACTTTACGCTGTATGAAATGATGCCTTCGGTATATGTGGGTTAGGGAAATTCAACACAGCCTCTGTGACTACTTGTGGAACATGTCTGTTAGTCTGCAGTTCTGATCTCAATTTATTATGGCACAGAATGTGCTCATTGAGTTCATGGTGGTTCTCGACAGAGCAATTGCCATTTACTTTAAATTTATTTGTTTTCTTTAACTCGTCCAATTATCATTCCCATTTGCATTGTATTGTCATCCAATTTCATCACCAGCTCTACCTTTCATTCATCAGTGATGTATTTTGAAGGGTCAGGCGTATTCCATTAATTGCCCTGTCTGGGCATTTCACATATGCTTAGCCTTCTGTTGAGAACCTAACATTCTCATTGAATTTAACACCAGCAGAATTACTATCAAACCTAAAGGCTCAATCAATAGACAATAGACTATAGGTGCAGGAGTAGGCCATTCGGCCCTTCGAGCCAGCAGTGCCATTCAATGTGATCATGGCTGATCATCCACAATCAGTACTCCGTTCCTGCCTTCTCCCCATATCCCCTGGCTCTGCTATTTTTAAGAGCCCTATCTAGCTCTCTCTTGAAAGCATCCAGAGAACCTGCCTCCATCACCCTCTGAGGCAGAGAATTTCACAGACTCACTACTCACTGTGAGAAAAAGTGTTTCCTCGTTTCCGTTCTAAATGCTTACTCCTTATTCTTAAACTTTGGCTCCTGGTTCTGGACTCCCCCAACATCGGGAACATGTTTCCTGCCTCCAGCTTGTCCAAACCCTTAACAATCTTATATGTTTCAATGAGATCCCCTCTCATCCTTCTAAAATCCAGAGTGTACAAGCCCAGCTGCTCCATTCTCTCAGCATATGACAGCCCCGCCATCACGGGAATTAACCTTGTAAACCTACGCTGCACTCCTTCAATAGCAAGAATGTCCTTTCTCAAATTAGGGTACCAAAACTGCACACAATACTCCAGGTGTGGTCTCACTAGGGCTCTGTACAACTGCAGAAGGACCTCTTTGCTCCTATATTCGATTCCTCTTGTTATAAAGGCCAACATACCATTCACTTTCTTCACTGCCTGCTGTACCTGCATTCTTACTTTCATAGACTGATGGACAAGGACCCCCAGATCCCGTTGTACTTCCCCTTTTATCAACTTGACGCCATTTAGATCAAATACCTTGTACACATTGTATCATTATCTACATACACATTGTTTTGCATAAGATGCCAGCATCTACAGTTTCTTGCCTCCACATATTACTGTATATCTTGTTTTGTAATTTAAATTCGAAATGCAGGTAAAACTCAGCAGATTAGTGCAATATTTGTGGAAAGAAAAACAACCAATATTTCTGAGCAAAAAACAAACTGTTGGAGGAACTCAGTGGGTCAGTCAGCATCTGTGTAGGGAAATGGACAGTTGATGTTCCGGTTGAATGAAAGAGTGGAGGGATGATATCATTTTGGAATGAAAGAGTGGAGTGATGATATCCAGAACGGGGTGGTGAAAAACCTAGCACGTGATAGGTGGATCCAGGAGTGGTGGGGTGAATTGATGGATGGAGTCAGGATGGAGATAACAACAGAGGCTGACACATTATAGTGAAAGATAACCAGGGGCTGCAGATGATGGAATCTAATAGGAGAGGAAGGTGAAGTATGGAACCAAATAAAGAAGGTGCAGTGGGCAGAGGGGAACAGTAATGCCCCTGTCCCACTTAGGAAACCTGAACGGAAACCTCTGGAGACTTTGCGCCCCACCCAAGGTTTCCGTGCAGTTCCCGGAAGTTCCCGGACATTTTTGTCAGTCTCCCTAATGGTCGAAAGTCGTTTCCGTTTAAAAAATCGGTATTTTTTTAGTCAAAGCCGGTTGCGATGCCAGTTGAAGGTGGTTGCCGGAGGACAATAACCTCCGGGAACTGCACAGAAACCTTGGGTGGGGCTCAAAGCCTCCAGAGGTTTCCGTTCAGGTTTCCTAAGTGGGACAGGGGCATAAGGGTAGTGTACCATTGGGAGGACGGTTTCGGTAATGGGCAGGTGGTGTGGTGGGGAAGAGGGCATGGAATATTGTGGGTAAGAAGGATATGTGTGGGAGGATTATGGGCCTGTATTCGCTGGCGTTTAAAAGGATGAGCCGGGGGATCTCATTGAAACCTACCGGATAATGAAATAACTAGGGTAGACATGGAAAGGATGTTTTCAGTAATGGGAGAGTCTAGGCCAGAGGGCACAGCCTCTGTATAAAAGGACGTACCTTTAGAATGGAAATGAGAAGGGGTTTCTTTAGCCAGGGGGTTGTGAATTTGTAGAATGCAGCGCCATAGATGGCTGTGGAGGACAAGCCATGCGGTATTTTTAAGGTGGGACTAGTAGGGCATCAAAGGTTATGGAGACAATGCAGGAAATGGGGTTGAGAAAGAAAAATGGATCAGCCATGATTGAATGATGGAGTTGACTAAATGGGCTGAATGGTCTTATCTGGACATGAAGGGGGAGCAGTTGATCTGAAATTGGAGAATTGAATGTTCATGTTGTTGTGTTGGAAACTATTGAGGCAGAATATGAGGTGTTATTCCTGTCATTTGTGTTTGGCCTTCCCCCAACAGTGGATGAGGCTGTCAGACAAGATGGTGTGGGAATGGCAAGGAGAATTGAAAGGACTAGCAACTGGAAGCTCCAGGTAGCCATGGTAAAGAGCTTCTTCTTCCCGCTCCCGTCCAGCAGAAGGTACAGAAGCATGAACTTGTACACTACCAGACTCAGGAACAGCTTCTTCACCTCTGTTATCAGGCTACTACTGTACAGAATTCCTTCCATAAGTTAGGGCACTGTTCGATTCACCTCTACCCCATTCAGGACATTAGACTTTGTCTAAGTAAATTATGCGCTACAAGGCTGAGAACTATATTCTGTACTCTATTCTACCCTCTGCTCTATTATACATGAGGTTGAAATAATTGTATCGTGTATGGTAATATCTGATCTGTTTGGATAGCATAAAAAACAAAGCTTTTCATTGAACGGTGTACATGTATGTGACAATAATAAACTTAAATGCGTGTTCGGCAAAGCAGTTGCCTAGCTTGTCCTTGCTGATGTAGAGAAAGCTGCATTGAGACCACGTAATGGGAGATTAGATCAGATGCATGCGAATCTCTGCCTCGCCTGATAGGGCTGTTTAGATTTCCAGATGGTGCTGAGGGTGGATGTGCAGGGACATATATCGCACCCAACAGTTACTGGGGAATGTGCATGGGGAGAGGGAGAGGGAGATTTGGGTGGGGGGAGATAAGTGAACCAGGGGGCACGGAGAGAGTGGTCTCTGGAGAAAGCGGAAAGGGATCAGGAGCGAAGTGGGACCAATTTGTAGCTAGTACCTCTTCGTCCTCACCACTTTATACTGGCTATCTTCCCTCCACATTTTCAGTTGAGAGAAAAAGTATTTACCTGAAAGGCCGTACCGTCCAATTCCCTCCACAAATTCTGCCTGACCTTGATTCCAGCATCTGCAATCTTTTGTCCCCAAACAATATTTCTGGTTTACGACCCTCAGTTTTTCGATGTTTTTCTGTTTTTATTTCCGTTTTCCAACATCTACAGTTTTTTTTTTTAACTCTGTGTGTTTTTGTACTTGCCAAAGTTGGTGATCTTCAGACTTGCAAAACAAAACCAGCGACCTTAACAGCTGATATGCTGTGCTACTGATGCTGAGATCCATCACACAACGCTCATTCCCAGCTCTAACCGACTATCTCGGTCAGTAATACGTGATTGCCATTTAATAGAACACTTTAAAGCATGTCTGGAAATCTGCAATGAAACCAGAAAATCCACAGGCGCTGCATGACTTGCTGAGTTTCCCATCATTTTCTGTTTTTTGTTTGTTTAATTTTCAGATTCTTTTGTTAGGCCGTGCTGCTATCCACTTTGCACAATGTTACGGGGACGTAGTGACATTGTCTTGGCGTGCAGCAGAATGTAATGAAACCATTCCACGTTCTGCTGGCACACAATGATTATGCGATGGTACAAACACGGTTCTGCCATCCACACAATATGTCGTTGCGCCTCTGGCATTTCTTGATTGAAAAATCGTGAGGAGAAAAAAAAGACGCCGATCTGTAACATTTGCCACTGTGACTGCCTCACTCGCTGAATATTTTAATAGATCTCCAGCAGGATATTGCTTACGCATTGTGCGCATTAAGCCGCCCATTCCCAGCAGCAGGTTGGATCCGAGGTGAAAGTAACGTCAGCCGAGCCGAGTCCAGGCAGCAGCGCCTGCGCACTTAACGCGCTCCTGCATTTTTTTTTTCCGCTTCTCACCCATTTCCACGATCCTGCATTTTGACGGAGGGAACGGCGGGGTTGAGATCCGCAGGTGGATTTGCCGTTTATTTCTCTTTACCTCCCCACCAAGGTGGCAGCGGAGCAATAAAGCGCCGGTGACTTTGCAGGTCCCCGGAGCTCGCGGACGGCAGCGCCGAGTCCCCGGAGCTCGCGCTTCCATTGTGAGGATGGTTTGCGGCGGCTTCACCTGCTCGAAGAACTCCCTGTGTGTCCTGAACCTGCTGTATATTGTGAGTAGCGACAGTGAGTGTGTGTGAGACAAGACGAGAGGAACGGTTGGACATATCGGAGCTCTGCCCTACTCGATATACCAGCAGGTGCTCGAAATGCGAACTGATAATATCATTGTCGCCATTGTCACAGACATGTATTTCATTTTGCAAATTTATAATTTCCCGACTGCGTTCGTGTTAAATAATTGTTATGTGGAAGGCTGATTCGTTTGATGCGCGGAGATGGAAGGTCTTGCACACGCATTGCCTGTTAACGTATGAGATATTTACTTTCTCAGTCAGTGTCCTCTTGTATAACATCATTCCGCTGTGAAAATAATTTTCAACCATGTCGCACGGTCATGTTCTTTTTACTAATCTGCGCAGGGCAGTTTTGTCAACGCAGTGTAGAGGTGAATTTGCATGACGGTTCAGGAAGCTCCTGGACTGGGCGTTCATCTTTAAACGATTCAGTGCCAGCAGAAAGGCGTGTTCAATCTTTCAAGAGCATTTAGTTCTTTATTTTTGCATTAAGCGTGAACACTTTTAAGCACTGAACTGATTTCGCACTCAATAATTGACTGACTGTTGGAACATTGGAAGGACGACAGAATAGAATCGTGTTATTTTTCCAAAATGGTCAATTCGATGAATAATTAACGTAATTTAGAAATAACCTCTGATTTTTGATAACGCATTGTTGATTAAGATGTTTAATTCCTCATCGGTGATAGGAATAGGGTGTGTTTATAAAATTGAATACATTGACCAAAGTTCAAATGCCATAATCTTTGTGCACGACATCATGCGAAACTAGTGGTTGTGGTTTAGTAATTACTGTTTGGAAACTGACACACTGAATCATTTTTGTGCACTAAACCGATTTAAAAATAAAATTACAACGAAGTCCGTGCACAACATGTATGTATTATTAATGCAAGACTTGATTATTTTCTTATATATAAAAAAATACAGTGTTGGAAGAACTCAGCAAGTTATACAACTTTCTGAGAGAGGAGGGGGGCAGTTATTCTTTCAGGAGCTGATGAAAGCTCATTGACCTGAAATGTTAACTCTGTTCCTCTTACTACATGCGCTGCCTGTATGCTGACCATTTTCAGCAACTTTACTTTTTTTCAAGTTTCCAACATCTGCAGTTTTTGCATTTTGACTATTTTCAATATTCCTCCAGATATAACAACGTAGAGTTCCAGCAGGGGGGGGTTACACAAAAAGCTGGAGAAACTCAGCGGGTGCAGCAGCATCTAAGGAGCGAAGGAGATAGGCGACGTTTCGGGTCGAGACCCTTCTTCAGAGACCCCCGTAGAGTTTCAGCAGTTAGCTTGGGTATTGTGGATCGTTTGTTACTTGGATTCAACTTCTAGGATTCTAACATGATCAATCAAAAATAAACTTAATGACTAATTTCTTGTTGTCAATGAAATAGCTGAAACGTGTTGAAACTAAATTGTATGATTTATTGTGCATGGAGACCGGTTTGTGTGTTTACCTTTATCTAGGAAAGCCTAAACTCAGGAAGGGGATGTCTGCCAATTAAATTGAGCATTTCCTGTGGGAGTTCAGTGAATTCATTTTGAAGATACGCAGGATATTTGGAAATTGTTCGTTAATGTGTGCATTTTGTGTTCTTTTTTGCAAGATGTGTACTTTCTTAAAATAGTACAACATTTAACATCTAACACAAAATAATTATTTAAAAATATAAATGGATTAAATATTCAAACAGGCAGGTGATATTAACCAGTTATTTGCCAGTAGCATAAATAATATAAATAAAAAATGTTGAACAATTTGTCATCTATAAAACCTTAAATATGCTCTTGGAAAGGGTGGACTTTCAAGGGCAGGTGGAAATGAGGGATTTGATGGTATTTTTTATTAGATTCAATAAGCGAATCAAACTGGACATTGAAATGAGACAATTGCAATTAGCGCATCTGAGAAACTGAGTAAATTAGGGCATCAAGTGGAGTAAAATGACATAAAAATAAATACTGTTGACCTCTAGACTTTATGAACACATTTTAAGCTTCCTTATTTGTAGAAAAGATCTAGAAAAGATTGTTGTAAGTTCCAGATTCTCTTGAACATCGGAGGCACCAGTTCTGAACAAGTATGCAGATTGTAGGCCCCACCAGAGATAAGTATTTGCTCTTGTTATGTGAAGGGCCATGTGCATTGTAGAATGGAAATGGAAGTGCAGAATACAACACTGACACTCAATGTGTTGACACCAAGAATAGGTTTGACATTGGCGAATGCACGAGAAAGTAGAATTATAGCTTGGCATACCTATCTTCTTCTTGAGTATGGCGTACATGGTCTAAAGCTGTAGGACAACATGTTCTATTTGATTGTGCACGCCAGGTTGATTGCATTTGCGAAACAGGGCGGACAATGTGAAGGTTGCATTCTCCCACCCCTGCATACCTATAATTGCATGGAACATGAGAAATTAGATACGAAGACTAATTCAGAAAGCCACAACAAGAAATGCGCATCTTGATGTGGTTTTTGTATGAAAATAAAACTACAAACACACAACAAAGACGTACACGTTTGTAGGTTAATTGACTTGGTGTTGTGTAAATTGTCCAGAGTGGTTGGATAGTGTTAATGTGCGGGGATAGCTGGTCGGTGCGGACTCGGTGGGCCAAAGGGCCTGTTTCTCCGCTATCTCTAAACTAAAAAAACTAAATTGTGCATGTGGTGGTTGTCACATGATCTGAACCCAGAATGTCCATGTTGATCTTGAAATCAGACTTTCCAAAGTTGAAAAAGTAGGACATAATTTCAATTTCAGAGGGAATTCTTAAAAATTGAAGGTATTGATCTGCAACACATTTGGAGTGAAATTAATATGATTGTGTTCAGTGGTGGAACGGGGTTGAGAGGTTGTCCCCGTATTTATTATAGAAAATAAATGTAATTATCATAGGAGCATAGAGCAGCACAGGAAAAGGCCCATGATGTCTGTGCTGAATATGAAGCTAATTTAAACAACCTCCTTTTGCCTGCAGATGATTCAAATCTCTCCATTCCCTGCAAATTCAGGTGCCTACTTAAAAGCCTTTTGAATGCCACTATCATCTGCTTCCACCACCATACCTCGCTGTATGTTTCAAACACTTGCCATTCTCAATGGAAAACAAAAAAACTTGCCCTGAACATCTCCTTTTAAATGTTCTCCTCTCTAGTATTGCACATTTCCATCTGGGGAAAAGATTTTGACTCTACCCGATCTTGTAATTTTATAAACCTATTCAGTTTTTCCTCAGCCTCTGGTGCTCCAGGAAAAAAAACAATTCCGTTCTCTCCAACCTCCCCTTATAGATAATACCCTCTCATCCAAGCAGCATCTTAGTAAACCTCTTATACAAAGTCTCCACATCCTCTCCAAAGTCTTCACATCCTTCCTGTAATGGAGTGACCAGAACTGTACACAATACACTAAATGTTCCTTCTTTTCATTTGGCTTTACCTCATTGAGTTAATCCTTGTTGATCGCTATTCCTATCTTTTGTACCATAAGATTATTCATTCTAGAAAATTATTTTAGATCCACTTGCCTCTCCTCTCAGTAATCTGTTTCTGTCAGCTAGATCTTTGAATCAATATTAAAAACTGACTATAATGCAAAAGGTTAGCACCTTGACGGTGTCAAACTCTCAGGTGTTTCAACTTCTTGATGATTGGTAAATCTACCACCAAATAGTTAAATTATCCTTAACAATTCTCAACATTCAATCACATTTTAATTCTATTTTCAATTGGATGATGTCAAAACACAAACTGTTCCTAAACTCAGTCGCAGCCACAAATTCTGGAACACCCATCATTTGAATCTACACGAGGCATGTATTTGACTATACAGTTTGTTTGCATTTCGCAGAGCATCAAAAGTATGAAAAGCTCTCTTTACAAATGCGATCAAAGTGCATTGTTCTCTCTTCCCTAGATTATGAGTCATGTTTGCCCTTTGATTTGCCTCCATGATGCTTATCACCTTTAGCCTGTTGGGTCCAAGGGGTACATTATGAATTGTAACTTGGCATGGTTATTGATTGTTATATATGGCTTCATCATATCAAGCTTCACTCTCCCAAAATCTTTGCTCTGGGTCACAGTGATATGCAACAATAACTAGTCTAATTTTCTTTATGAATCCCTGTCCTATTACGGCATTCTTTCTATTGTCCTCGCTCTTACCTTTAACAAGAATTCCAGGATGTCTTTACCTCCATCTTGGAGATAATGCCTTTGCTCACTGGGGTCCAAAATCTTGCCTCTCTAAGTTCCCCCATGCACATCACTCCCTCCCATTTGCCCTTTTCAAGTTTATTTTGTTGATAAGTTCTGTTCATTATAATGGTCAATTTTAAATTTCCAATAACCGTCTGATTATTTAACCATATTTAATCATTATTTTAGAAGACACCCTGGGTTTAGATATTGATCATCCATCCCAACAATGATTACTGTACCTTTGTTTAGCCTTTTTTTCCTTTTTATTCCACTCCAAATACTGCTTTGTAAAGTCTTGTATAAGATTGGTGACTATTTTGTCATCTTTCCGATCCATGCTCGCCTTGACTATACAGTTTGTTTGCATTTCGCTGAGCATCAAAAGTATGAAAAGCTCTCTTTACAAATGTGATCAAAGTGCATTGTTCTCTCTTCCCTAGACTTGAAATTTATGCAGTTTTCAACACACTTCTAGTAATCAACTACATCTAAAATGCTCTTGTTTTTATCCATATCCACATGATTGGGACCTCAAATAATGGTTTCCTTCTTGATTGTTGTTTGGTCATGGTTCCACATGTAAATGATAATATTCTGTAGATTTTTGATTTTTTTTACATTTTGAAAAAATTGAAGATGACTAAGAAGATAACTAAAAAGGCAATACGGGGAATAAAGATGAGGTACGAAGGTAAGCTGGCCAAGAATGTAAAGGAGGATAGTAAAAGCTTCTTTAGGTATGTGAAGAGGAAACAATTAGTTAAGACCAAAGTTGGACCCTTGAAGATTGAAAAGGGTGAATTTATTATGGGGAACAAGGAAATGGCAGACTAGTTGAACAGGTACTTTGACACAAACAATCTTCCTGATGTACTAGTGGCCAGAGGATCTGGGGTGATGGAGGAACTGAAGGAAATCCACATTAGGCAGGAAATGGTATTGGGTAAACTGATGGGACTGAAGACTGATAAATCCCCAGGGCCTGATGGTCTGCATCCCACGGTACTTAAGGAAGTTGCTCTAGAAATTATGGACGCATTTTCCAATGTTCTATAGATTCAGGATCAGTTCCTGTGGATTGGAGGGTAGCTAATGTTATCCCTCTTTTTTTAGAAAGGGGGGAGAGAGAAAGCAGGGAATTATAGACCTGACATCGGTGGTGGGGAGATTGCTGGAGTCAATAATAAAAGATGAAATAGCAGCACATTTGGATAGCAGTAACAGGATCGGTCGGAGTCAGTATGCATTTACGAAGAGGAAATCATGCTTGACTAATCTTTTGGGATTTTTGTGAGGATGTAACTAGGAAAATGGACAAGGGAGAGCCTGTGGATGTAGTGCACCTGGACTTTCAGAAAGCATTCGATAAGGTCCCACGTAGGAGATTAGTGGGCAAAATTAGGGCACATGGTATTGGGAGTAGAGTGCTGACATGGATAGACAATTGGTTGGAAGACAGAAAACAAAGAGTAGGGATTAATGGGTTCCTTTCAGAATGGCAGGCAATGATTAGTGGGGTACCGCAAGGCTCTGTGCTGGGACTGCAGCTAATTGCAATATATATTAATTATTTAGATCAACGGATACAATTTGCAGATGACACAAAGCTGGGTGGCAGTGTGAACTGTGAGGAGGATGCTATGAGACAGATGAGTGTGTGGGCAGATGCATGGCAGATGCAGTTTAATGTGGATAAATGTGACTTTATCCACTTTGGTAGCAAAAACAGGAAGGCAGATTATAATCTAAATGGTTTCAAATTGGGAAAGGGGGAAGTACAATGGGATCCTTGTTCTTCAGTCAATGAAAGTAAGCATGCAGGTACAGCAGGCAGTGGAGAAAGTGAATGGCATGTTGGCCTTCACTGCATGAGTATATAAGCAAATAGGTCCCTCTGCAGTTGCACAGGACCCTAGTGAGACCATACCTGGAGTATTGTGTGCAGTTTTGGTCTCCAAATTTGAGGAAGGACATTCTTGCTATTGAGGGAGTGCAGTGTAGGTTCACAAGATTAATTCTCGGAATGGCGGGACTGTTATACGCTGAGAGAATGGAATGGCTGGGCTTGTATACTCTGGAATTTAGAAGGATGAGAGGAGATCTTATTGAAGCATATAGGATTATTAAGGGATTGGACACACTAGAGGCAGGAAACATGTTCCCAATGTTGGGGGAGTCCAGAACCAAGGGCCACAGTTTAAGAATAAGGGGTAAGCCATTTAGAACTGAGATGAGGAAACACGTTTTCACACAGAGAGTTGTGAGTGTGGAATTCACTCCCTCAGGGGGCAGTGGAGGCCGGTTATCTGGATACTTTCAAGAGAGAGCAAGATCGGGCTCTTAAATATAGCGGAGTCAGGGGATATGGGGAGAAGGCAGGAATGGGGTATTGATTGTGGATGATCAGCCATGATAACATTGAATGGCGGTGCTGGCTCGAAGGGCCAAATGGCCTAATCCTGCACCTATTGTCTATTGAGCTGTTTTTAGATGAACCTAATAATTGGTATCAATCATCATGGCATTTAATTGAAAAAATTGATAGAAACATAGAAAATGGGTGCATGAATAGGCCAATCGGCCCTTCGAGCCAGCACCACCATTCAATATGATCATGGCTCATCATCCAAAATCAGTACCCTGTTCCTACCATATCCCTTGATTCCCTTAACCCAAAGAGCTAAATCTAACACTCTTTCCTAGTGTTTTCTACATGTCCTCTACTTGCATTGAAACTTAGTCGTGGGCTGTAATTATTAATGAAATGTTTGATGCATATAAATTAATAATTAAGACATTGAATGCTTTCATAAATGGATTTTTGTTTAGAAATCACATTCCAGAATGAACTGCTGAAATTGTTGAGCTAGTTTGGACTAGCTCTCCATGACTCAATTTTTGAAATAGTCTTGCTTTGGAATAGATCATGTCTGCAAGGCTATTATTTTACTTTGATGACAGATGTTATGTCATAGCTGTGGGATAGATTTAGTTGGGCATGGTGGAGTTGGTCGATGAAAAATGCAAAGCTACAGTAAATGTTTTATAGAGACTTTTATTGAATAAGAATGGGTTTGACATCATTCATTTGCTTGAAGAAGTTGCCAATTTAACACTGGATACTGCACTGCACCTCAACGCCAATCGCCAACTTCAGATACACAACAGATATTTAATATGAACAAAGTTGCAATTAAAGTAATGAAGCTTCCTTTATATCCAAAACGAAGTATAGGTATTTTATAAGCTTGGAGGATATTTATCCATGAGAAGAGATCAGGAGACAAAATGAAAAATACAGACCTGAATGCAAACAATAAAAAAGTGACAGAGCGGAGACTCTGACACTGCTGTTGGTTAACCTTCCAGTTAATTTGGAGGATTTTCTAGAATTTACATGTATTATTTTCCCTGTGTCTGGAGAAACCTGCGTAGGTAGTCCAGGTCTCAGAAGCAGAGATCACTGCTGCCTGATAGACTGCTTTTGGCACCTGGTTCAAAGTCGTAATCTTCCTATGTCCACTTTTCTCAAATAACTAAAGTTTGTACTTCTGAATTGAAGGTTCTGGTGCATTTCATTGATGTTTTTCATCTCTAGTGTGGTGGTTTCCATAACACAGGAGGTAGTCCCTGTTTTGGGTGCTTTGCAGTGACCTTTATTGTTGGAGGGCAGCATTGTGCAGCGCAGGCAGGATGTGACAGGAATTGTGTCTTGCGGATATTGAGTGTAAGCAGCTTCCTCGTGTTTTGGTTAACGAGTCAGCAATGTACTGGACTTTGTCCTCCCAGTTTGCACCAATCCTATCTTGCCACTAATGTTCAGGTAACTTTTTTTTTGGCGTTTACTGGCTGCAGATCAAATAATTTCCTTGGCATCGTGTGGACAACTAGACCTAAACTTTGTGAATGGAGAGAGGATGCTGCTAACCATGAGCAGCATGGGAGCTAAAAATTGGCATGGGGAGAGGCAGCCAATACTCTCTGGAAAGAAGATTTGAAAACCCCCTCAAACAGACGTTGTTCTTCATCCATCTTGACGTCATCCAACAGTCACCTCTGCTGCTATTTCATACTGTCAGAAAGTCAAGAAGGTTGTATCCAAACTTTGAAAATAAAGGAGGCTTGGAAGCAGCCAATGTCTGTAATTAATTCCTAAAACTCAGTGATGAAGAGCTTTCGTTACACATTTGCAATCCCACCATTTGCATCTAGAAAGAGAGGGATCTGTTGAATGTTCCCGGAAATGCTGTCTGACATAAAGTCATGTTATGGTCCTCTACAACCAACTTTAGCAGATTAACTTCTCCAAATGGCTGAAGAGATGCTCCCCAAATCCATGTGGATTCCATTGTTGCACAGTAGAGGTAGTGGTTATCAATGAAGCACAGTTCTCTGTGCTGGTGAGGAGTAATATGTGTTTGTGGAGGAGATGGAGAGCTACATTACTTGCAGTTAAGACCTTTCATCTTCATTGACAGAAGCTGTTTTCATTTCACCGCCACCCAGAAATGCCAGCAAACGAAGTTGTGCTGTGGGAACCCACCCATGGACGACGTGACCCGGGACGGCCAATCAAGACTGTGCTGAAGACATTGATGAAAGACGCATGTGTAGAGACAAAAGAGGAGCTTGCCAGCTACATGGAGGACAGAGATGTGTGATTCGTCCGTCACCGTGCCCGTCGGAAACCAGCACCACTGCGTCACTAATGTACTGCCATATCTAAGTTTTTATTTCAGTTTGCGGTCCTATCTGTTCTAGTTACATAATAGGTTTCACTCTATTAATAATCTTACTTTGTCCTGGATTTATTTGTGTTTACTTCATCATGGATTATTTAATTCCATTTTCCATTAAACACCAGACTGTTTCAACCAATTCACTTCCGATTTGTGATAGCTTTTATTGTCAAGGACTATAGCAAGTACAAAGAATATAGATAACATCATATCTTGATGTCATTCTGTTAAAGGGTATTACTGATTTAGTAAACGCCAATCTATTTTCGTTCTCTCCTTAATTTTCCATGAAACAGTTAATGAAAATGCCAAGTGTTTTTTATTTGCCAAAAAAACAGGAAGAGGTAAGTGCTTTTGAAGAGGACTGATAATATCAGTTAATGGTTTTGAAACTGGCATTAATAAGGATGTGTGCTGAGCCTCCATGCTAACAATTGAAACATTATTTTCTTGTATATGGTATGGTATATGTTTCTATTTGTATAACTTGTCATATCACATGTTATGTTCTTTCATACTTGTCCATCATGAGGAAATGCTGCTCCTGCAACTTTTTGCCAGTACATCTTGTAGCTATATCACTATAGCATGGAAATGCAAAGCAGGAAACACTCAACAGGCCTGATGAAGCATCCATCTCTCCATAAACACTTCTTGTCTTGCATAGTTTCACCAGTATTTTCTGTTTGTGAACTATGTTGCTGATGTTTCAAGAACAATTTAATCTATGCCACTACAAGTCACTTTCACATTACTTTACCTGTTAGAAACAAAAGTTGACCTCCTGTAATCAACATAATAATTTAGCAAGGCTCAGGTGAGGAAGTGTTCATATTATCTCAGTTTGCAAACATTTGTATGCAGTGATGGAGAGCCATCGTTTTGATAAATGTAAATATCTGTATGTTTGATCCCTTTGGCACAGCTTGAAATTACAGTGCAGTTTCCTGTTAGGCCTGTTACTCTAGTATCCAGTTCTTATCAGATAGTTGTCATGTGGAACCAAATGTGAATTGTTTTCCCGCTTATATATATATGCACCCTACACAATTTCTGTCATGTTCTTAAAAAAAAAATGGTTCCATCATCAATTCCTTTGTTCACTTTTGCACTTGACCTTGTAATGTGTTGTTTTTGTGGTAGCGGTTGAACGTACAACAAAATCTTAAAATATAGCAAAATATTATATCAATTTTACTTGATGCTCAGTCTTAACTTTGTGACATTCTTCAGTCTTTTCTCTGCATCAAAGAATATCTCCCTGAAAGTGGCAACACCAGCAGATACGGTGGTTAATAAGGCATGCTTGCCTTCGTTTATTGGGGTGTATTTTGGTTGGGCCACGTTTGGGATATTGTGTGAAGTTTTGTCTCTTCATTACTGGAAGCATGTGGAGCCTTTGGAAAGGGTGCAGAAGAGGTTCACCAGGATGTTGACCTGAAAATATAAGGAGAGGTTGGGCAAACTTGGATTATTTTCTCTGGAGTGTCGGAGGCTCGTGGGGAGACCCGATAGACCTCTGAAATTGAGAGGGTAGACAATCAGAGTCAATATCACTACTAAAGGGTATAACTTTAAGGGGAGAGGTGGAAATTTACAATCAGGTTTTTTCCATTGGTAGTCCCTGGACTGTGGTCATGGGAGCAGACACAATAGCAACATTTCAGAGCAGTTTAGATAGACACATGAACAGGTAGGGGATGGACCATATGCAAGGCATATGGGGGTCTTTGATGGTTGGCACCAGCATCGCGGGCAAAGGAAGTGTTCCTGTGTTGTACTGTTCTATGTAACCTCAGGGTAAAAATTCCTCCCTCTACTTTCTCTGTTTCAAAGAACACAAACCCAGCCAGCAAGTCATTTTCCTCATTGATGGATTGCCTCATCCCAGAAAGAGCCATGTGAATCCCTTTTTAAGCCTCATTGGTGCATTCACATCCATCTTCAGCTGCTTTATCAATGCCCTTCTTTCAATCTTACGTTAGTTGAGGGAATGTTTACTGACAATAGCACAATTTTCAATTCAATTTGGCACAGTTTGGTGAATGTACCTGTCCTTGCCTACATACAGCTAGACTTAAACAATATTCTGGCATGGCAGATGATCTTCAACAAGAAATACTCTGATTATCTGCTTGGCACAGTGGTAGAATTACTGCCTAACAGCACCAGAGACCTGGGTACAATCCTGACTATGGGTGCTGTCTGGGGTTTGTACATTCTCCCTGTGACTGCGTGGGTTTCCTCCGAGTATTCCGTTTCCCTCCCACATTCCAAAGATGTACTGGTTTGTGGTTGAATTGGCTTCTGTAAATTGTCCCTAGTGCAGGGGTCAGCAACCTTTTTTGCATAGGGGCCAGGACCCATGTTTGTGAGTGGATGGCGGGCCACATCTATCGCCATAGTTAATACATGGAGATAATAATAATAATAATAATAATACATACATGCTAACTAAATTAGTAATTTGTAATAATACATACTAATAATGCGTAAATTAATAATACATACTAATAATCCCAGTTCCCTCGAGCCCCCGGGACTAACTACAGTTCCCAGGTCGCCGGCGAGCCCCGGGACTGGCTGTAGCGTCCAGGTCGCGAAAATTAATTAAAAAATAAATACTCCTGCGGGCCTGATGATTTCAGGTTACGGGCCGGATCCGACTGTCGTGGGCCGTAGGTAGCCAACCCCTGTCGTGGACTCGGTGGGCTGAAGTGCCTGTTTCCACGCTGTGTCTCTAAAGTCTAAACTATGTACCCCACCATCAACATCCTGTGGGTCACTGCTGAGCAAGAGTTCAACTCGTCTACACATATAGTGAACAGATTGGAGGCTGGGTATCCTGTGGTGAATAGCACCATGGACTTTCCAATGTTTACATGGCACAAAATCAGGAGTGCGATAGAATACTTTCACTTGTCTGGATGAGTGCATCTCCAACAACCCAAAAAGCTGCCAACAACCCAACCAGGACAAAACAATCAACCATATTGGCACCCCATCAATGACTGTAAATATTTATTCTCTCCTCCACCAGTTTACAGAGGCTACACCATGTCCTTATACAAAATGTGCTGTGGTCATTTGCTTTCTCTTTTCCTAGTACTTTCCAACCTGTAAGCTTCAGCAGCAAAGGGCCATGGTCTGCAGAAGCATAGGAGCTCCACTTCCTGCAAGCCACACACCACTCGGATTTGGAAATAATTATTCATGTGTTCAATCCCCAGAAGCACAGTGGGGTTCCATTAACCAGGAGGACAGCAGCAGCTTGTAAAGGAGTGTCTAAACTACCTTCTGAATACACTTGGGAATGAGCAATAACTTGTCAGCAAAGCTCAATCCTCAATAGTGAATGATTTTAGTAAAATTGAATTGACTACAAATTGGACATAACATATAGGAGTAATTCAACGGGTCAGGCTTTGTGATCGTAGCTGAGGCAACCAATTTTATGCAAAGCTCTGCCAATACTATCTTTAGTCATAAACCTGCAGGAAAATGCTCCATTTCCCTTGCCAGGGGAATTTCCCCTATACCTCCCTCCTGCTATCTTCTTGCAGAGAACATTTCAACCAATCCATATTTTTTTGCAAAATAGTGACTGTAAAATAGAACATTTTTCATGCAGTGTATTAAGATTAATTCGGGTTATACTATTTCAAAATTTTACTTTAATAAACTGTTTAGTGGATATTTCTAAGTGTATACATGCCGGAAACTAAGGCCAGAGTAATTATGCATGATAACTCTTGGCAAGTTAAAGAATAAGTACTATGCATGACATTGTTATCTGAGCTCAGTTTTCGGATGAATTGTCAATTGTGTTGCATGGCACCTTTTGTACGTCGTCTCTTGTGGCAAACAAAATAACAATGACCTCATTTGGCAGCACCAAATCAAAACTGCTACAAATGGTGTTCAATTAAATAATGTAATTATTCTAAAGCAGGACTCGTATTTTTTTTTGCAACAATGTTCATTTTAAACATTCTGATTTCTGCTTGTTTATCCAACTTTTAATATATATATATATATATATTTTTTGAATGGAAAACCTCTGGAAGATTTTAAGAAAAAGATAAAAATCACAGCTCATTGTTTCTTCAAAACAAACAGCACTAATCTGCAGCCAGTTTGTAACTTCTTGCAAGGAAATCTTTGGGGAAAATTGTGAGCAAATATTTTTATCTTAAAAATTATATTAAGCACAACAATGCTGCACCTTTGCCATCAGTGAGCAAAGGAAATGTATGTAAAATGGAAAGGAACTTGGTGATGTAATTGACGAACTTTGCTCCCGTAATTCAATTTGCTGCGACTTAACAAAATAAATCCTAAGATTGTAAGGAATTGGAAGCATTTGAAAATGAATGAATCAAGGACAGGCGGGTCATTCGCATATTTGTTTTTGATTAGATTGAGAACAAGGCCAAATGTTTGTGCTCTGAAAATATTCAGAGACGTACAGCACGGAAACGGGCTCTTCAGCCCGACACATCCATGCCAACAAAGATGCCCTATCCAAGCTATCACTCGCCTAACATTTGGTCCATATCCTAAACCTATCTGATCCATGTACCTGCCTGAAGGTCAATTAAATGTTGATATTGTATCTACCTCAGCAAACTCCTCTGGCTGCTTAGTTTTGTTTAGAGATTTGGTGCGGAAACAGGCCCTTCGGCCCACCCAGTAGGTGCCGACCAGCGATCCCCACACACTTACACTATCCTACACACTAGGGACAAATTACAATTTTGCCAAAATCAATTAACCTATAAAACCTGTATGTCTTAAGAATGTGGGAGGAAACTGGAGATCCCAGAGAAATCTCACGCAGTCATGGGGAGAACGTACAATCTCCGTACAGATAGCACCCATAGTCAGAATCGAACCCGGGATCTCTAGCGTTGTAAGGCAGCAACACTACCACTGCGCCACGGTGCTGCCTATGCCATTCCATATACCCACTGAAAAAGCTAATAGTCAAATCTAAAATGGAGTTGTTCTTCTACAAAAGCATGATCACGTAGAACAAAACAGTGGCTCAGTGCCAAGTCTGAATGACTTTGTAAATTATATGGAACACAATATGGAGGACAGGCCTTTTCAATAAAGCCATTAAGATGGCAGCCTGCGTAATAACATGTACTTTTCAAGGCCACAAATAAGCCAAGATTGAAAAATATAGCTGACATTCCAGAGATAAGTAATAACTTGTTATTGGATGAGCTTGATTTGGACCCAGCTTTCGTATATTGTGAAAGGCTACAGAATCTTTCAGTCATGCCATATACAGACTTGGTAGGAGTGTTTTACTGATAAGAAAAATGTATAATTGTGCTAACTCTCCTTGTTCTGTGAATGGAGCCCACTCCCGTCTGACAAATCAATTAAAGATTGCCATGGTCTACCTTTAAAGTCTGTTGCTATCTGCTTATTAAGAAACAAACTTTGACACCGCGATCCTCTGAGTGAAGAAATTGACCCTAGGGTGCCTATTGAATCTTTTCCTCACCTTAAACTTATGTCCTCAACTCTGTGTGAAAGCTTATTTTGTCAATTCCTTATGTTATACACCCCTATAAGATCACCCCTTGGCCTCCACCCCAAGGTTGCTCAATCTCTCCCTATATGCTCACGCTCTTGAGTCCTGGCAACATCCTCAAATCCTCTCTGCACTCTTTATAACTTAACAATGTCTTTCCAGTAGCAGGGTGACCAAAACTGAACACAATACTCCAAATACAGCCTCACCAACATCTTGCACAACTGGAACAGAACCTTCCAGGTTCTATACTCAATACCCTGACTGATGAAATCTATTGAACCAAAAGCCGCCTTTACCACCATATCTACCTGTGACGCCACTTTCAGGGAACTGTGCACCTGTACTCCTCGATTCCTCTTCTTCACAATACTCCCCAGGGCCCTACCATTTTCCTGTCGGTCCTGCTCTGGATTTGACTTTCCAAATTGCTACACCTTGCATTATCTGCATTGAACTCCATGAAAACATTCCTCAGCCCACTTGCCCAGCTGATAAAGATCTTGGCTTAATTTTTGATAACCATTTTTGCTATGTGTGAAGGCATCTACTTTAGTGTCATCTGAAAATATATTAATTATTCCTCCTACATTCTCCTCCATATTGTTGATATAAACTGTAAACAGTAATGGGCTCAGAACCGAACCCTGAGGCACACCACTAGTCACAGGCTTCCTGTCTGAAAAAAAACCTTCCTTCCATGAAGCCAATTTTGTATCCAGGCAGCCAGCTCTCCCCGATGCATTTTGAAGGAGAAAATGTCTGAGGATTACATACAGCACATAATCCTCCAACATTTTCGCCACCTCCAACAGGATCCCACCACCAGCCACATCTTCCCATCTCCATGTTGGCCTTTATAACAAGAGGAGTCGAGTATAGGAGCAAAGAGGTCCTTCTGCAGTTGTACAGGGCCCTAGTGAGACCACACCTGGAGTATTGTGTGCTGTTTTAGTCCCCTAATTTGAGGAAGGACATTCTTGCTATTGAGGGAGTGCAGCGTAGGTTTACAAGGTTAATTCCCGGGATGGCGGGATTGTCATATGCTGAGAGAATGGAGCAGCTGGGCTTGTACACTCTGGAGTTTAGAAGGATGAGAGGGGATCTTATTGAAACATATAATATTGTTAAGGGTTTGGACATGTTCCCCATGTTGGGGGAGTCCAGAACCAGGGGCCACAGTTTAAGAATAAGGGGTAAACCATTTAGAACGGAGACGAGGAAACACTTTTTCTCACGGAGAGTTGTGAGTCCGTGGAATTCTCTGCCTCAGAAGGCGTTGGAGGCCGGTTCTCTGGATACTTTCAAGAGAGAGCTAGATAGGGCTCTTAAAGATAGCGGAGTTGGGGGATATTGGGAGAAGGCAGGAACGGGGTACTGATTGGGGATAATCAGCCATGATTACATTGAATGGCTGTGCTGGCTCAAAGGGCTGAATGGCATACTCCTGCACCTATTGTCTATTGACAACCCTTTTCACTTTCCACAGAGACCATTCCTTCCGCAACTCCCTTGTTAATTTGTCTCTTCCCACCCAAACCACCCCATCCCCAGGTACTTTCACCTGTCCTTTTACCTACCCCCTCGACTCTGTCCAAGGAACTCGACAGTCTTTTCAGGTGAGGCAGAGGTTCACTTGCACCTCCACCAACCTAATCTACTGTATCCACTGTTCCAGGTGCAGACTACTGTATATCGGCGAGACCAAGCGCAGGCTCGGCAATCGTTTTGCTGAACACCTCCACTCAGTCCGCCTAAACCTACCTGATTTCCCGGTTGCTCAACTCTTTAACTTCCCCTCCCATTCCCACACTGACCCTTATGTCCTGGGTGTCTTCCATTGTCAGAGTGAGGCCCAGCGCAAATTTGAGGAACAGCACATTATATTTCGCTTGGGCAATTTACACCCTTGCGGTATGAACATTGACGTCTAACTTCAAGTAGCCCTTGTTTTCCCTCTCTCTCCATCCCCTCCTCATCCCAGTTCTCCAACCAGTCTTACTGTCTCTGACTACATTTTATCTCTACCGCCCGCTCCCCTGACATCAGTCTGAAGAAGTCTCGACTGGAAATGTCACCCGTTCCTTCTTTCCAGAGATGCTGACTGTCTAGCAGAGTTCCTCCAGCATTTTATGTCTATCTTCGATTTAAACCAGCATCTGCATTTCTTTCCTACACACATGTATTGGTTAATGTTCATCAAGGGTATGACATGGATGAAAACTCAATGGAAAAGCAATTTTGAAGGATTTAATTATTTCTGCTGAAACAAAAATAAGTTTGAGATGTGCAAATCGTAGTAATTATCAGATCAATGTTGAAGAAGGAACAATCTGACTCTAATTTCGAACTAAATAAGACCTTGTTATTTATATTTATTTAATTGTAATTGTTGGAGTATAGAAAAATGGCTCGGCATTCCTTTGTGGAGAAACCTGTTTGAAGCCACAGTGATTGGGAATTCAGGAGAGAAAAAAATGGGATTTACAGTGGATTGCAAAAGTTCTCATACCCCTTGAACTTTTCCACATTTTGTCACGTTAAAACCACAAACGTAAATGTATTTTATTGGGATTTTATGTGATAGACCAACACAAATTGGTGCATAATTGTGAAGTGGAAGGAAAATGATACATGGTTTTCAAATTTTTTTACAAATAAAAAACTGAAAAGTGTGGCGTGCAAAAGTATTCAGCCCCCTTTACTCTGTACCCCTAAAATAAAATCCAGTGCAACCAATTGCCTTCAGAAGTCACCTAATTAGTAAATAGAGTCCACTTGTGTGTAATCTAATCTCAGTATAAATACAGCTGTTCTGCGAAGGCCTCAGAGGTTTGTTAGAGAACATTAGTGAATAAACAGCATCATGAAGCCCAAGGAACCCACCAGACAGGTCAGGGATAAAGTTGTGGAGAAGTTTAAAGCAGGGTTAGGTTATAAAAAAATATCCCAAGCTTTGAACATCTCACGGAGCACTGTTCAATCCATCATCCGAAAATGGAAAGAGCATAGCACAACTGCAAACCTACCAAGACATGGCCATCCACCTAAACTGACAGGCCGGGCAAGGAGAGCATTGATCAGAGAAGCAGCCAAGAGGCCCATGGTAACTCTGGAGGAGCTGCAGAGATCCACAGCTCAGTTGGGAGAATCTGTCCACAGGACAACTATTAGTCGTGCCCTCCACAAATCGGGCCTTTATGGAAGAGTGGAAGAAGAAAGCCATTGTTGAAACAAAGCCATAAGAAGTCCCGTTTGCAGTTTGCCACAAGCCATGTGGGGGACACAGCAAACATGTGGAGGAAGGTGCTCTGGTCTGATGAGACCAAAATTGAAGTTTTTGGCCTAAATGCAAAACGTTATGTGTGGCGGAAAATTAACACAGCACATCATCGTGAACACACCATCCCCAGTGTGAAACATGGTGGTGGCAGCATCATGCTGTGGGGATGCTTTTCTTCAGCAGGAAAAGGGAAGCTGGTCAGAGTTCATGGGAAGATGGATGGAGCCAAATACAGGGCAATCTTGGAAGAAAACCTGTTAGAGTCTGCAAAAGAATTGAAACTGGGGTGGAGGTTCACCTTCCAGCAGGACAATGACCCTAAACATACAGCCAGAGTTACAATGGAATGGTTTAGATCAAAGCATATTCATGTGTTAGAATGGCCCAGTCAAAGACCAGACCTAAATCCAATTGAGAATCTTTGGCAAGACTTGAAAATTGCTGTTCACAAACAGATGCTCTCCATCCAATCTGACGATGAGCTTGAGCTATTTTGGCAAAGAAGAATCGGCAAAAATTCAGTCTCAAGATGTGCAAAGCTGGTAGAGACATACCTCAAAAGACTTGCAGCTGTAATTGCAGCGAAAGGTGGTTCTACAAAGTATTGACTTGGGGGCAGAATACTTTTGCACACCACACTTTTCAGTTTTTTATTTGTAATAATATTTGGAAATCATGTATCATTTTCCTTCCACTTCACAATTATGCACCACTTTGTGTTGGTCTGTCACATAAAATCCCAATAAAATACATTTACATTTGTGGTTGTAACGTGACTAAATGTGGAAAAGTTCAAGGGGTATGAAAACTTTTGCAAACCACTATAGATCTCAGCTGGTAGAAATAGCACCCTTTTGTTATTAAATAGCTGATTCTGCGTGGTAATGTTTTCAGTGTATTGTGTAACTATATGATGGGTACCCCTAATAATGAATTTGTCTCTTATCTTTCTACAGTTGGTCAGTCTGTTGCTGATTGGAATTGCAGCATGGGGTAAAACCTTTGGACTTGTTACAAGCTTCTCTGTCGTCGCAGGAGTTATTGGCGTGGGAATCTTTCTCTTCCTTATCGCTCTGATTGGACTGCTGGGAGCAATTAAACACCACCAAGTGTTGCTGTTTTTTGTATCCTTTTGAACAGAATAATATTGTGTTTTAAAACTTGGTTTTAAATATATTTAGGTGAAAATATGGGAGTGGGGAAGGATTGATAATGATTTGTTGGGTGGCACAGGAGATCGGGGGATACTGGCTTTTCTATGAAACAGGAATTCTGGTCTCCAACCAAGATTAATGAGCGGCATATCTGTTGGGTGTAAGATACTTTGGAGACATCTGTATTGTATTCAATCAATTTCCCTTAATTAGCCACCTTGATCGGAAATGATAGTGGCTGCTGTGAAAATAAAATAAAAATGGATGGGTTTAATTAATGCATGCTCTTTTTGTGAAGGCATAATACTTGCCCAAAGTACATGGTCGCATTTTGTATTTGGGCTCTATTTCCCTGTTATGCAATATCTACATCAAAAAAATCCAATGTTGGAAGTGGATGCAAAGTTAAACCATTTGTCCTTAATTACCTATTTTATCATTCTCTACTGTTGAATCCTTTTTTTTATCCTGTGCCTGCTAATCCTTGTATTGCTGAGCTGTGATTCATCTACCAGAGAAAGTAAATAATTCCAGTTCACGGTTCACAGTTTAATTAAACTGTTTCAGTTCCCTTCCGTTCCTCAAAAAAAACTGCATCAATCTGCCCTCATGTTATTCTACACTGCAGAATCCTGCAATCCTATATTCTGCACCTAAAATGAATGAGTCAAGAATCTTGAATGCTTTCTTCATCATCCTATAGCTTACTGACTACTTTGGGCATCTTTATCCCAGATCCCTATGTTTCTGTACACCTCTGTATCTTCTGATTTTTTTTCATGTATTTTCCTGTTTCGTTTCACCTTCCTAAATCCATCATTTTGCCTTTCTATCGATTGAATTCAGTTTGACACTTCTGTGCTATCTGTCCAATCCATACTGAAGTTTATAGCGTCATGCAACACAAAAACTGCCGTACAGCCCAATTCATCCAGGCCGACTAAAATGCCCAATCTAAGCTAGTCCCATTTGTCTGCCTTTGGCCCATATCCCTCTAAACCTCTCCTAATCATGTACCTGTCCATGTGTCTTTTTAAATATTATTATTGTACCTGTTTTGGCTAACTCCTCTGACAGCTTATTCCATCCTCTGACAGCTTATTCCATGTACCCACCACTCAAGTTGGTATTATTTTTTTCCCCTTAAACATATGTTAAGTCAAGTAGAAGATCAAAAGCCGTGTTTGATAGTGATATGTCCCTGACAGGACAATGAAATGTTTTCTTTGCTAGCAGCACAACAGAACAAGTGGCCATTAACTACAAAACAGATCAGTGTGTCCATATACCAGTTATATATGATAAACTACATCACATGATTGAAATAGTATTGATAAAGTTCAAATAACAGGTTATTTAATTCGATATTTGAGGGGTATTAGATGTTGTCATTGTTGACGTGGCCAAGTTTTAATAGCCTGATGGCTGAGGGGAAGTAGCTATTCCTGAAACCCGGTCGTTGCAGTCCTCAGGATCCTGTGACCATCTAGCCTTGAATGTAGGTAGCGATGGAGGGATGGGATGAGTGTGGCCAGGATGGTGTGGGTCCCTTGATGATGCTGCCAGCCTTTTGAGGCAGCGACTTGCGATAGATCCCCTCGATGGAAGGGGAGGTGCAGAGCCGGAGGGAGTGAGTGGTCTGGCAGGTGTTTTACTACTTTTTGTAGTCTTTTCCTCTCCAGGCACTCAAGTTGCCGAACCAAGCCAATGCAAAACCGTTCAGCACGTTCTCTACTGTGCACCTGTAGTAAGTTGGCAAAAGTCCTCCTTGACAGACTTGACTCTCCGTAATCTTCTCAAGGAAGTAAGAGGCGCCTGAAGAAGCTTTCTTAATAATTGCATCTGTGTTCTCGGAACAGGAAAGATCTTCAGAGATGTGCACGCCCAGGAATTTTAAACTCTTGACCCTTTCAACCATCGACCTGTTTTGATATTAGAACAGGACTGGGTCCCCATCCTACTACCTTTCAAAAGATCCACAATCAGTTCCTTTTTTGTGCTGGTGTTGAGGGCCAGGTCATTGTGCTGGCACCATATGGACAGACGCTCGATCTCTCTTCTATACTCTGACTCATCCCCATCATTGATACGTCCCACAACAGTGGTGTCGTCAGCGAACTTGATGATGGAATTCGCACTATGACCGGCTATGCAGTCATGAGTATAGAGTGAGTACAGCAGGGTGCTGAGCACGCAGGCTTGAGGTGCTCCCGTGCTGATTGTTATCGAGTCTGACACACTACCACTAATATGAACAGACTGTGGTCTGTGAATGAGGAAGTTGAGGATCTAATTGCAGAGGGATGCGCAGAGACCCAGTTATGTGAGTTTAGTAACCAGCTTGGAGGGGATGATTGTGTTAAATGCCAAGCTGTAATCGATGAATAACAGTCTGACATATGAGTTTTTGTTGTCCAAGTGGTCCAGAGTGGAGTGAAGAGTCAGCAAGATCGCATCTCTGTGTCCTGTTGTGGTGGTAGCGAACTGCATGTGGTCCAGGTTATTGTCGAGGTAGGAATTGATTTGCAAACCACAGATCATCCTCACAAAGCATTTCATCACCACAGGCGTTAGTGCCACTGGTCGACAGTCATTGAGGCACGCCACCTTGCTCTTCTTGGGTATTATTGATGCCCTTTTGAAGCAGGTGGGAACCTCAGACCTCAGAAGTGACAGGTTGCCCCTTTATTTTGCCCCTTACCTTAAACATATGTGTCTCTTGTCCCCTACCATCGGTAAAAGACTTTATGGATTCTATTCCCCAAACGATTTTGTACACCTTCATAAGATCTCCTCTCAGCCTCTTGCCTTCCAAGCAATAAAATCCTTGTATGCCCAACCATTCCCTGTGACTCAGCCCCTCAAGTCCTTGCAACATTCTCGTAAATCTTCTCTGGACTCTTTCCAGGTTAATAATTACATCCTTCCTATAGCAGTTTGATCAAAACAGAATACAGTATTCTACCTGCAGCTTCATCAATAACTTGTACAACTGCTACATAACATCCCAATTTCTATAATCAGTATCCTGATCGATGAAGGCCAATGTGCCAAAAGCTTATGTCAAGCCGTCCAATCGAGGCAATATCCATGTGAATTTCTGGCTTATAGTGCGGTTTATGTGCCATCAAATTGGAGGAAGAGAATATTTAGTGATTTTAGCTAAAGCGTTAATTAACTGGAGGAGCAATATTTAATGGAAGTCACAATTGAACAGTACTGGTTTCATTCATCTATTAATGTCATTTCTGACATTGCCCGAGAGGCTTTAGTGTATTAATCATATTTGGAACAAGATTGTCAATTGATTTATGGATAAGGAAAGGTGATGCAAGGTGGCAACAAGCTGGTCTGGAGCACAAATTGGCAAAGATCTATTTGGACGGGAGACATCAGAGATTGCACAAGGTTGAATATCCAGCAAAATCAATCTGGTGGAGGCATTCAAGCACCACCTGTGGGGGTTGGGAGGGAGGAATTGTTGAAATCTTTGGTCTAGGACACTGCATCAGGACCTATTTGATCTGATCCACAAGGTTTTTGGCATCAAATTCTATACTTAAAAATTGGCAGAACTGTGATGCAGGGAATTTGTTTTTAAATAAGTTACTTGTCTATACTGCCGTGAAATTTGAGAAGTTTCACTTTCACAAGAAATCTTGAATATTGTCCTTTATCAATTTAGCAACTGGGAAGTTAATCTAGTTTGAGTGTATTTGTTTTCCCTGTCTGGGCTCTGAATGCTCCTCAGTGCATATTGATACAGTCATCGATAAGGAAAAATGCAGATCTGTTTTGAAACAGTTTACTTTACGCTCTATTTTTGAGTAACACACAAATTACGTTCACCTTTTCTAATTCCTTTATCTGCTTTGAAGGCTAGGCACAGTACCAGTAACTTCAGCAGGATGTTAACTCGGTTGGTTCCTAGTATTTGTTCCTAGTATATGATCAAATCCCGTGCAGATGCTGAATGCTGAAATTCTGGTGGATTGAACAGATGTGTAAATCCTGGTTTTATTTTGCTCACTGGCATAATATTAAATTAGTCTGGCACCAGGTAAACACGGGGGGGGGGGGGGGGACGGGGGGGGGGGGGGGGGGGGGGGGGGGTTGAGAAGATGGTTGCGCCAGGTGTGCAAACAAAGGGTTGAATAGAGTTTTTGTTTGAAGATTAATTGTCTTTTGTGTTCTTATTTGTCCAACATCATAAGAATCGATTATTTGTAAAGGTTATGTAGTTTTAATTTCCTGTGTAGGGGAGGAACCGCTAGGCAGGGCTGTAAATAATTAATTATTCCATAAAACTGAGCAGGTACCTGTTTCTGGGACATGGTGCATTTGCATTATTTAAATGGTTGATTACCTGCAGATGGCAGCTAAGTTTAGATGATGTTCAAATATCCTATCCCCTTTTATTCTATCGTTTATTTCCTGAAATTATGTGAAACAATTTTTTGATATCTGTAGTTTAAAATACACTGTCTAATCATCATTCTTTTGTCTTTTTTAAAGATTACTAGACCAAGTGCAGACCCGTTGGGTCTGGTCCCCAAACGCGTGTCAGTACCCAAGTACGGGGGGGGGGGGGGGTGGGATAGGAGGGGGGGTGATGGAGGGAGGGGGTGTTGTTACCGAACTAAACTCACTGTGGAATGAATCCATTAATGGAGCGACTGTACTGGAAGTTGTTCCTGCCTTCCCTCTGGCTCAAGGCAAAGATCGGCTGTTCCCCCGCTGTATATCGGAGCACGGCGAAAAGCAGCAGTGGAAGAGGCAATCTTTGTCTTGAGCCAGTGTTATAGAGCCGGGCCGGGGGGGGGGGGGGGGGGGGGGGGTGCGGGAGGAGAGTGGAGGAAGTAAAATCGGGCGCCAAATCGGCAGGGAAAATCGGCCGCGGGGGAAAAAAAGGGCAGCTTTGTTGGAGGAGAGCGAGCTGCAGCAGCTGCCGTTATGGTGGCTGGCCAGCAGGAGGTGTGTGTGTGTGTGTGTGTCTTTTATTTAAAATAGTGTACATAAAGTTTAAATGTAATGAGGAGTGAATCCGTGAATGTAAAAGTGTAATGTGTAGCAAAATGGAAAATGTCTCGGGGTTTGAAAGTGTGGTTTTGGGGAACCATGAAATCAATGTGACACCCACAATGCCGGCACACACACGCTGAGTTTTAATAGTATATTGATTTTCATCTGCATCCAGTTGATATAAAAAAAATCATTTTGTTAATAACTAAAGACAGAAGATTATTTCAGGTTGATTTTTCATCAGAACTGCCAAAATTGAAACAATTGCTATCCGAAATTGGTGAATTTGGTGGCGTCCTTTGGGTTATGATGAACCTTCCTCTTGAATTTTCTTAGGGTTCATTGGAACAGTGTGGGAGCTTAAATAAAGAAGTAATTTAGGTGATGGACAACTGGAAGAAAGAAACTGAAAATAAGTGTTTTTCAAGGTTACTTTGGGAGGGGGGAAAAAATGCTGAGAGCAGAAATGCAGGAAGTGGAACCAATGTGGTGGAGGGCTCTGGCAATGCTGGAAGGAAAGCTATTGTTAAGAAAGAGGGAAGCCCTCTTGGAAGCACTGTGTAGAATCTGAGTCAAGAGTCGAGTGTTTATTTGTCAAATGTACCGACAACAGAATAACATTCTTACTCGCAGCACCATAATAGGACTGTAAACATTGGTCTGTAAGCCTATTAGTGACCATATGTCATTCAAAACAGTTACAGTAAAGAACATTGGGGAAAATGTAGTTCGTATTGGTAGTGGAATGAGACGAGATATAGTCAAGAAAGGAGTGCATGTCTGGGCTTGTGATAGGTATTGGTCTTTAACCTATTGAGTGTCAAATGAGGAAAGATTGGAAAGACTGGTCTTGTATTCACTGGAATTTAGAAGCATGAGAGGGTATCTTATAGAAACACATAAAATTATAAAAGGACTGGGCAAGCTAGATGCAGGATGTTCCCAATGTTGGGGGGAGTCCAGAACCAGGGGCCACGGTCTAAGAATAAATGGAAGGCCATTAAAACTGAGATGAGAAACTTTTTCACCCAGAGAGTTGTGAATTTGTGGAATTCTCTGCCACAGAGGGCAGTAGAGGCCAATTCACTGGTTTAATTTAAAAGAGTTAAAGTTCTAAGGGTTAGTGGAATCAAGGGATTTGGGGAGAAGGCAGGCACGGGTGACTGATTGTTGATGATCAGCCATGATTACAATGAATGGTGGTGCTGTCTCGAAGGGCCAAAATGGCTGCTTCCTGCACCTATTTTCTATGTTTCTACATCCTGAGATGAAGAGAAGAAAGGAAATGAAAGAGTCAGAAATGTGTACGTCCAAGTGATGACGGGGGAAGTTGAGTGTTCCATATGTGTTGGAGCAGCACCAAGATGGTCATCGATGTATCAGCAAGTGCTGTAAGGAAAGGGGACGAACAGGAATATTCACTTATTCCACTAAGAGAAGGGCATAGTTTGTATTCATGTATGTTCCCTTGGCATCTTTTAACGGGGTAAAGTGAATGAGTGAATAGGTTTATTGGCCAAGTATTTACATACAAGGAATTTGCCTTGGTGCTCCGCCCGCAAGTGACAACATGACATACAGTGACAGTTACGAATGACTCCTAAAACTTTAAACAATAATAAAACATTGATTAAACATGTGAATTAAATAAAATACCAGTGCAAATAGAGGCTACAGATTTTTGGTTATTGAGTAGAGCTACTACTCGTGGGAAAAAAAGCTGTTTTTATGTCTGACTGTGGCTGCTTTGACAGTCCGGAGTCTCCTTCCAGAGGGAAGTGATTCAAAGAGTTTGTGGCCAGGGTGAGAGGGGTCAGAGATGATCTTATCCGCTCGCTTCCTGGCCCTTGCAGTGTATGCTCAGTAAGTGAGTGAAATTAAAGGAGAAATTGTGAGAATTAATTCAGTTAGGGAAAGACAGAAAATTTGATTGGGATTCAGCAAGGAATATTATTCAATAAATTAATATTATTTGTCTAGATTTTCAGGATTAAAATTCCAATGAGATTCATTGATAAAACATTCTGTAGCTACAATTTTAACTTGAAATATATTGTAATGGAACGTCTCTCAGTCATCTAATAATCTACACAAGTTACTTTACTCAAAATGATATTTTGGATTTATATTTGAAACAGCCATATTTTTAAAAGGTAAATTGTTTTGTTTAATAACACTACAATGAAATTTTGGTTATGCGTCATTTTGCTGCCTTCCATCAAAGGATCTCCTTCATTCAGATCAGCTCCAGCATCTGAAGATTTTTGCTGCACTTGAAGTGGATCTTGTTTGCTTTGAGACATGAAACTTTTCAACATGACTATCTCAATTACATGTGGCTTATCCAGTCCTCTCAACCCGGAATTGCAATTAAAAATAGATGTATTTTCCATTTACATCACACCTGCACACCTCGCCTCCATCACAGTTCCTTGGAACTAAGAAACGTTACCTATTCCATGATTCAAAAGCCCTACGCAATTTAAATGTTAAGATTTCAGTTTTACTTGCTTGTCTGAAGCAATGGCTAGAATTTGAATGGCTTATTTCATTTTAGAAAAGTGATCCCATAAAGCGTGGATGATATATTTATAATTTTGGAGCAATGATGGAGAAACTGGAATGGCCAAATCAGGATATTGTTTGGTTGGCGAAAAAAATTATCACTGTCACATAATGTAAGTCTGCCGTGATTAACACTTGGGATATTGTGAAGCCCCTTAGGAGCGGCCCATCCATTTCATTTGAAAAAATAATCGATATTCTGATGGACTGAAAGTACTTTATATAATTATTACTTTATTCCTTTTGCTTGTGGTCCCAACCATTTTGTGAGACGAGATTCAAGAAACCTGCAGGTATTAGACAAATAAACAAAGTACTGGAAATGTGCGTTAAAGAAGGAACTGCAGATGCTGGAGAATCGAGGGTACACAAAAGGCTGGAGAAACTCAGCGGGTGCAGCAGCATCTAAGGAGCGAAGGAGATAGGCGACGTTTCGGGTCGAGACCCTTCTCCAATTACTTAATCCAATTAGCAAGCTGAACATTCATTTTATGGTTGAATAATATTTGTTTCATCGGAATAGGAGTTTTGTGCAGGGATTATTTTTTTTAAACTTGAATATTATTTTAAAATGTAAATTAAAAGTGACAATTATTCCTCATTTTATAACCAGAATTTTTGAAAGTATTTGATTTCATGGAGTTAGTTCAGTATGTGTATGTATCTGTATATGTACTGCATTGGGTATATCGAAGGCAAATGCAAGGTGTTTTCTTCCTTGACTGCTGGCTATTAGTACATGATCATTCTGTTCTTGGTGTTTGTTGTGCAGTTCTCGATCTCCTGTGCCAGCCTTGCGCTCAATGAGAATCAACAGGTGAGGAAATTATTTATTCTTCATTTCACAAGTTTGGAAATGGCTTTAATTTCTCCTTTGCAATGTTGTGAACTAACCTTTATCCTGCTCAGGCATTACTTGCACATTGCATTTAATAATGAGATGTTATGTTAGCATTTGGACTGATTACCTTGGATCTGAACAATATGCAGGCAGCTACATAATGGTGAAGTTACTGGAGTAATATCCAGATGAAGAATCTGAAGAAGGGTCTCGACGTGAAACGTCACCCATTCCTTCTCTCCAGAGATGCTGCCTGTCCCGCTGAGTTACTCCAGCATTTTGTGTCTACCTTGTATCCAAATGATTTTTGGTCAGAGTGGGAAATTTAAATCCCACATGGAGCAAGAGAATTTAGATTTAAACTCCAATCGGTACATAATTGTTTGGAAAATTTGCCTCATTACACATCCAAATTGAGAGTTGGGAGCTGGGGGTGTGGAGAGTGATTGAGGCGGTGTGAAGCTGTGGTCTGGAGTGTGGCCTGGTGTGCCCCATGGTTCAGAGTGTATGAATGTTTGGGGCTTGTTTTAATGCCTGTGTGGTGGGGTATTTCTTGGAGTAACATTTAATGGTCCAGAAAGTCTGCTCATTCAGCACTACCAAATCCCCTGGCTGCTGAATTCAGTTAGTGACGTAAACACTGAATTAAAAAAAAAAAACAACTATGCACAAGCGACAGGTTCCCCTCTAATTCTGGTGTACACATCCCTCTTGTACCTGAACAGGAGGGGATCCAGTATTCTGGTGAGCAGATGGGGAAGATGTTGGAGTCAATTATAAAAGATGAGATAGCGCACATTTGGATAGCAGTAACAGGATCAGCATGGATTTACGAAGGGGAAATCATGCTTGACTAATCTTCTGGAATTTTGTGAAGATGTAACTAGGAAAATGGACGAGGGAGAGCCAGTGGATGTAGTGTACCTGGACTTTCGGAAAGCATTTGATAAGGTCCATGATAGGACATTAATGGGCAAAATTAGGGCACATGCTATTGGGGGTAGAGTGCTGATATGGATAGAAAAGTGGTTGGCAGACAGAAAACAAAGAGTGGGGATTAACGGGTCCCTTTCAGAATGGCAGGGGTACCGCGTCTCGGTGCTGGGACTGCAGCTATTTACAATATACATGAATGATTTGAATGAAGGGATTCAAAGTGATATTAGCAAATTTGCAGATGACACAACACTGGGTGGCAGTGTGAACTGTGAGGAGAATGCTACGAGAATGCAGGGTGACTTGGACAGGTTGGGGGAGTGGGCAGATGAAGTCTAATGCGGATAAATGTGAAGTTATCCACTTTGGTAGCAAAAACAGGAAAGCAGATTACTATCTGAATGGTGTCAAGTTGGGAAAAGGGGAAGTTCAACGGGATCTGGGGGTCCTTGTACATGAAAGAAAATCTATGAAAGTAAGCATGCAGGTACAGCAGGCAGTGAAGAAAACGAATAGCATGTTGGCCTTCATAACAAGAGGAATTGAATATAGGAGCAAAGAGGTCCTTCTGCAGTTGCACAGAGCCCTAGTGAGACCACACCTGGAGTATTGTGTGCAGTTTAGGTCCCCTAATTTGAGGAAGGACATTCTTGCTATTGAGGGAGTGCAGCGTAGGTTTACAAGGTTAATTCCCGGGAAGGCGGGACTGTCATATGCTGAGAGAATGGAGCAGCTGGGCTTGTACACTCTGGAGTTTAGAAGGATGAGAGGAAACCTTATTGAAACATATAAGATTATTAAGGGCTTGGACACACTAGAGGCAGGAAACATGTTCCCGATGATGGGGGAGTCCAGAACCAGGGGCCACAGTTTTAAGAATAAGGAGTAAGCCATTTAGAACGGAGATGAGGAAACACTTTTTCTCACAGAGAGTGGTGAGTCTGTGGAATTCTCTGCCTCAAAGGGCGGTGGAGGCATGTTCTCTGGATGCTTTCAAGAGAGAGCTAGATAGGGCTCTTAAAAATATCAGTCAGGGGATATGGGGAGAAGGCAGGAATGGGGTACTGATTTGGGATGATCAACCATGATCACATTGAATGGCGGTGCTGGCTCGAAGGGCCAAATGGCCTACTCCTGCACCTATTGTCTACATGGAAGGGATAAAACTAGATTAGCAGGGGGGATGTGATCTAATGTAGTAGTGAGAGGTGGAAGATATTGGAAAAGGTTGATGTCAGCAAGTTCAATAGACTGGAAAGGAGGGTGCTACATCTGGAAGCAAGGAAAGACTCGGATTAAATTGAATATATGTTAATACGAGAGGCCTGATGTGCAGGTGGATGAACTCGGTGTGGATAGGTACATGTGCAAGGGATAATATAGCCATTAGAATAACCCGGCAAAAGGAGGGACTGACTGGCAGCTTAATGTTCCAGGGCACAAGTGCGACTGTGAAAAGTGGGGATAAAAGAGGAGGGATGTTGCTTTATTGATTAAGGTGAACATCATAGATATATTCCACAATGACAATACTGGATGGTTTGTCCAGTGAGGCTTATGGGTGGAGCTGTGAATTTAAAGGGGATAATCATCTTGTTGGAGTGTACTGCAGGCCCCCAAATAGTCAACGGGAATTAAAAGATCAAATACGCCATGAGTAGCAATGTTACAAAATTTTGAGATTTTAAAAATCAAGTCTGCAATTTATCCCATCAGATAAAGCATAAAAAGAAGTTTAATTTGACACCTAATTCACTTTCATATCTTCAGTATTAAAAAAGATATGGCCGTTTTCATACTTGGATCACAAAGGACACCCCAAAGGTTGTGATCGACGACAGTCAAAAACCCATAACTTTCTTAAAAATTAAGAGAACAAAGAAATTTTCAGTTATTATAGATTGAAGCATTCTGAAACAAATATGAAACAATCTTACTTGGATGATCTGAAATTAAAGTATATAATTAGCTAGTTACCCAATTGTAGCTAATTACGATTCATTTACTAGATCTAAACTATCCATTTCTTAAGAACATATTAACATTGTTTTAAAAGCCTGTGTCCAAATAACATTACACAAGCATTCACAATATAACATGATTTTTAAATCTAATTGTCATTAATTTATAGGCCAAATTGAAAGAATTTAGTGTTTAATACCGTAAATTAATGGCCATTTAAATCAGCTTGCGAGTGGGATTTTATGGAACGCAATGGATTGGAACGTTGCGGTTGCGGTGAATTTAAACCCCATATCGGCACTAAAAATACTGCCGGTTCATATGGGGAATAAATCACCGTTTCGCAATGAAATGTTGATTAAGGTAATCTAAACAAGCAAGTTTATATGTAAAAATAAACAGCTTTTCTTTACCTGTCCCCTACGTAAAAACTGTCCCCGTTGTCGGCGTACACGGCATTAGGAGCTAATTTTTATTTTACTCCAGTGCTGAAATAGTCGGGCTATTTTAAAAAAAAAATTCACTTACCGGCAGTCGGAACGAATCTTTAGCAAAAGCTCGCACTCCGAGAAAATATAATTCCAGAAGGTGGGGGAAAACCGCATTTTAACCCCGCCCCCCCCTCAAAGGCGCCAAAGTCGTGCACACGGCCAGTGACAGAACTGCAGCGCCGCTGAAGGTAATTTTTGTAATATACCTACTATGAGTACACAAAACTGCACGACTACCAGGGTTGTCATAGTTGCCGATTTTAACTTTCCCAACAGGGACTCCCAGCTGGTACTGCCATTGTATCAAGGGCTTAGATGGGTGGAACTTGTAAAGTGTATTCAGGAAAGTTTCCTCGGGCTATTTGCAAAGGGCACCACAGGGGAGAGGGCAAAGCTTGACCTACATTTGGGGAATTGGACTGAGCAAGTGACTGAACTGTCAGTGAATGTTCACATTGGGACCAGAGACCATTCTGTTGCATTTAAAAAAAAAAAAAAAAAGATTATGGATAAGGACAGGGTGGGCTCACAAGTTAAAAATTTTAAATTGGGGGCTAGACCAATTTTGGTATTAGACAGAAAATTTACTGGAATAAGTTAAGTGGACAACGGACGTCTGGAAAGTGGGATGCTTTTAAATGTGATGCTGAGAATTCAAGCTCTGCATGTTGTGTTAGAGTGAAGGGCAAGGCATGTGTGAATAAGGAACTCTGGATGACTATAGACATTGAAATTCTGGTCAGGAAAAAGAGGCGGCATGGTATGTGTCATGGATTGGAATCAAGTGTGTACCTGTAGGAGTTTCAGTTCTGGCAGAAGCAAAAAGGGATTTTATAAGTATACTACACCAAGTGGGACCTATTGGGTCCGGTTCCCCCAACGCAATTTTCCAGCACTCACCCATAGCCCCTAACTGCGAAGGCACGGGCGAGGGGTTCCCGTTGTGACGCAAGTCACGGCGACCCTCCCCCTTCTGCACCTCGCCATCACAGCAACCCTCTCCAACTGTGCCTCACCATCTCGCTTCCTACCCCATCCTTGTCCATTCCCCCTCATCTCCCCCCCAGCACTCCCTCTCCCTCCTCAGCCTCCCCCTTCTTTCCCCTGTCCTCCCCTTCCCCACTCCCTTCCTCTCCTTTTCCCTACCCTAAGTCACCTTCCCTCCATAACCCCTCTCCCCTCCCTACCACCCTCCACTCCCTCCCGGATCTCGATGTAAACCACCGCCAGCCCTGTTTTTTCCAGCAGGGCGGCAATGATGTTGTACTTAAGGCGGGGGGGGGTCGTGCATCCTGGAGCCCGCAGAGGGAGAGGCCGAGGGTGCCCTGTGCATCCGCTCCCTGCCCACGGTGCCCGAACCGGCTCCAACCCCAGCGCAGGGCCCGGGGGGGGGGGGCGGGGGGAGGGGGGGGGGGGGCGGGGGCAGAAATTAGAATAGAAGGAAACTTACCCGCGGAGCCATCGGGTCGCTGTTGTGACAGGAAAAAAAGAAAGCTGTCTGAAATTGTGCAGAGGCCGTGCTGAAGACCCATGGGGTGTCTTTTGTGACGCCTGTCAAGGCGCGCTGAGGGCCCGTGGGGTGTCCTTTGTGATGCCTGTCAAATAAAGACAGCAAGTGTGGCTGCTTTTTTTTTTTTAACGCTTTAAGCGTCAATAACGTGTAAAATATACCATCAATCTGAACGGAACTTGTTTAATTTACATCACAGGACAATAGTAACGAAGGTGGGCCAAACATTGTAGTACTATCGTGTACCGTTTTTGCGCAAATACAAACTGGGGAAACAAACGGACAAACAAACAAAATGAAAGTTTTAGTAATATAGAGATTAAGGGAAAAGGGTAACTAGAGAGAGAATGGGGCCTTTCATAAACTTAAGTGATCATCTATATGCGGAGCTGCAGGAGATGAGTAAGGTTAGCAATGAATAGTTTTTCTCTGTTTTTACCACTGAGAAAGACATGAAGACTATGGAACGAAAGAGCGTTGTTGGCAATGTCCTGGGGACAGTTGTATTGCAGTTTAGGAGATGTTGGATATCCTAAAATGTATGAAGTTAGACAAATCACCCAATCAGTTATATTCAAGGCCATTGGGTATATCCAAGGACACTGCAAAGCTATAGAAGCTAGTATCATTGACAGAAGACGGTTATCACAAATTACAGCGAGATATTGATCATATGGAAATGTGGGCAAAGGAAAGGCTCATGGAGTTTACTTCAGATAAGTGTGAGGTTTGCATTTTAGGAAGTTAAAATGGGGCAGGATCTTCAATAATCAGTGATACCCTGGGGAGTGTTGTAAGGCAGAGAAATCTTGGAGTACAAATAAATATTTCCCTGAAAGTGGTATCGTAGGTAGATAGGGTGGTGAAGGGGGTGGGAGATTGCACCCTTCACGTGGACTGCCCTGTTTCGACTAATGCAATCAACTCGACGTGCACAAACAGAAGATCAAATAGAACAAGTTTCACGCCACATGAAAGAAGAAGAAGGGTGGTGAAGAAGGCTTCTGGCTTATCAGCTATGGATTGACTATAGACGTTATGTTACAGGTCTAATATACATTGGTTAAGCCACAATTAGAGTATTATGTTCAGTTTTGGTTACTGTTTTATCAGGAAATGCCATTATATTGGAAAGTGCAGAGAAGATTTAAGAGGATGTTGCCAGGACTTGAGGGCCCGAGGTATAGGAAGAGGTTGGGTAGGCCATTACTTTTTTCTTTGGAGCACAGGAGGCTGATCTTGAAGAGAGAATAGATCAGGTGAATGCATAGTCTTTTCCCCTGGGTACACGTATCAAGAACTAGAGGGCATTGGTTTAAGGCGAGAAGGGAAGAATTTAATGAGAACCTGATGGGCAACTTTTTACGCACAGGGTGGTCGGTATATAGAACAAGCTGCCAGAGCAAATGGTTGGGGTAGATGCAATAACTACATTTTAAAGGCATGTAGACAGGGTACATGAATAGGAGGTAGACAAAAATACTGGAGAAACTCAGCGGGTGCGGCTGGTTTCGTAGATATGGGACTACCTAAGATGATGGCAAGTTTGTCAGCATGGACAAGTTGGTCTGAAGGGCCTGTTTTCCTGCTCTGTGACGCTGACTCTATTAGCAAACCACTTAAAAAAAAAAAAACATCTCCCTGATTCACTCCCAAATCTCCCTGATCCTTTTGTATATTTTTTGTTCCATCGGGCTCTGATCTTGCCCAGTCGGATGAATATTTCCCATGCAACTGTAGGAGGCGCAACATCTTTGCTTTCAATTGTCCCCTTACCATTATCCCGGAGCCCTAACCAGGAGCCCAAGCGTCAATCACTTCAAATTTTCCAATCTAGTGGTTCAACATTCACAAAATGGCCTCCTCTAAATTGGAGAAACCAAGTGGTGATTGGGTGATCTGCGCTTTGTCCACAGAATTGACTCTGAGTTTCCAGTTGTCTGCCATGTTAATTCACAGACCTTTCTATATTTGGCCTCCTCCATTGTTTCAACAAAGCCAAAACAAGCTTAGGGAACGACATCTCGTCTTCCACCTGGGCATATTGGAACATATATTTTCTTTATTAGAAGCAACGTACATTACAATGATATAAGCCAAAAATAACATAATACATTTCCTGTACCACTTCTTATTTTATACTTGAACAAGAAGAAGAATAGAAAGTTAAGTGCGTGAAAGAGTGATCAGGAAGAACCCATAGAAGTGTAAGACACAAGACTAAAAAAGAAAAACAAAGGAAAAGAAAGAAAGAAAAAAATAGAAGACAGAAAATATGAGAAAGTAAAATAAGCTAAGATAAGATAAAAGGGATGTACCTACTTCGTATCTTTACACACCCCTCAACAGGTCCTGATACCATTTATTTTCAGAGTTGTGTTGCACCCTATGCTTGTAATAAGTCGATAAATGGAGACCAAATCTTATGGAAATGGTCTGATTTGCCTGCTAGGAGGAATCTCATATCTTCTAGGTGTAACATTTCGGACATATTTGAAATCCACATTTTTATCGTTGGTGTGGGAGCGTTTTTCCAGAATTTAAGTATAAGTTTTTTTGCCATTATTAAGCCATAATTAAGGAAGCTCTTTTGGAACGAAGTCAGCTCAAAGCTGGTTTCCATTGTTCCAAAAATAATCAATTCTGCATTCGGTTTCAATTTTATTTTGAATAATTTTGTAAACATTTCTAAGATTTCATTCCAGAATTTTTGGATTTTTATGCAAACAACAAAGGAATTAACTACGGTTGCTTCTTGGGATAGACATTTATCACAAATTGGGGAGATATTTGAAAAAAAATTACTTATTTTAGTTTTTGAATAATATAGTCTATGTAAAGTTTTAAATTGGATTAAAATATGTCTTACATTGATCGAGCATTTGTGCACAAATAGCAAGTGTTTATCCCAATTCTTTTTCGAAATTTCTATAGCTAGTTCTTGTTCCCAATCTCTTCTAATTCTATCAGATGATGGTATTTCTATATTTAGGATAATATTATACAAGTATGATATTAAATTAGTTGAATCTGCCTTTATATTCATTGCTTTGTCTAATAAGTCTGGAGACAAATTTTGATATTTTTTCAAGTAATCACGAATTTGAAAATATTTAAAATATTGATCACTTCTCAGGTTGTATTTAAGTTGTAGTTGTTGGAATGATAAGAAATTTCCATTTTCATACATGTCTCCGAACGTTTTAATTCCAATTCTTTCCCAATATATAAATGATTTATCAATACTAGAAGGTTTAAACAACGGATTAGTAACTATAGGGGTGAGAAGTGATAAATTTTGTAATTTAAGGGTTAATTTTATTTGTTTCCAAATTCTAATAGTACTATGAATAATTGGATTTTTACTATTTATATTATTCAATTTTGTTGGTGAGAGAAGGATCGCTCCTATATTAAAAGGGACGCAATCCTCTCTCGCCATTACTATCCAATCCACCCGCTGGGCAGAGTTGTCCAACAGGTGAATCACATTTTTGACGTTTGCTGCCCAATAACAATACAAAAAATTATGGAGTGTTAATCCACCAAATTCTTTGGGTTTGTACAAATGTCTTCTTTGAATTCTATGAGATTTATAGTCCCATATGAAATTTGTAACATCAGAATCCATTTTTTTAATAAACCTTTTAGGTAAATATATTGGTATTGATTGGAATAGATATAAAATTTGTGGTTAAAAAGATCATTTTTATAGCATTTATTCGTCCTATTAAAGACATCGGAAGAGTTTTCCAAAACTTATACGGGGCGTTTACTTTGTTAAGTAAGGGCATATAGTTATATTTAGTATAGTAATATCGATTCCTAAGTATTTAAAATTTTCTGTAGCGATTTTAAAAGGTAATTTTAGCAGATGTGTTGAGTCTTGAGGTTTCATCGTCATAATTTCACTTTTATTCCAGTTTATTCTATATTCTGAAAAGGATCCAAATTCCTCTATTAGATTTAATATATTTGGTATGCTGATTAGTGATTTTGTGATGTACAGTAGTACATCATCTGCGTCAGAATTATAATCTGATTTTAACCATCACATTATTTTACAAAAGTCCCTACTGCCTGCCCTACCTTCTTTATTACCAAAAGTAACTTGTTTCTCTCGCTCAATTCTGATGAAGGGTCCAGACTGAAACATTAACTTTTCTCTTTCCATGGATGTTATTAGACGCTGTGTTTTTCCAGCATTTTTTTATTTCAGATTTCCAGCATCTGCATTAAAAAAACATGGTTTGTTGATGCCCCCAAAATTAGACTATATACAAGCTAAATGTATACCACTGAGGCTCAGCCTTGTGATTTTGGACTCATTCATATTGCTTTAGTCCTTTCCTGTTTATTGCCAAGTTTGTTTAAATACAATGGTTTGTTGATGCCCCCAAAATTAGACTATATACAAGCTAAATGTATACCACTGAGGCTCAGCCTTGTGATTTTGGACTCATTCATATTGCTTTAGTCCTTTCCTGTTTATTGCCAAGTTGTTTAAATACAATGGTCAAATACAGCAAACTAACATAAGTGTTGGCTTTGGGATGCAACATTAACAAGATACTAAACTGTTTTAGCAAGCTTTGTGAAGCTTTTAGGGAATCTGTGAAAGATTAATAGTGCATCTTGCATAAGCTATTTTTGCCAATTATTTTTCTTTTAGAACCATTTTCTGGAAGTGGGATGGAACAAATCGGTAGAAACCAGAGAAGATGTGGAAGGATACTTAAACTGCTGTGGATTTAATGAAGTGAACATAAATGAGACCTGCAAAGTTGTAAGTGGACAAGCTGCTTTGAAATAAAGATATCAATGTTTTAAATTGTCCTTATGGGGGGGAAAAATATAAATCCAGCATGTTTTTCTTGGGGGTGTTAAATCTATATTAATTCAGCACAATGTTGTGCATTTGTTTGACCAATATAGCTGAGCAGAAAAATGACAGGAACAGCATTGTTCAGAAATGAGTGCCTGAACATTAAAGACAAATACACCCTTTTGTTGTAACAACACTTCAGGCTTCTTCCTTAAAGTGTTAATGCTTTCACTCTGGTTGTAAAGGAGGTTTCTTTCTGGGAATCCTAATACTTCACGTTAACATTAAGATAAGCAAATGAGATTATCAGTCTAAATTTGGGCTGCGATTCAATAAATTACAGGTAAAGAACAAATTAAAATGTTTTTTTATAATCATCTTGATACTGTGGTATTGGTACTGATACAAAACTGGACAGTGGTGCTGATGAGATGTACTTGTAATCATCAAAATCCCTTGGGTCCGTTGTTGAACAGCATGTGTGATATTTCTGAAGCAGAAAGTTCTGTTTCTTTTTAGATTAGTGTCAAGAGTTTTTTTTTATTGGTCACTGGTACCACTGTTCAGTTTCGCACTTTAACAAATTTAAATTTGGTCTTTACTTAAAAGTAGCCTAAATCTACAAAGATTATTTCAGCTGCTTGTCTTAATGTTATGGCGCAGACACAGAGCGCAGTTGCCATGCAGAGCTTTGGAGTCATACATCTTGGAAATGGGTCATTTGCTCATTGGGATTTTGTGGAAGTTGCCATATCTAGGTGGAAGGCAAGAGAATGACGATTAACTAAGACCAGACTGGTGACTTCCATAAATGACCATAATTTATGGGTAATTGAGAAGACCCTAGATTCTGTGAACCCCAGCAAGCTGAGAATCAATAATGAATAGATCTAGAACACCTGACAAGTTGTTGATAACTCTTAAACTAAATGACTATTGATATAATGTTGAAATTATCTGTACAAATAAATATCAGTGCGTTTGACATATTAGTCATATGGAAATTGACTTCTTCAAATGAAAAAACATACTGGAGACTTTTTCCATGCAGTTGGTGTTCAATGGAAATTGACGACAATTACCCGTACATTTGCATTCCTCTATTTCTGTGCCAAAGTACACTAGCTCTTAGGGCTTTCTGTGGAGGCCACTAGACTGGTTACATTCAATTTAAACACTGGTATAGGAGTAACATTGGCATGAACAAAATGGGCTGAATGGACTCCTCCGGTGTTGCAGTTTTACTAATTCTGATATTATGATATCTTCCCTGATGCAAAGATCGTCATTGTCATTAGGAATAGGAGTAGAATTAGGCTATTTGGCCCATCAAGTCTCTGGAGGTGTTTGAGAATCATAATGTAAAATGTTCACTGCGATAGCTCCTATTGTACAAATGTATTCAGAGGACTGTCAGGAAAAGGATAAACTAATACTAATTGAACTAAAGGCAGTGGAAACTGATAGGCTTCCAGCTGTAGTCCTTGAGTCACTGAGTTCCTCACCATCAACATCCTTGAGGAAACTTCCCATGGATCTGTAGTTTAAGTGAAGCAGCTACTTGTAAATGATCATATTTCTGGATATATTACAGCATATATCTTGGCTCTCGATTTTTGAAGGCTTTCCACCATCTGTTAAATGCAGATTGAATACTCCACTAATTTAGATTAATGCTTTAATAAAACTCAAGCTTGACTCCACCAAATGACAAGCCGTCTGCTTATTTGGAATCCAATTCCTCATTCTAAACATTTTCTTCCTTTCCATTGTAGCTATGGTGTATGTTTTCTACAAGTTGCATCCCAGAAATGTTACCTAGGTTACTTCAAAGCTAGATCTGTATGGACTTCCAGTTTCTAGATGGCGAGGGGAGGAAAGTACCTATGAATTCTACAATCTGCATATTTTCTTCCAAATCACACTATCCTGCTTTTGAAATTATGTTGCCATTCCTGTGCATCACTGTAGAAGTATTTCCAACCTTAGGACTGCAATGTTTTGAGGGGATGGAGCAAAGTATTCTTAAGGGCATTTTCGATTTGGGAAATGGATATTAGCTTGTCCACCAATGTTCAGCAATTGGTGGGATGTTCCTACCTCAAGGGAGGAAAAATGTTCCAACAAGTTCACAAGATTTATTTAGAATTTTAAAAAAAAAACCCAACATATTTTGTGAATGAATAGTTTAAGAAAATGAATCGTGAAGGGAAATAATCTCTGCCTCTTTGTTTTTGCAGCATTGTACGAATTTTACCTGTAAGCCGTGTGGCCCAATTCTAAGAACCTATGCCGGTGAAGTTCTGAGATTTGTTGGCGGTATAGGACTTTTCTTCAGCTTCACTGAGGTCAGCTAAATTGTTTAAAAGAACTTAATGAAAGAAGTAGTTTGATCATTGAGTATAAAGATTTGATGCAGTTCTTCTGATACACTCTTACTAAAATTGTTTTTATTTCAATTGTCACACAGCAGTTTTAGTTTATATATGAGATGATGATTTCAAGGTTGTATGTAAAACCTTACAGGAATCATCAAAACCAAGAATATGTTTCTCAAATTTAACAATTTGTGTGATTTGATTGACACCTTGACTTGAAGAAACAAAATGAGAAAGCAAATGTTAAAAGTTGCATGCTCATTGGTGCATAAATCAAGTTTTATTTTGGTCCAGCCTAAACTAATTTAAACTAAGTGTGGAGTTGTAAGGAATTACAGATGCTGGAATCTTGTGTAAAAAACACAAGTGGTGGAGGAATTTAGTGGGTCAGGCAGCATCAGTGGAAGGAATGGATAGGTGACTTTTTGGGCTGGGACCCTCTTGACTGACGGGGTGAGACAAATCCTAGTAAATTATAGTTAGTTACAGGTGAGAGAAGTTTTGATTGGCAGATGGGTAGATAAAGGAGAGAAGGCAAGGAGCGATGAGGAGTGAAGTGTAAACCCAGAGGGATAAAAGTGGTAGTGGGGGAAGAGGGGCTGGGAAGTGGGAGAAGTGGGTGCACACTGGAAAGAGGCAGCACAGTAAAGAGAGACGAAGGGGAGGTATTACTTAAAATTCATTGTTCATCCTGTTGGGCTGTAAGCTGCCCAAGAAAAATATGGGAATCCTAAGTGTTGATAATTTTATTTACAGACAAAACTTTTAAGCATCGTTGCCTGTAACATTGTGCTTTTTTTCTACTAAATTCAGAGATAGGTTCTTACCTTTTAAGTCATTGATATGATAAATGTTAAAATTATAATATGTCAAATCACTGGATGGATTTAAGAGAGAGTTAGAGCTCTAGGGGCTAGTGGAGTTAAGGGATATGGGGAGAAAGCAGGCACATATTATTGATTGGGGACGATCAGCCATGATCAGAATGAATGGCGGTGCTGGCTCGAAGGGCCAAATGGCCTCCTCCACCATATTTTCTATGTTTCTATTTCATTGCATTCAAAATGTTTAACATGAGATAGTACTCACACTGTTTTATTTGTTCTCGTATGTTACCAAATTAAAACAACTTGCAAGTATGTTTGTTTCAGATATTGGGAGTTTGGCTAACGCACAGATACAGGAACCAGAAAGATCCACGAGCAAATCCAAGTGCTTTCCTGTAGGATAATTTTACAGAAATGTCCTACTGTTAGAATATTGTATTTCTGATGCATCCTGTGCATTTTCTTCAGACTTCCTGTAACTCGTCCCAAGTTGCTTGCAAGATAATGATTTTTGAGTGGAATTTAAGTTTTTTTTTGTTACTCCTTCCTGTTGTAATGAAACGGAGAACAGAACTTGGTTGATTTTTTTGGAATTGTAGCCACTCTTTGACTGCAGCCTAATTGTAGACTCTTGTTCAGCACAAAAGGATTCCTTAATAGTGGCTTGCAAAATTACCATTTTGTGCAATTCTTTGGATGTATTTTTGAAAGGAAAGCAAGATAATTTGCATTATTATGAAACAAACAGCCACCTCAAGAATTTGTAGTGTAAAAACTATGTACTGGCTTTTGACAAATCCATTTTCAGCAAATGCATTTCGCTAAAATTGGAGAGATTTTGATTGGTCGATGATCATTACTAATATTAAACAAGTTGGAGTATAATAATTAATAACAAGCCAATGCTATTTATTTTTATGTAATGACTTGTTAAAGTGTACTGTATTTTGTGAATTTTCAGAAGACAGTTACATGTTTTCTATCTAGGACAAAAATTAATAGATTTAAGGAATTTGTGGATATCGATCTTTTGATCAGCTGCTAGGAATAGTCACCTGAGAGATTGCATATATCTATACTGTAAAAGCTTCAAGTTTTAGAAGTACTTGATGGATGTGAATAGCAAAGCGAATTTCCTCAGGGGGGGGACACAGTCCCTTCAGACGATACTGTTTCTCTAGCTTTGGAAATGCTCTTTTACTTGCCTTTGCACCTGTCAGTGTGATTAATGTGAACTTCTGATGAAGCACCATTGTGTATTGATCAATGATAAATTCAGTATAGTTTTGGCATTCGCCTGATTGTTAATACCCTAGTCTATTTACACTGATTTTAACGTGATGATTATGAAAACTTACATTTTGCTTTTAGTGCACAGTAAGATTGATTGATTGGAAACGTAGCTAAATTGGAAATGTGCTTTATATGTGCTTGTGTAGCAATTGTTTTTTCTCTGCATGTGATTGAAGAAATTGTTTATTCAGTTATTTAAAATATTGTTCAAGTGTATACAATAGGCATTCGTCGCTTGGTATTTCAATAAGTGTACAAGTCACTGATCATTTGTAACTTTGAAATGGAGGTGATTTCAAATATGTTAATGTGGAGAATAATTATAACATTTATGGGATGAGTACATTTTAAGAGACCATGGATAATTGTGGATTCTAACCATTAAAATTTGACATGTGAATGAGTGAATTGATTTTTATCTATTTTTGTGTTTAACTTGCCTATTCTTAAATTTCCTCGTATAATTTGAGATCACTCAGAATTATTTTTTCTCCTGTCATGTTTATAAATCCCCCTATCCTAGCTAACCCACATTGGCTCCTGGTTAAACAGTATCTCAATAGTAAAATATTTCATCTTATTTTTATCCTTTTCCTATTGTCATTGTCATTAATCTTTATTTCCAGTTTCTATACAGGCGACCTGGACATAATTACTTCAGCAGCTTTCCAGTTAGCAAAGGCCTAGATTATTGAATACTTTTCCTAAAGGTGATCTCTCAGCCTTTTAAAAAGCACCTAAATGCGTTGCACAAGCAGCTAAAATCATTGACCAAGTCTGTAGCCAACTTTGCTGATATATCTGCTTGTGTTGTTCAGTGTCAAGTTTTATTTGCTTAGACATTTGAAGCATAGTAAGATGTTTGGCCACATCACTAAAACCTGCATCTACCACCAGCTGCCATCTCTCCCCTATAATTCATTCTGTGGCTCCTTCGCGCCCACGATGCTTTTGCGTACAGCCTGCCACCCCTGGCGACTCGCCTGCAGCCTCACAGGAAGGTCCAGCACACTAACAACTCCAAGGTCAGACACACTAATTGGTCTTATCTGCACATGGTTTTTTTGACTGATGAGAATGTAGGTAAAAAGGGGATTCTGGAATTAAACGTGAAACAAGGTGTCTGGCTCAGTTAAGTGTTGTTTGTTCTTTGCTTTCTGTCATGGGTTCTTTGCTTTTTGGCGTGGGATTCAAGTAGGTCCTACAATTCCATCATTAAATTTGGGTAGCCCCAGTAACCTTAGTGGCTATTCCACTGGGTCTTCCCCATCCCCCCCCCCTCCCCAACCATGTAACCCCTGCTCTTCCCCACCCACACCACAGCCCCCATACCCCCCCACCCCCTGACCACCCTCCACCCCCCCCACCACACAACGCTCCGTCCTCAGTGCACTCACCTGCCTTCCTCCGGCCACAACCCCCATCCTTGCCGCGTGTTCACCATACCCCCGGACCTCCCCCTCTCCGACACTGAAAGGTCAGTCCTCAGCAGAGGTCTTACCTTTGTCCCCCTCCGTCCCCACCTCAATGAGTTCCGCGCCCACCACGACTTGGAGCTCTTCTACCGTCGCCTCCGCCTCACAGCGTTCTTCCACGGGAAGAAGTCCTTGCCCCCCACTGGTGATCCCTTTTCCTGTCTCCAACGTACCCCCTCCACTTGGACCCCCCCTCGTAGCCTTCAGGCTCTAGAACTATTTATCCAGAACTGCCGTCGGGACATCAACCGCCTCGACTTCTCCACTCCCCTGTCTCACTCCAATCTCTCCACCCCTGAACGTACTGCCATCGACTCACTCCGTAACAACCCAGACTGGGTTATCAAACCCGCCGACAAGGGAGGTGCCGTGGTAGTCTGGCGCGTCGATCTCTACAAAGCTGAGGCCGCGCGCCAACTCTCGGACACCTCCTTCTACTTGCCCCTGGACCATGACCCCACTGACGAACACCAGGCCACCATCTCGAGCACCATAACCGACTTCATCAGCTCTGGCTCCCTACCCCCCCCCGACCTCATCGTTTCCCAGCCCCGCACGGCCCGATTTTGCCTTCTCCCCAAAATCCACAAATCCGACTGCCCTGGCAGACCCATTGTCTCTGCCTGTTCGTGCCCCACCGAACACATTTCCACATACCTTGACGCCATCCTATCCCCCTTTGTTAAATCCCTCCCCACCTATGTTCAAGACACCTCAGACACTCTCCGTCGTCTCTGCGCATTCCATTCTCCAGGCCCCATCCTCTCATCTTTACCATGAATGTCCAGTCACTCTACACCTCTAGCCCCCACCAGGACGGTCTCAAAGCCCTCCGGTTCTTCCTCGACCAGAGGAGCAACCCATACCCGTCCACTGACACCCTCCTCCGCCTAGCGGAGTTGGTCCTTACCCTCAATAACTTCTCTTTTGACTCCTCCCATTTCCTCCAAACGCAAGGTGTAGCTATGGGCACACGCATGGGCCCCAGCTACGCTTGCCTCTTTGTCGGGTACGTCGAACAATCCTTGTTCTCGGCGTACCAGGGCCCCATCCCCGACCTCTACTTCCGTTACATCGCCGACTGCTTTGGTGTCACCTCCTGCACCCACACACAACTGACTGACTTCATCCATTTCATCACCAACTTCCATCCGGCATTCAAATATACTTGGACCATTTCCGACATTTCCCTACCATTCCTTGACCTCACCATCTCTATTGCAGGTGATACGCTCCTGACCAACATCCACTACAAACCAACTGACTCCCACAGCTACCTGGACTACTCATCCTCCCACCCTGTTTCCAGTAAGGACTCCATCCCCTATTCCCAATTCCTCCGTCTACGCTGCATCTGCTCCCAGGATGAGGTGTTCCACACCAGGTCATCACAAATGGCCTCATTCTTCAGAGAACGGGGATTCCCCTCCCCTACTATAGATGAGGCTCGCACCAGGGTCTCCTCCATACCCCGCAACACTGCCCTCTCTCCCCATTCCCCCACTCGCAACAAGGGCAGAGTCCCCCTGGTCCTCACCTTTCACCCCACCAGCCGGCAAATACAACACATAGTCCTCCGCCAGTTTTGCCACCTCCAACGTGACCCCTCCACTCGCCACATCTTCCCATCTACCCCCGTCTGCCTTCCGCAAAGACCACTCCCTCCGCAACTCCCTTGTCAATTCTTCCCTTCCCTCCCGCTCTACTCCTTCCCCGGGCACTTTCCCTTGCAACCGCAAGAAATGCTACACTTGTCCCTTCACCTCCCCCTCCACTCCTTAAAGGGACCCAAGCAGTCCTTCCAGGTCCGACAGAGGTTCACCTGCACCTCCTCCAACTTCATCTACTGCATCCGCTGCTCCAGATGCCAGATGATCTATATCGGTGAGACCAAGTGGAGGCTTGGCGATCGTTTTTCCGAACACCTCCGCTCGGTCCGCAATAACCAACCCGACCTCCCAGTGGCTCAGCACTTCAACTCCCCCTCCCATTCCGTATCTGACCTCTTGGTCCTTGGCCTCCTCCATGGCCAGAGTGAGCAACACCGCAAATTGGAGGAACAGCACCTCATATTCCGCTTGGGGAGTCTGCATCCTCTGGGCTTGCACATTGAATTTTCTCAATTCTGTTAACCCTTGCTGTCTCCTCCCCTTCCCACCTCTCCCTCAGCCCTTGGGCCCTGGCATTCCCTCTCTCGCTATCTCTCTCCCCCACCCTAGTCGCACTAGCTTCTCATTTTCACACTACAAACAGCTTACAATAGCTTGTTCCCTTTATCATTGATACTTTTTTGCATATCTTTCATTCATTGTTCTTTATCTCTCCACATCACCGTCTATATCTCTCGTTTCCCTGATCCCTGACCAGTCTGAAGAAGGGTCTCGACCCGAAATGTCGCCCATCTCCTTCGCTCCTTAGATGCTGCTGGACCCGCTGAGTTTCTCCAGCCTTTTGTGTATACTCGATTGTCCAGCATCTGCAGTTCCTTCTTTAACATTAAATTTGGGCTATCTGCAGTAATTCTGCAAGCTTGGCTTTTTTTAGGGAACTTGTGAGTGACATTTGTGCATATTTTCTGAAAAGCCACCTCAGAGTCATCTTAAATTATTATTAAAATAGGTATTGTGCTGTAACTCCAGGATAAGCCCCAACTAAGAAAACCAAGGCCAAAACCAAAGTATTCTCTAACTAACTGAATATGTCAACTTATGCTGAAGACAAAAAAATAACTCTGAATGCGAAAACAGCTACCTACATGTTAACTAGCTCTTAAACACAACTAATCATATCGATGCAAGTATAGGGGTTATCAAGCAGGCACCTCCCTTCACTCCTGTTTCGGTGAGTTAGGCCCACGACACCTCGGGAAGGCTGAACAGTTGGTCTGGCATCCCAGAACAACCCCCCAACCCCCCCCCCCCCCCCCCCCCCCCCCCCCCCCCCTCAAACTCGTATCTGTCTGAAAACTTCCCTCCTCTACCTTTCTCTCATGGATAAAAATGAATCGCTACCCTGTCAGTCCTGATGCCCACTGAATTCACGTGCTCTCCTCTCAATTGCTGCTGCTATGCACTTGAAGACCTGGTTATGCCACCATGTATACCAATCCTGAGAAAGACTACTTCTACATCCTGACAAAATATGCCCCAACGTTACCACCTCTGAACACGAGACACGCCGGGTCTCCACCTACCCATTGTCTATTTCACTTCAGCGATCGCAACTTTTATATTCCTTCATTTATAGCTCTGAAATCTTCTCCCAGCTACAATCATTTTTGGATGGACTTCCATTGCAGTGATTAGAATTACAAATTTTCGCGTGATCTGGTTTGTGATATTCACAGACTTGAGATTGTTATGATTTTCTTTCTGTTCTTTGTACCTGTACTTCATGTCTCCTAATGCACATTATCAACATAATGTACACGATGTGCACAACATAGACATTACCAACACCATGTTATCAAATTGCTATATGGGTAAAAGATGGGATTGAGAACAGTTGCCAAAATGAAGCTGATTAAAATGGCTGAAAGGCAATCCAGGATGAAATGTAGTGATGACAGTATGTGTATGAATCAAACAAAATAAAAATATCAAATGATTTAGCAAATTAATCAAGTTCTATGAGGTAGATTTTGACACATAACTATAGTAAATTAATTCTAATTAATTTTAGGTTAATTCTAATTCTAATTAATTAAAGACAAAGTAAATTCAGTTCAAATATGTAACACTCTTGACCTGAATTGAAATGGCTCAAGTAGGCATGCGTCCAGAATTTGATTTGCTAAAGCATGCAAAAGATTAGTGCTGCACTTGTACATTATCCTTGGTGGTGGACATGTCTTCAGTTAGTATAGTAGATTTGGTGTTTATATTAATAAGAGCTGAGCATCAGGAACTATACCCTCCAGTAATGAATGAGATGTGTTCTCACTCAGCAGCAGCATCATCCATAGAGTCTTCCAAGTGTGTTTACATCGTTTACAATGTCTTAATGTTTGGGTACATTACATTAAATCCACTCAACACAGTGGAAATAGTCTTTCTATATCAGCAGGATTGCAATACTTAAATTAATTAATTGATTAATTCAAGCGAAATGGGTGTTACTGGCAAATTCAAATACTTGGCCCCAAATTACCTGAACCAACTTATGCCCGAAGACCTTTCTGAGGGCATTTAAGAGTCAATCGCTTCAATATAGATTTGGAAGCATGTAGATTGCATCAATTTAGTTTAATGGATTTTGTTCCCTAAAGGGCATCAATAAACCGTTTTTGTTTTTAAAGCAGTATGAAAGTTTTATACCCAGTTTTGATTTGAGTTTTTTGCTCAAGACTCGTTAAATTATTTGAATACAAATTCCTGATGCAACATGTGTAGGAAGAAGGGTCTCGACCCGAAACGTCACCCATTCTTTCTCTCCAAAGATGCTGCCTGGCCCGCTGAATTACTCCAGCATTTTGTGTGTACCATCAGTCTGAAGAAGGGTCTCGACCTGAAACGTCACCCATTCCTTCTCTCCAGAGATGCTGCCTGTCCCGCTGAGCTACTACAGCATTTTGTGTCTACTCTGATGTAACATGGTTGTGCAGGGTGACAAAGATGGCATTTGCTACATTGGCCTTCATTGGGGATTTCTGTGTAGAAGGTTGGATGTTATTGTTGTAGTAAGACAAGATGCTGGTGAGACTGCACCTGCGGTATTGTGTTCATTATGGTCACCCTGCCATAGGAAATATGCTATTAAGCTGGAAAGTGCAAAGATTTACGTGAATGTTATGGGGATTTGAGGCTGGGACTTTATTTAGTGGAACACAGGAAGATAAGGAACGATCTTATAATGATGTGTAAACCATGAAGGGACTAGAAGGGTGTCATTTTCCTCAGGTTAGGGAATCAAGAACTAGAGGGCATAAGTTATGGTGATTGGGGAAAGATTTAATAAGAACCTGCAGGGCAACGTTTTTTGCACACGCCTTTGATACATTGCTAAATGTGAGGCTGCTAAACATAAAAACCCATGGTATTAGAGGGAAGATGCAAGGGTGCTAGAGGTGAAAAGGATGTTGGATAAAGAGTGAAATGTAAAGGCAGAGGGTTATGTGAGAGGGGATGACAAAGGGAAATTAACGACTTGGGGATGGAAATTAGTAAAAAGGAGGGGAAAGGATCAGGATGATTGGGTGGGGTTGGAGAAATGTGTGCGTATAGGCACGTGGCCCAAGAAAGAAAAGGCATAAGAGGGTTTTTTCTTGTAAATGGAGAATTCAATGTTCATACTGTTGTATTGTAAGCTACCCATGTGGAATATGTGCTGTTTGTCCAGTTTGCATGCGCCCTAACTGGCAGTGGAGGAAACCAGTGGCAGAATGGTCCTTATGGGAAGGGAAGTTAAAATGATCAGCAATTGGTAAGTCCAGCAGACCTTGGTGGACAGAGCACAAATACTGGTGAAATGGTTGCCTAGTCTATGCTTGGTGTCACCAACATAATGAAGACCACATCAGGAGCATCTATAAGCAGTCAATGTGGTTTGCTGTGGTGCATATGAACCTCTGCCTCATCTGGAAGGGCTGCTGGAATACCTGGATGGAACAGTTGTTACACCACCTGTGGTTGCAGAGGAAAGTACCTGTTGTTGCTGATGAGTTTGGTCAGGTTGGAAGGGATGAGCAAACCAATGACTTGTGGAGCGAATGGCCTGTTGAAAAGAGTGGAGATGAAAATATCCGACTGGTGGGATCACGTGGCACGTGGTCAAAATGTTATATAATAATGTGTTGGTTGTTTAGGCTGGTAGGGTGAAAGGTGGGGTCCAGTGAACTCTCCTTGTTTCATTTGGGAGGGTGGGAGTTGGAACAAGAGAACTGCAGGACACAAAGGTGACAGTGGTGAGGGCTCCATCCACAACAGCAGGGGAAACCATGTTTAGTGAAGAAAGGACATCAATATTGAACCTAGAATGGAAAACCTCTGCTTGAGAATTGAGGATGAGGGATGGCATTGTTGCAAGAGGAGGGGTGGGAGGATATGGATTTGTAGTAGACATCATGGAAAAAGGGGTGAGAGGTTACAAAGATAGTCCAAATGAGTGTGATGGCAGGCTGGATGTTGCTGGCGTTTGGAGATGTGTCCAATGGGGCAGAAGTAGGCAGAAACAATAGCTCTGCCCTCTACCAGGACACTTCTGCTTGTGCATTTTGGGAAAGAGATAAAAATTGGAAGTACAGAGTGGGGGAATGGTAAAGTTGGAAGCTGTGTAGGGGAGATAGCCAGAAGCGATGAGATCTGTGACAGTGTTGGAGATATGTGAGAAGAACGGTTTAAGCTGAAGGTAGACACTAAATTCTGGAGTAACTCAGCAGGACAGGCAGCATCTCTGGGGAGAAGGAATGGGTGACGTTTCGGGACAAGACCCTTCTTCAGACAGAAAGTCATGGAACTTTCATTTCCCTTTTGTTTCCTTTTCCTGTGACTTTCAGTCTGAAGAAGGGTCTCGAACCGATATATATATATATATATATATATATATATATATATATATATATATATATATATATATATATATATATATATATATATATATATATATATATATATATATATATATCTCTCTCTCTCTCTCTCTCTCTGTGTGATTTGAACAATATGAGGTGTACTGTTTCAATAGTAGTTGCTTGTTTTGTTTACAACTTGAACACAGCAACTCACAAATCTTAATTTTATAGTTAACTAGACCAAGTACAGACACGTTGGGTCTGTTCCCCCAATGCGGGAGAGAGGGGGGGGGGCATGTGGCGTCACACACACTAACCACCCTCACACTAACTACCCCCTTGATATTATATTAATATTATTAATTAGATCCTTTTACCCCGGAGCACGGCGAAAAGCAGTGGTGGAAGAGGCGATCTTTGTCTTGAGCAAGCGTGATATAGCCGAGCCGGGGGGGGGGGGGGGGGGGGGGAGGAAGTGAAATCAGCAGGGAAAATCGGCCGCGGGGAAATGAAATGGCAGCGTTTTTGTAGGAGAGGGGGCTGCAGCAGCTGCCGTTATGGTGTCTGGCCAGCAGGAGGCCACAAAATGAGTGAGTGTGAGTGTGTGTGTGGGGGGGGGGCGGGGGTGAAGGATTTTATTTTAAAAAGTGTACATTAAAATGTCTAAATGTAATGAGTGAATCCGTGAATGTAAAAGTGTAATGTCTAGCAAAATGGAAAATTTTGAAAGTTTGGTTTGAAAGTGTGGTTTTGGCGAACCATGAAATCAAAGGGCTAATCTGACATACACCCACAAGACAGACAGACAGAAAGATAGATAGACAGACTCTGTCCTAATCCATTGAACCTTCTCTCCAGAAGCCAGTGTGTTCAACACGTTTTCCCATTACTTTCATCTTCACACAAGCAACAGGATAGACCCAGGCTTGCTCATTAGCGGGTGCCTAATCCATTAGTTTTTGAAACTATGTTGGACTATAATCCTCCTCTTCCAACTTCAATGGCCTATCACTTTCATGTGGAGCCTTTCTTTGTTGTTGCAGTCACAACAGATTTATTCTGATCAGTACAGAACTCTGCAGACAGGCAGAGGAAGTAGCATCTATAGGTAGACAAAGTGCTGGAGTAACTGGTCTCCTTCAATCGGATGAAGGGTACCAACCTGAAACATCACCCATCCTTTCCGGACATGCTGCCTGACCTGCTGAGTTACTCCAGCACTGTGTTTATCTTTTAACTAGTTTCTGCAGTTCTTTCCCACACATAGCCTCTGCAGGTGTTAATTCACTAAGATTGAAGCTGAATTCTAAGTGTTTTTTTACATTCAATATTTAATGAGGGATTGTCTTGAAATTTTGACTTTGATATTAGATTTGTGTGTCAGTTATGAATTTTCAAAAGGAATTCAGATTTAAGACCAGGAAATGCCTTCAAGTAAGATTTATTTTTAATGACCTTGTGTGTATTCTTATTCACGAAAGTCATGGTTCCTGACTTCATGGTCGTGAGGAGTCCCCGCATTCTGGGAGCTAGTCGCGGCCTCATTATGGTCGCCGTGAATTTTTCAACATGTTGAAAAGTTAGCAGCGACCAGAATGAAGCCGCCATGGAGTGTAGCGAGAATTCTCGTGCCATAGGTGCAGTGGTAGTGGGTCACCAGAAGATCGTAGGTTGGAGCCGGTGCTGACTGGTGAATTTAGAAAAAACGTAAGCAATAGTTTTCAGAACCAAGGATAACCAACTGGTAATGTTAGCCGAGCTTCACAGCCCTGTATCTGTGGTTTTTTGAAAGTTGAAAGTCCACTTCTTCTTTCCCCCCCACCCTTTTTTAAAATTTTTTATAAAAGTACTTCCTGTACACTGTGCTTTCACCGTCTTAATATATCAATCTTTCCTGTATCACATTGGCTTTGCATCGTGTGACTTTCACTCAGATAGTGCTCCCCACACATGCCCGGTCCCCTGCCTGCATAACGGGCTGATGAAGGAAGCGATGTGTGTATATGAGTATGTTTCACGCTGACAGTTGCTTGAAAAATCGCCTAAGTGGGACAGGCTCATTAAGAGTTAATATATCAAAATATATCAGTTTAATATATCAAACAGTGGTACATTTTCAAAAATGTTTTATTGTACTTAAAAGGGTTGTGAATGTCACTTAAGAAATACAATTATTTTCATTTTAATCTAATTAGATGAATGCATATTTAGAAACTTCACATACACAGTGGTATCAAAAGATTGAATAAAATAACTTTCCTTGATGCCCAATATTGAGAGTACATTATTTACACCTTTACTGCACACATCAATGCCATATTGGGACAAGCAAATACACAGAGTCTATGCCATGAGCTGGTTGTGGTTACAAGTGTGAACAGATAATGAAATTAAAGCTTAAAGGTTCTTAAATGACTTTCAATTTCTTAAAATTCCTGCTTCAACAGAATTTTGGCTTTCTCCATGTTTGTTTTCACTAAACAAAGGAAAAAAACAAAAACATTTTTAATAGGACAGTAGATTGATGGATATCTATGCGATAAAGAGTCAATTACAGCTTATTACTCAAAAGATACAAAGTTCATATTTTTATCAACCCATGGACTGATAATACAAAGGTAACTCGTGTGGTATAAAAGGTCCAGTGTAAAATCTGGGTGCAAGTTTGTTAACGCAAGCCAGTACTTGTTGCTGCCAAACTGCTAGAGTACTTAATATTTGGTCTTTGACACAGGAGCCATGTGATGTGGGAAAACTTAATATTCAAGACTTGAATCAAATTCATAATTAGAAATGCACAACTTAGTTTTACAGAAATGCAATTAACCTTTAACTCTATTAACTTTGGGTTATTTATTGGACCAGTGGGCAAAGTTTATTAATCATTATTTGTAGTTATTGATCTATGGATCAGTATACCAATAAAAAAAAAGTCATTCGTTTTTTTTCAAATGATAACTGCCTCACTTGAATTTTTTGTATTTCAGTTTTACAGAATCCAAACTTATTTTGCTCTTTGAGCCAAGAATATGTATTCAATCCTACACTAGCAGCTCAGGAATTTAAATAAATTAAATTGAATAATGTTCCATGATCATTAGTAGTTGCCAACTAAAAAAAATGGCAAAACCTATCCAGGTCATAGATTCCTGCAGAAAAATGAATTTGTTATTTTTTCCTGTTCTCGTCTATAAGCATCTCCAGATTGCCCTACTAGATAGTCTAGCAAACTTCACACAAGGAACAACTAGGCAGATGTACAGTATAGGAACAGGCCCTTGTGCCCACCATGTCACCAATCTAAACTAATTCAAGTTGTCAGCACATGGTCAATGCATCTCCTTCCTGCCTATATGTCAGATTCTCTTAAACATTGCTTATATGATCTGCTTCTATACTCTGGCTATGTAATCCATGCAAGAAACTTTCTTGCAAATTCTCCTCCTTACTTCCAGACATGTTTGATCCCAGGGTAGAAATCGCAAAGACTGAATTATGTAGCCTATCCAGTTCTCTTTTAATGTATACTTCTCGGGTATATCATAGATTGGTTCATACATTTCCTTACATGGGTAAAGCAAATCACTTTGCAAATGTTGCAAGGTGGAGAGTACAAAGCAGTGAGGTAATTATCGGGCCAGTAAGAGGTGCACCACAATGGGTCATACTGGAACTTACCAATTCTATGCACTCCCACCTGCATGTGCCCATATCCATGCTCGCCTTCTAAGGCTTTGCCAGTGTGGACAGAGGCAAAAGCAAACCACAAGTGGTGACCAGTACTTCAAGTGCAACCTTACATTTCATGTGCAGGACCATTGTGATGGCCTTGATTGCTCATGCTGAGCATTTTCAAATGTTCACAATTTAGAAACTGTAGAAGTAATGTTTTACAGAGGACACTATTCTACCATTAACAATGAAAAATTATTATTATTTTATTAAATTAGAGGGGGTGATCCTATTCAGATGGATGGAGCAATGCTAGATATGCTGATGCAAACAAAAAGGCCAGATGTACCTAGTCCATTACCTCAGCAACTTGCAAAAATGTCAATTGATTTTATAATAGTTGATTCCTGGAAGCAAATCTGATCTTTCAAATTAATGAATCTTACCTTGCACCTTTAGGTCTAGCAATTTTAATTACTTGTCTTTCCATTTAACTTTAGAAGGACAAATCAGAATCATGGAATATTATGCTACAGGTAATAATTTATTAGCCCAATGCATATCACTAGTTTGCTGAAAGAACTGCAATATAGCCTCACCCTGAACACCTTACACACAAATATACATAATTTTCTGATTTCTGGTATTGGATTAATTCTTCCACTGCAATATCTAAGAGAGTAATCTTTGTTCTAGCAAGCTTGGTTTAAAAAAATGTATTGATCAATTATTTGTAGTTATTAATCTATGGATCAGTAGCCATAGTTTGAAATTCTTATTTTTCCTGTTAAATTTTAGTAGCTTCAATAACACAACAGATTCAATCTAATGAAAAGTGTGCTTTGAAACTCAATTAAAAAAAAGTGGGCTTTTAAACAAATTTGAATGTCACTCAATTCAAGTGATGAATTACTAATAGAGCCCAGATATACAAAAAACGCAGGTATGCCAATGCAACATTTTTAGTTTACCTGTGGGGAATGTCTAGGATGCCAGGAGATTCCAACCTGGAACCTTGCCTGCTGGAAGCACACATTGGGAAATAAGAGTTCCCACAAATATGCCTTCACTGTGCCATTTGGACATTGTCCCACAGGCGGAGGCGTTCCAAGAGCTTCCACAATACTAAAGCCATAAATGTTAACATAATAATCAATTTTGGCCCATTCATAGAAAAGGCAAATTCAGAATTGCCTTAAATTTGCAATAAATGCTTTTTCTGGAAAGAGTTTGCAGGGAGACCTAATAGAAGTATAGACAAGTATTGAAGCATAGGGATAGATAGTCAATTTGCCTATCTCCTTCGCTCCTTAGATGCTGCTGCACCAGCTGAGTTTCTCCAGCTTTTTGTGTACCCTCAATTTTCCAGCATCTGCAGTTCCTTCTTTAACACAATAGTCTTTTTTTTTACCAGAGTGCAAATAAAAATTAACCATTGACCACTGAAGCTGTGACCTCCACTAAATGATCTACTGTGTTATTTATCAAGTGCCCTATTAATTTTCCTACAGCCATTCTATCCCAAGATCCCCATTTCCTTCCTCCCAGACACCAGGCTGAGAGCATGCATGTGCATGCGTCTGGAATGTGGTGTTTGTGGAGGCCAAAATGATGGTGATATTTAAGAGACTCTTGGATAGGCATATGGATATGGAGGGATATGAATTATGTGCAGGTAGATAATTTGGTCTTAACGCCATGTTCGACACAGACATTGTGGGCTTAAGGGCCGGTTCTCATATTGTACGTTCTAAGTGCTCATAACTCAGTGAGCATTGAATTTAAAAAGCAGATAGTGGAATACAAAAGGTTAACAGACTGTAACAGGGAATTTGCATTAGTTTAACTGAAGCACTTTAGACTTACAGAGGTCAATGTCAGCAGCCTCGTAGGTGTATACACGATTGCTGTATCTTCCTACAACATCTGCTCTCACTGTTAAAGAGGGATCTGCATTCAAAGAAAGACAATGTTCAATATTTGCATTTATAGTGGTCAAGTACCAACAAACGCGTATAATAAATCAAATCCAAACATTTAACAATGCTTACCTACAAAGATGATTCTGGGAACATACTGGCCGTCTTGGTATAGGTTTTTGTCACTTGTTTCAAACTAGAATGAGAATGAATATTTGTTCACAATAACACCACCAAATTGGATTGTATTAATGGCCTGTCCCACATGGACGACCTAATCCATGAGTTCAGAAGACCTTAGACGAGTTGAAAAAAAAATGGCAATGTCATGTTAACTCACCGAAGTAAAAGACCTCCTACGACCTCCCATGACTACAGTGGCTTGCATAAGTATTCATACCCCTTGAACTTTTCCACCTTTTGTAATGTTACAACCACAAACGTAAATGTATTTTATTGGGATTTTATGTGATAGACCAACACAAAGTGGTGCATAATTGTGAAGTGGAAGGAAAATGATACATGGTTCAAATATTTTTTACAAATAAAAAACTGAAAAGTATGGCGTGCAAAAGTATTCAGCCCCCTTTACTCTGATACCCCTAAATAAAATCCAGTGCAACCAATTGCCTTCAGAAGTCACCTAATTAGTAAATAGAGTCCACTTGTGTGTAATCTAATCTCAGTATAAATACAGCTGTTCTGTGAAGGCCTCAGAGGTTTGTTAGAGAACATTAGTGAACAAACAATGTTCCTTGGGCATTATGAAGCCCAAGGAACACACCAGACAGGTCAGGGATAAAGTTGTGGAGAGGTTTAAAGCAGGGTTAGGTTATAAAAAAAATCCCAAGCTTTGAACATCTCACTGAGCACTGTTCAATCCATCATCCCAAAATGGAAAGAGTATGGCACAACTGCAAACCTACCAAGACATGGCCATCCACCTAAACTGACAGGCCGGGCAAGAAGAGCATTGATCAGAGAAGCAGCCAAGAGGCCCATGGTAACTCTGGAGGAGCTGCAGAGATCCACAGCTCATGGAAGAGTGGCAAGAAGAAAGCCATTGTTGAAACAAAGCCATAAGAAGTCCCGTTTGCAGTTTGCCACAAGCCATGTGGGGGACACAGCAAATGTGGAGTAAGGTGCTCTGGTCAGTTGAGACCAAAATTGAAGTTTTTGGCCTAAATGCAAAACGCTATGTGTGGCGGAAAACTAACACCACACATCACCCCGAACACACCATCCCCACTGTGAAACATGGTGGTGGCAGCATCATGCTGTGGGGATGCTTTTCTTCAGCAGGGACAGGGAAGCTGGTCAGAGTTCATGGGAAGATGGATGGAGCCAAATACAGGGCAATCTTGGAAGAAAACCTGTTCGAGTCTGCAAAAGACTCGAGACTGGGGCGGAGGTTCACCTTCCAGCAGGACAACAACACTAAACACACAGTCAGAGCTACAATGTAATGGTTTAGATCAAAGCATATTCATGTGTTAGAATGGCCCAGTCAAAGTCCAGACCTAAATCCAATTGAGAATCTCTGGCAAGACTTGAAAATTGCTGTTCACAGACGCTCTCCATCCAATCTGACTGAGCTTGAGCAATTTTGCAAAGAAGAATGGGCAAAAATTTCAGCCTCTAGATGTGCAAAGCTGGTAGAGACATACCCCAAAAGACTTGCAGCTGTAATTGCAGCGAAAGGTGGTTCTACAAAGTATTGGCTCAGGGGGGCCGAATACTTTTGCATGCCACACTTTTCAGTTTTTTATTTGTAATAATATTTGGAAACCATGTATCATTTTCCTTCCACTTCACAATTATGCACCACTTTGTGTTGGTCTATCACATAAAATCCCAATAATACATTTACGTTTGTGGTTGTAACGTGACAAAATGTGGAAAAGTTCAAGGGGTATGAATACTTTTGCAAGCCACTGTATGTCTACGACCCCCCTCGACCTCAGTCTTCCACACCCAAGACCAACTAGTTACGAGTGGAAAATGATCACATGATAAAATGTCATGTTTGCATTTTTTTCTCGGGCCAGTTACTGACCTACGACTACCATCACGACCTACCTACAAGTAAAAAGTATTAATATTTTCCTTGCTGACCTTTTTTTTTATACTTGTGGACATATCAGGCTGGAAAAAATGCCGCGACCTACTTGAGGCTACGAGTACGCGGAGACCGCTCACGAGCATGAGGAAGAGTTACAAAGACCTCCTACGACCTCTTAGTGTCCATGCTGCGAGTACGAGTCAAGGGCAAACTCGGCAGAGGTCGCGAATTAGGTCGTGAAAGTGGGACAAGGCTTTAGTAATACAATATTGAAGTGCAAAACAAAACTGCAGTGTATTTAAATGAACAATCTAATCTTAGTTTTGCGTATTGAGCATGTGCATAATGATATACAACATAGAAAATATTTTATATCTTTCAAAAAGGCTTGGAAGCCCACAAGCAATGGAGACTGCAATTCCAAAGAGTATCAACAATGCAAGAGAGTTGCATTAAAGCTTGTAATCCAATCCACAGTTTAGATACTGGATAGGAGAACTGATTTCTGCAGGACTTTCTAACTTTTGTTGTTTTGTAAGCATCCCTGGAGGTGCATTTGGAGTAGTCTTGGAGATACAGCACAGGAACAGGCCCATCAACCCAGCTCATCCATCAGACCAAGATGCCTCATGTAAGCTAATCCAATTTACCCGTGTTTGGCCGATATCCCACTAAACCATTCCTATCATGTACCCATGTACACAGAGACGATTTAAAGTTCTCCAAACATTAAATACATTGGGATCAGACCGTTTTTCCAATTAAGGAGCCAAATTTGACAATAGTTGTATGCATGGCTGCATGCAAAAGTTAACCTATGGAGGGTTCCATCCAAAATATAGTTAAATAATACAGATAACATAATGGTCATTTCAATGTTTGGTCAAATTAAAATGAAAACTTTGAATCTACCACTATCAAAATTTCAAACTTCGTTTTGCTGTGAAATGCTGTGAGGGCCCCCAATGTAAATATTGGTCAAATTTGAGTTTACTTAATATTTTTTAATAATTCTTAATGGTTTAGTAGCCATTTAGGTAATTATTGTTTAATTACATCTCTGCAGCAAAGCCAATACTATGGTTCAACTGGCTATCAGGTGTTTCTATAAAAGGGACTGGTTCTGACACTTCTACATGGAGGACAGAATATACACAGGACAGGCATTTGATGAAGAAAATGGTTTCTCCAAAAGGAATTTTAGTAGGGAGCTTGCCCACAGACAGCAAGTGGGTGAATGGCAAGTGGACAACCAGCTGCTAACTGAAAATTCTGTGTGCTGGAGTAGTGTCCAAATATTTTATTTTCATGTTATATCCTGTTTTAACAATTTAAACTACATAAGTGTAATAAACTAGTTAAATCTGCAAACTGAGAGCAAAAATGATCTCGACCCAAAACATCACCCATTCCTTCTCTCCAGAGATGCTGCCTGAACTGCTGAGTTACTCCAGCATTGTGTCTTCCTATGATTTTAAATGAATCAGCCTCGATATTACAGAACAAGTTAATCAAAATCTGTGGGCAGTCTTAGTATTGGCACTTGAATTGTAGATAACCGGATTCATGCATACTGAAATAGAAGCAACATATTTCATAACACTTTAGTCAATCAGGATAAAATTAAGAAACTTAGTGTCCTAGTAGATTCAAGCCTCAAGTTCAAGAAGTGCAGAATGCCAATGAGTGATAATATAAAATGTTAAACTTAAATGCTAAAACACAGGTGAAATTACAATACACCAATGTTTAATCAGCAAAAGCAATGCCTGAAAATCTTGTACAAATATCAACTTTCAAATATAGAAGGCTAATCTGGCATTACGTTTACTGAAAATGGCACTAGTATAAACTTTAGAAATTTAAGATTTAATTTACACACTGAATGTTTTTCAAAACGGGCACTGTTATTGCTCACCACTTTAAAAACGTTTCCCCAACACCCCCCAACTTACCACAAGATTAAGCATAACAAAGTCCTCTTTTGCCATTCTCTGAATGTCTTCATTCACAGCAAATGCTTTCTTCAAGGCTGTTATGAGAAGATACAAAGAATAATTTAGAAATAGTGCACTTCAATAAACTTTTGCAGATAAAATGCTATTGGATCTTTCACACCAGAAACAAAACATTGTAATTGCTACTTTGATGAATAGAGTAATGAGAATTAATTGCTTGCCAAACGAGACCACTCACCTTGACTGAATTGACATTCTTCCAAGTGGTGGATCACCATTAAGGGCCGGTTGCTGAAATGCAACAGAAAAATATTCAGTTTAAAGAAAGCACAATTCCAGTAAAATAGTCCACAAGTCAATGAATAAATAGGACTTCTGTAAATTGTCATATTACAGTTTTTAAAACATTCAAGTGTTCTCCTACCCTCTGCCATTTGTTTTTAGCATGGGCCAATATGTTGGAACTGGAACTATTTCTTACTTCAGATATTAGTTGCTACATGTTCATGTCTCTTCTATATCCCTTGTATTTTCTCCCCCTATAGAACTTGTGCAATTTCTTCCTCCCATGGAAAATTCCCTAATGCTTCCCCCCACATTGCAACGGCGTGTAGGGTTGTAGGTTGATTGGTTTCTGTAAATTGTTCACAAAGTGACCAACAAGTGACCATTGGTCGGCGCGGACTCGCTGTGGGCTGAAGGGGACCGTTTCCACGCTGTATCTCTAAACACCTTGTACCGCCTGTTCCGAGTTGCTACCCTTACAGCCCACAGCACTTGCAAAGTTTCACCCGTTTTCCCAAAGTTCACTCTATTCTCCGAAACCTTCATGCAGCTATCTTGCCTCTTATCAACTATCAATCTCAGAGCATGCTTCATTAATATGGCATCCAACACGATTTAGATGTGCAAGTATAATGGATCGAAACTCCAGGTGCGCGGGTAGCTCCAGCCAACACTAGAGAGCGCCTTTAGCTAAAAAGACAGCAGTACCTCTTTCTGGATTTGAACAAACCCTCTTCGTAGGTCTGAACCCAATTAACATCGTCGGCCCATCCTATAATAAAATAAAAGGTGCGCATATTACCCTGAAGGCAAGGAGAAAGAGAGCAGCTTCCATGAACAAACAACGATGCAACCCAGTCAGAAGTGATGAGAGAAGTTGCAAGTTTACCTCTGGATAGGCTGGGAGGACATTTCTTCTCACGTGCAGGCTCTTTGGCAACCTTCGTTGCAGCACTAGGGCCTCTTGCCAGACAGACCGACACAGCAGCCAGCAGCACCACCAGCGAGAGTGAAAGGTTAGACATTCTGATGAGATTCAGCTTCACGCAAATTGCTGGAGACACAGAACGCAGAATGAGCAAAGTAACGAGTTCTGTCAAGTGCACTCGTTTCCGAATCATTCAAAAGTGAGAAAAACTGAAACAAAGTCCAGGAAATATTTCACATTGAGGCAAGTGATTTCCTTTTCTGGGTAAACATCAGAAACTAAAGTTTATCTCTTTAACTTACCTGTGGCGAGCTGTCAATGACTCGGAACTGAGTGCCGTAAAGACCTTGCTGTGATTCAGGCGTCTTAACTTTCCAAATATATACACGGAGTTTGCCTCCCTATTGGTCGCCATCCTTACACCGCCCTCCCCAATTGGAAAACACAGGAAGAGTGAGCTTTGCTTAGAACATTTACTTTCTCCTTTGTAAATTCCTATGTTAATTTTAAAACTTTTTGAGCTCTTGATTTTCAAAGCAAGGTACTTTAGGTGCGATTTTGCAAGTTTGGGCAAGAATAATAGATTATTTAGGAAATTTGGCACTTTTTCAAAAGATTGGGTAATTCAAATCAGTGTCTGTAGATAATTCAGAAAGCTGACTGGTCTCTCTGCTATTGGCTGAAAGTTTTGCAGGCAACATGACAATAGTTTAATTGTATTCTAATGAGTATTGAGCTGATTCACAACTTTCAAATCTTTTGTTAAGGTGAATAACTCCAATATTATATATGCAGTTACATTTGGACGTGTTTCATATTTTGATACACAAAATGCCTTTTATATGGAAAGAATATATTTTTAAAGCAAAAAAAGTATTTAAAATACATCTTTCCTTACACTTTTCGTTTCCAAAAATCAACTGCTGAGGATAAACAGCAATCATTTCTTCAGCCTTGATTTTAGCTTCTTCTGACACTGTCTGCAAATGTTTCCCAAACAACATTATTTTCCTCTGTCTTTAATGGGATTTGCCATTCATTTATCATCCTAAAATGCATCTGAGAATGTTCTACTTTTCTCAACTATGTTCTTTCGCCAGCTTTCTGATCCATTCACCTTTGCCTGTGTAGAGATTATTTATGGATATAAATAAAAATCAAATGTGATTCATATAATGAGTCCAGTAGCTCCAGTATTCATGAACCCACTTCTTATCTGCTTTAGTAACTCCTTTGTCACAGTCTTTGCTTTAATTGTATCAACTAATATCGCAAAACAGCACTTTAATGAAAGTCCACAAAGTAGCCCACATCATAGCTTTCAATTACTCTCCAGATTTTCAAAGTTTTTTTTGGTGTAAATCTGTAATCACAAAGCTTTCAAAATCATTCATTTACTTAATCTCTAACATTAATGGAGGAATAATTTATTATTTGTTATCTAAACTGCCTCGCCTCCACCATCAACCTGTGTGTTTTTTTTTGTGATGAATTTTGCCACAATATTAATGTTGCTATAATTATTTCCTTGGCAACCTCCTTCAGCTATAAATTCTTATTCTGGGAACTTAATGGACCTCGTTTAAAAATAATTTCCCACTTAATGCATACCAATTGATCCCATTTTAACTTTCCTATCTGCATACAGTTGAAGGCACCCTTTACCTTTCAAGATACCTTTCCTCAAAACCACAAATGCACAATATCCATCTGTTTACCATATCCAACAACCTGTCAATGTCTTTAAAAGTTAAATCAAATTGAAATCCAGCTCTTTCTTGCTTCAAAAAGCATGTCAAGTGCTGGTGATAATTCTGCCGCTGCCCAGGTGATCAAAACTTCTCGTAATACTTCATGATTGATCTTTTCACTCACTGGATGTTACTTGACATTATTTTTGAAAACGATGTCAACTTAAAATGTTCCTGAGGCATACCTTTTATTAAACCAGGCTTTTACATACCTTTGCTAATATCAGCTAATGCAGCTCAGTGTGAAATTTTGTCTGATAGCACTCATGTTAAATTATTTTAGGATATTATACTATATTAAAGATGCTGTGTAAATACAAGATACTGACCAAGTGAAAGCACAATCATGAGGGGCATTAATATTGGATAATGGTGGAAAGATAAAATATTTATGCAGGGACATAAATTAAGGTAATTTGGATTCAGAGGAAGCTCTGGAAAATGAGTTGTAATGCTCATGCAAAGATAAAATAGGGCAAACCATGAATAGATTCACATAGAACAATTTTGAGGCTTTACTGGACTAAGCAACAAAGTTGTGGGGCTGGTGAACTAAATGTCATGCAGTGGATATTTAGATGAAGATGAGAGTGGGAAGCTAAAGACCATGGTCAAATCAAATTAGGAACATTAGGAAAAGAAAAACATGAAAGAGAATTTGAGTTGTTTCAGAGATGAACGTTGAAAGAATGTAATGGTGCATAAGGAAGTAAAAAAATGTTTACTGAACCATTGGAAGGTGAAGGGTGCCTTCAACTGCATCCAGACAGGAAAGTTAAAATATGACCAATTAATTAAATGCTGATTTTTTAAATGAGGTATATTTAATGCATAGAACAGGAAGTTATAGGTGTAGGAGTTTGCTGAGGAAGTAATTATGGCAGGACAAATGATGGGATGCATGTAAAAATAAAGAATTCAAATTGTGCTCCTCTCATCAATTTATTTCAATTAGAAAAATAATGAGGGGAAAGAAGTTATGCGCTTAACTTATAGAAACTTATAGTAAAAGTAGTTTCTATATTTCCAAAAAGTTGGGGAAACATTTGGGCTCCAGTGTAGAACGTGAATTTATCGCATACTTTTAAAAAAGAGAGTGGCTGCAACAGACATCACACCATGTGTTCTGCTGTAGGATTTTGGCCCAAATATCGCCCATCCTTTCTATCTCCACAGATACTGTACTGCCTGGCCTGCTGATTTCCTCCTGCAGTTTATTTCTTGCTCCAGATTATACTAACTGCAGTTTCTTGTGTTTCACACCATGTAAGTATGGGTAAATAATGTGTAGCTTTGAACATAGAACAGGTTTACACAGGAGTGGGCCCTTTGGCCCACAATGTTTGTGCCAAACATGACGCCGAGTTAAACTGATTTCATCTGCCTGAACATGATCCATATTCCTCTATTCCCTACACTTCCATGTGTTTATCTATGGCTCTCAAACGCCACTATCGTGTTTGCCTCCATCGCCACCCCTGGCAATGCGATCCAGGCCACCGCTACTCTGTGTGTAAAAATCTTGTCCCACGCATCTCCTTGCCTCCGCTCTCACCTTATAGCTATGCCCTCTAGTGTTGGACATTTCCACCCTAGGAGAAAGGTTCTAACTATTTACCCTACCCTGTATTGGTTTGTGATCTGTTTTCCTCTCTGAAAGGCTTAGGGAGCAACATTCGCTCCCTAATGTCGCTAGAATTTAGAAGATTGAGGGGCGAATCTTATGGAAACGTACAAAATTCTCAAGGGGTTGGACAGGCTAAATGCAGGAAGATTGTTCCCGATGTTGGGGAAGTCCAGAACAAGGGGTCACAGTTTAAGGATAAGGGGAAGTCTTTTAGGACCGAGATGAGAAAAAAAAATTCACACAGAGTGGTGAATCTGTGGAATTCTCTGCCACAGAAGGTAGTTGAGGCCTGTTCATTGGCTATATTTAAGAGGGAGTTAGATGTGTCCCTTGTGGCTAAAGAGATCAGGGGGTATGGAGAGAAGGCAGGTAAGGGATACTGAGTTGGATGAACAGCCATGACCATATTGAATGGCGGTGCAGGCTCGAAGGGCCGAATGGCCTACTCCTGCACCTATTTTCTATGTATCTATTCCTGGCTTTGTGCCCCCTCTATTAATGTTATTTTTTATTTTGTTTTTGTTTCTGTTTCTTACAGGAGAACACAATCATGGTGAAATGTGTTGTAACAAATGGCTTGTCATTTTCTACCTGCTCCTACTTGTTTGGTTAATTCTGCTCAGGCCCAGGACTAGCGACATAGATTATTTATTTAAAAAAAGTATCAGAAAGGTTAGATACTGACAGGAACTTTAGATGAGAAAGAAATAAGTTCAAAACGATGAAATTATATGCATGGGACACAAACTGATTCTATAAGTAATGATAAATGCAACTTGACATGATAATTTAACGTGGACCCTTCACTTTGGACCACAATAGCATTCAGGAATCACAGGGAAGCTCTCCTGTTTGGCTGTCAAAGACCAATGAGCCCATCATTGTGAAGATTTCACAAAGTCTATCGATAATACGTAGTTGAGCAGAGTGAGTGGTGTACGTCTCCTTGAAAAGAAACAGAAGTAAGAATGTTATATTCGAAAATGCAATGATAAATATTCCTTTTATTTTCTCTTTAATTGAATAGCAGCCCTACCGCAGATTGCGTGGGGATTGTGTATTCGGGAAGTACAATTATATATCTGATATAAATGATAGTGTGGAAGATACACAATGTCTAGACAGGAGATCTCTGAGATAGAGTGTTCCTTGATTAAAACACAAAGTGTTGGAGTAACTCAGTAAGTCTGGCAGCATTTCTGGAGGATCCTTCTACAGACAGGTTCTGACCCAAAACATCATCTATCCCTCCTGAAATGATACCTGACACCTTGAGTTACTCCAGTGCTTTGTGTTTTACTCAAGATTCCAGCATCTGTAGTTTGTTGTGTCTCCATGGAATGATTCTTACCTGATTCTCCATCTTTCAGGGGGAATGGAAGCTCATTTTAGCTAACATCCTTGTGCAAACTGCTGTGCAAAGATCGATTTCAGTACATTTGAATCCCGATTCATTACTCTTGATATGAAGTATTCAATATGTTACTCTCTTCACGAATGCTGCGTGACCTGCTAATAATTCCAGCACTTAACATTTTTATTTCAGATTTCTAGCATTTGCATTTTTGTTCTCTTTGTGAATATAGATTTTTGTTTAATTTCTACCTAACGTGTCGTATCTCTCTATCAAAATTATGGTAAGTGAGAATGATGAAGAACGTTTCTGTTTGGACCAGCGGGAATCGAGAAGCAGTTAAAGTTTCGTCATCTTTTCTTTGAACTGTAAAGTTAGAAATGAAACAGGTTTAAAATTGCAAAAACAGGGGAGAGGAGTGGAAAGACCAAAAGAAAAGTCTGTGAGATGTTTCATCTGGATGCTTGCACATTTTACAGTGGGCTTGTTCTGAAAGCAAGAGTGAGTTCTAGAATTCCAAATGAAATAAATATTATTGAATAAACCTCAACATAATTAATGCCAAGATGTTATAAATCTGCAACATCATTATTTAACATACCACACCCTCCTGCTTGTGAGAAAAGAAGTAATGATGGCAACATTGACCGGTTTCACCACTCCCTGGGTGAATTAGAGACGTCAACTGAGTTGGAAATTTGGCATCCTTTCAAAAGACTATGTATATCAAACCACATTTTATGATTTAATTTAACTTGCCTTTTTGCTATTGGTCAAAAGTTTCATTTGTTCTAATTTTATTCAAAGTGGCCTCTGTGCTGATTCACTACTTTAGCCTTTTTGTAGCTGAGAAGTATCACACCTCCAAACAGAAACGTTCTTCATCATTCTCACTTACCATAATTTTGTTTCTATTTATTACATGCACTTTCAGAATATTTGGACAATAGAGGAAGTGCATCATACTGTTCATCATCAGCTCATAATGAGCTGTCCCCTATGATATGAAAAATTGTATCAACAGATTCAATCCTTATTTGTAATAGATCCATGGAGTATACTTTACACTTGGAATTATAGTTCAATGATGCTCTGCCTGGGATTTGCTACAAGCATTAAGTTATTTATCATATTTAGTTATTACCCGTGTTAAAATAATGTATGGATTTCATTAATACATGTAGCATAGCCAAATCAACTTATGTTCTGCAAGAGGTTATTAGATTTAATATGAGAGGTCGAGCCATGGGTCATATAAAAAATTCCCAATCACCTAGTGAACATCCCATGTCAATCAAATCATGTGCTTAGATTATTATGTGTGGGAAGGAACTGCAGATGCTGGCTTACACTGATGAGACATAAAATGCTGCAGTATCTCAGTGGGTCAGGTAGCATTTCTGAAGAAGGATTGGGTGAATGGTTTTGACCCAACACGTCACCTATTCCTTTTCTCCAGAGGTGCTGCCTGACCCGCTGAGTCACTCCAGCTTTTTATATCTATGTTTAGATTTTAGGATACTATGGCTGTAGACACGCTTCTTCAGGAAAAATAGGAAACTCTGTGATTTCAACCTCAACCACTAGGCTACAGTATGTTGGTGATAGTAAAGTACCTGTACATGAAGAAACTAAGTTCCAAGACATCATTGATTAATTCTCTGAACTTACAAAATAATGGGTGTTAAACTAAACATCCATTGTACAAAACTCTTCTTGAAACTCCCTGCACAATTCGATCCACTGAAAATAAAGACCCATGATGAGGTGTTTGAGAATGTTGAATACTTATTTTTTGGGAGTCACCAATCAACAAAGGGAAACATTGATATAACAATTCACCAGTGCTTTTTATATGTGGTTTCATCAAAAAAATATTGGTATCATCTCTCAGGCCAACATCCGCAGCAGTGAGACTCTAATTGCACTTGGTCAGTCCCGTTGGAAAGATCACAAGATTTGCATGCCCAATACAAGACTCTGGAAACCGGAAACATAGAATTTAGGGCAGCACGGTGACGCAGTGGTGGAGTTGCAATATTAATGTGCCAGAGACCCAGGTTAATTCCTGACTACGGGTGCGGTCTGTACGGAGTTTGTACATTCTCCTCGTCCATATGGGGTTTCTCCGGGTGCTTTGGATTCCTCCCACACTCCAAAGACGTACAGGTTTGCAGGTTAATTGGCTGAGGTAAAATTGTCCCTCGTGTGTAGGATAGTGTTAGTGTATGGGTTGATCACTGGTTGGTTTCTATGCTGTATCTCTAAACAAAATTAAATCCAAAACTTTGTCAAAGCTGGCAGTTACTCGGAGGTCAGAGAAAGCACTTCCAGGAGGTTCTCAAAGCTTCTTTGGAAAATATAACATCCACGCAGCAGGGATCTCAGTGAACCATCAAAATGGAGAAGGAGCATTTGATGAGATGCTAAAAACCTAAAATCTCCTTTCTCTCACAGTGAAGACAGATTAAAGAGGGCCTACCTCCATCACATCCCACTCACTTATCTCCCGGCAGCTGCCAATGGTTATAATTCCTGGAGGGAACTGTTCAGGAGAATGTTGGAAAGAGAAAATACATCTGGTGAGGGGGGGGGGGGGGGGACGGTTCGGAGAACACTTTATTAACTCATCACCTTTACCTGCAGCAAGTGAAGCAGACATTGTGATACCAAGCCTGATATTTGCTCAGCACCATACAGCAAAGCATTTTCTAGCTGTAGGGCATGTGATAATATCAACCATGAGGTGCTTCGCTCCTGCAGATTCTCAGTCATTTATTGCTATATTTTTGTTTAGAGTGCTAAGTCATCCGGTAAATGTTCATTTACTTTGGCATGGAAAACAAAGTGAAGATTTTAATTTAACTTGCTTATGAACAAACCTGGATAAAATTGAGGAAACTGTTCCAAAAATTAATATGTAATCAGATGCACCATCATGCATATTGAGAAGTGAATAGATGGACAGAGATTCCTGCTGTTGATCGCCAACCAGTCACACTAAGCCACAGATGGCACACAGCAAGGTTTCTATCACAGCTCAAAACAATTAGGTTGATGTTTGTGAGTAAAGATTAATGCTTGACTGAGTAAAGAGAAAAAAGGCATAGATTGAAATAAGGGAGAAATGATATGCATAAAGTTTGCAAACAACTTGCCTGACTGCCTGATAAGTATCTTAGACCCTATCTGTGGCAGAGTTACGGTGTTAAATATTTTCAATTTATGTTAAAACTTGACATTTTTATTTCCTGGTTTGGCAATTCTTTAACACGATTGGTCTGTAAGATTTTTGTTTTAAAGTTTGTACTTTAATGAGATCACAGCTGGAAGGATTGAGTTCCTTGGTCCTCACTTTCCATCTCGCTCGCGCTGTATTCAGTGGATCATTTTGCATTTTCCAAAGCCTGACTGAGATTCCACCATTTCCATCCCTTCCCTTTCCACCGTTTCAATCGGACTATTCACTTTATGACCACCAGGTCTTCTCTTCCTTTTCCACCAACCATTCCCTTTTTCAGAAGCTGCAAAACCTACTTATATCCCTCATCCTTTCACACTATTTGCATGTCCTAACAGCTCTTCCAAGTGAAGCATTCATGCAGTTTCACCTCTTCCAAATTAATGTACTGCAATCAATGCTCATGACATGGATTCTATATATTAAATAATCCAATTGCAGGTTGGGTGCTCATCTTGTGGAGCACCTGCATTCAGTTTGTAGGAGTGACCCTTAGCTTCCAGCTGCCTGTCACTTTAATTTTCCATCCCACTCCCACTCCGAATTATCTGGTCATTCCCTCCTGCATTTTTACATTGAGGCCAAACGTAAGCCTGAGGAATTGGGCCTTATCCTTCTCCCGGGGATGTTGTAACTCAACAACTTGCGGTAAGTTACCTTCATTGTTTGTGACGGTCCTTCTGCATACTGTAATATCGACTCCCCCCCCCCCTCCCCTCCCCCATTTCCCCCCTCTCCCTCTGCCCCGTCTCCCCATCCCCCTCCCCCTCTCTTTCTTCCCCCCTTCTTTCTTCCCCACCCCTCTTTCTTCCCCCCCCCCCCCCTCTTTCTCCCTCTCCCTCTCCCCCTTCTCTCCCCACCACTGGCATTGTCTGGTGCTGAATATTTCCTTCAGCCCTGCACTCCACAGCTTTTACCTGTTCCTTTGTGTTCTCACTTTGAACGACGTATCAATCGATGACTTTGTCAACAGTTTATCACCATGGCAACCCTAGCCTCGCCCTGTCAGAGCTACATTACTTTTGCTTTATCCCTACCCTCTCTGAAAATTAGAAAATAAGTATTGTTCTCTATTTCCAGGTTTGTAATAAAGGGTCTTTGATCTGAAATGTGAATTCTGGTTCTCTTGCCACAGATGTTACCTGAGCTACCATGCTGAGTGCTACCAGCATTTTCTTTTCTTTTAATTATTGTAACGATTAAATCTGTAGAATTATTTTTGGTCATTTCCAATGAGCTGTAGGCTCAAATAGCTTGAATGATGACTGTTCCAACATTCCAACTGTGTAGATAGACACAAATGCTGAAGCAAGTCAGCAAGTCAGGCAGCTCCTCTTGATTCCCTCTCCCCGACTCTCAGTCTGAAGAAGGGTGTTGACCGAACACATCACCTATTCCTTTTCTCCAGAGATGCTACCTGATCCAGCATTTTGTGTCTATCTTCGGTGTAATCCAGCATCTGCAGTTCCTTCCTACACATTTTACAACTTTGTAGGATAGGCTGAACAGGTTATTTTCTTCATATTCTATGGTGCATATTTAGCATACCACTAGACAAAGTGGAACCCGTTGGGTCCCTGTCACACAGGATAGGAGGCTTGGTCCCCAACACAATATTCCACCACTCACCCATAGCCCCCAACTGCACAGGTGAAGCTCATTCCCCTCATCCCTAGCACGCTCTCCACCTCTTCTTCACCCTCCCTCTTCTTTCCCCTCTCCTCCTCCCCTCCCCCAATTCTTCCCCCACCTCTCCCTCTCCTTTCACCTATCCTCAGTAACTCCCTCCCTCTATAACTCCTCTCCCTTCCCTACCCCCCTCCTATCCCTCTATCCCTTACCTTCCCCGCTCCTCACCTCCCCTATCCTGCCCACTGCCCTCCTCTCCCCTCCCTGTCTCCCCCACTCCCTGTCTCCCCCACTCCCCCACTCTCCCCTTCTCTACTTCCCCCTCCTCTATTCCCCCTCCTCCCCACTCTCCCTCGTCACATTCTCTTATTTTTCCCCCCTCCTACCCTCCCCCAATCCCTCCCTCACCTCTCCTCTTCCCTACCCTCAGTCACTCCCTCCTGCCATAACTCCTCTCCCTTCGCTTCTCTCCTTCTATCCCCTCTCCTCCCCCACACTCCCTCCTCACCTCCCCAGGATCTCGAGGGTGGGTGTGGGCAGGGGGTGGGGGGAGGGGGTGGGGGGAGAGCTTGGAGAAAAGACGGGGGAACCATGGGGGAGAGGGGGTATCACGGGGAGGGGGGCAGGAGCCAGCAAGGGGACCAGAGGGGAAGAGGTTGGAGCTGCGGGGCATTGCAATGGCAGTGCGTTTGGGACTCACAGCGGGTGCTGCACACTCTCCTCCGCCGGGATCAGACTCTCCGCTTTCCGTTTGGCGACATCTCCCACTCCGTGCCGGGCCGGGCCGGACCGCTTCCGGTCCCTCCGAAAACCTCCCTTGGCCACCCGCAGCGTCCCTCAGCTCCAGTAAAGACGCAATGGCACAGGAAGGGGCGGACCGTCACGGGGAGTGACAGAATGAGAGACCAATCCGCGCGGCGCTGACTGGCAGGAGAGAAGATCAATCAGCGCACGCGCGTTTTTTATGATTTTTAAACCTGGCTAACTTTTACAATATACTACTGATCGGAACAAAACTCATTGCACTCGCAGCACAGGAGAACGGTGAGTGAGATGATGAAAAATCATACCATTTTTGCGCAAATAGAAAAGACACGCAAACTGGAAGAGCACAAGATCAGAGTTTTAGTTATGTATAGATAGATAGATAGATAGATAATATATTATATCAACATGGTTGGGGTATGTTATGTTGATTCAAATACTTTGTTTCTAGTATGTGATGTGCCTTATGTGATGTGTATCACATTCTTGACTTTATGTACCTTATCAGATTCTACATTTCTTTACATATGAACAGGAATGTGGTAAAAGGCTGAAAAGCTTTGAAAGTATCCCTGGATATCATCACTGCAAAGACAGGGATTTATGGTGTGAAGAATAGATATGTACATCAGGACACTGAGACTAATGATGTCAGAAGAGTTAAATCGACACGAAGAACTACAGATGTTGGTTTACAAAACTAGACACATAGTGCTGGAGTAACTCATTGAGTCAGGCAGCTTCTCTGGAGAACATGGATAGCTGATGTTTGAGGTGAGACCCTTCTTCAAAAAGGGCACTGACCCAAAACTTTGCCAATCCCTGTTCAGAGAGGTGGCCTGATCCACTGAGTTACTCTAGCACTTTGTGCCTTTTTTCCAAAGAGTAATGTTTTGTTTTACCCAATACAGTCAGGAATGTGGTTATCTGTGTTCATCAGAGCATGTCAGGGGCACCAATCAAATTGCTGGTTAAAATCCAAATGGGGCAGTGAAATAATTATAAATATTAAAGAAGCAAAATCATTTATGCATGCTTAGCACTATTTAATTACCATAATGGTCAATGGAAAATAAAACTTTCTGGATTGGATTTATCTGGACTTTAACCAAGTTTATGTTCCAGTTTCCAGATGATCCATACAACAGCCTACTGTATCTCTGTTAACAACACTGGCATGCACAACCTTTTATAGCTGCATGCCTATCATCAGCCATCTCAGCTTATTCCATCTGCTTGATTGTTGCTGGTATAAATTGTTAATACGTTTGAAAAATTGTAATGGTTAAAGAAAAACCCATGTAGTCCAAATGTTGGCAAAGTGTTACTTCTCTTATTTGCTAGACTTTAAAAGCAATGGCGAAATGTAGGCTTCACCGGGAAAAAAATGGCGGCCTTTTCCATGCCGACCTCTCATGTTACAATGGCATGTAAAATGCTGGCACATCTCATGGTATCATTTGTAAAACAGTTGGTATACTGTAGGTATTTGTGATGAAAAATTCAAGATGGCCAGTTCTGTCTGCTGTCAATCTTCTCCACTTTAATTATTTTAACTGAAATGCATTTACTGTATGTCCAAATGCTTTTATAAAAGATATAGGAAAATTAATTTATAGAACACTTTTCTATGTTTCTTTCAGGGCACCTTGAAGTACTTTACAGCCATTTCTCTTTCAGCCACCATTGCTTTGTAATATAGTTTTTTCACTTACTTGCACCCACCTCTTACCATCACCAATATGATTATTATTAAATATTGATCTAGATTTTGCAGCCAAATATCATCAGTTCTATCATTTAATGATAGCATTTTCTTGTGCCATCTGTCAAAATGTCCATGCGGTGTATGGAGTCCAATGGTGGAAGATATAGTTAAGCCAATTCCTCAATACTTATTGTGGGAAATTTCCTTTATTGATTTCAGTGGTGGAGGACAGTTGGGAAGTATTTAGGTAAGAGTTAGTACTTCGGTAGGATTTTCAAAAACGTAACTGCTGCTGATCTCCAAGGGATCTTGCTCTAAGTGCACCATTGAAGAAGTGATGCAAGAGATTCAGTTTTGTTCTGTGAAACCATTTCATATAAAGTAGCAATGTTACAAAATTTTGAGATTTTAAAAATCAAGTCTGCAATTTATCCCATCAGTTAAAGCATAAAAAGAAGTTTAATTTGACACCTAATTCACTTTCATATCTTCAGTATTAAATAAATTATGGCAATTTGCATACTCGGAAATTAGCATCTTGTTCCCCGTCGCCTTTCCATTGACTTAACTCAAAAGCTGTGATCGAGGACAGTCAAAACCCATAGCTTTCTTAAAAATTAAGAGAACTCAATGAAATTTTCAGTTATTATAGATTGAAGCATTTTGAAACAAATATGAAACAATCTTACTTGGATGACCTGAAATTAAAGCATATAATTAGTTAGTTACCTAATTGTAGCTAATTACAAAATTCAATTACTAGATCTAAGCATCTATCCATTTCTTAAGAAAAGATAAACATTTTTAAATTGCCTAAGTGTCCAAATAACATTCACACAATAATTCACAATATAACATGATTTTTAAATCTGTTTTTCATGAATTTATAGGCAAATGGAAGGAATTTAGTGTTTAATTCCCGTAAATTAATGGCCATTTAAATCAACTTGCAAGTGGGTTTTTGTGGAATGCGGTGGATTGGAACATTGCTGTTTGCAGTCAATTTAACCCACAGTCAGCAGGGAAAATACTGCCGGTTCGTATATATTTTTTCGCAACATGAAAATTTGATTAAAGGCTTCCTAAGAACCATGTTTTTATGAAAAAAATAAACTGTGTACCTTCTTTTATCCCCAATGTAAAATCCGTCCCATTGTTGGCGTTCACGGCTTTAGAAGACGATTTTTAATTCACTCTTGCTAATAAATGATCCAGCGTAGTTTAAAAATAGCTTCACAAAACAAATGTTGGATTTCTCTTTAGCAATGAAATCCCCTGAGATGGATCGATTTAAATTGTCTGGAGAAAAACGGCATTTTAAACCCGCCCCCCCCCCCTCTGAAAGGCACCAAAGTCGCGCACACGGGGAGTGGCAGAACTGCAGCACCGCTGAAGGTAAGTTTTGTAACATACCTATATAAAGCCATCAGGGACAAAATAGGAATGGGATACTTAAACATTTTGTTTGTGTACCTTAGGATGTGCGTGGCCCAATTGGGAACAATTTTGGTGAGTCCAGCCAAGGTCTGTTAGCCCTGTTATTTAGTATATATTATGAAATTGTACACTTAGGTGCTATGGATTATACACTCTCTTAATCTCTCCTGCTCCGTTTGACTGTCAGTAGCTCTGCTGGCTTGCAACCTTTACCGTGGCTACTAATTACCATTAAACTGCATTATGTGATTGGACACAATGCCCTTGGAGACAGTGGCTGATTGGACGGGAGGATACCGATTTGTTGATTGAATGGGAATTTTAAGGCAAGCTGATTGGTGATTCGACGCAACCCTCTTAGAGACAGTGGTTGATTGGCCACCAAATAATCGGGCACAAAAAAATTGACAAATAGGAAAACAATAAAATCGCTGGTCGGTGCGAACTCAGTGGACTATCTGCGCTGTATCTCCAAACTAAACAGGATAACATGCAGGTACATTCATTTAAAATAAAATTCAGTGATTATTTCACATGATTTCTCACTGTGTAAAGCTCACTATCTGACCAATCTCTGTTTAACACATTTGGTCTGCCTTGGGCATTGACTCTGAACTAAAAACCTAAACCAGACTCAATTATATCGTCACATTGGACTCAGTAAACTCACACATCTCTGCATTCAAGAGGCTGCCATGGTTGGAATCACCGGCTCTGAGACCAGAGTGGGTAAGGCGACCTGCGATCACTACCTAAGATGAAAGCTCTTCTCAATAAAAAAACCAGTGAAGCTTTTCACTCTAGCCATGATGGCTAGAGCTTCTTGCAAGGTGATCTATGACCTTGTTAAGTAAATATTGTCGTAACGCTCAGTTGAGGACAAATGAAGAAGATACTCATTACATTGTTCAGTGGAGCCCATGGACGTGTCACTGAATGCAGTGAATAAAGCAGTCTCCATACTGCTTGTCCCCGCGTTCAATGAAATGACTTTTAAATTACTTGAAATAAAAGTTGATATCTCTTTGTAACAAATGTCACCCATGCTTCTAATGAAAGAGAAATCAATACACTTCTTTCTCTAACCTTCAGTAATTCAGTTGACTTTTATTTAAAGTGGAAGACGCAAACATTGTCAGCTCACCTGGCCTTCACCCAGAGTGACTGGGGAGTCCAGAACCAGGGGCCACCATTTAAGACTAAGGGGGTAGGCCATTTAGGACTGAGATGAGGGGAAACCTTTTCACCCAGAGAGTTGTGAATCTGTGCAATTCTCTGCCACAGAAGGCAGTGGAGGCCAATTCACTGGATGTTTTCAAGAGAGAGTTAGATTCAGCTTTTAGGGCTAATGGAATCAAGGGATGTGGGGAGAAAGCAGGAACGGGGATACTGATTTTAGATGATCAGCCATGATCATATTGAATGGCAGTGCTGGCTCGATGGGCCGAATGGCCTACTCCTGCACCTATTTTCTATGTTTCTGTTTCTATGACTGATAGAAATGCATGCTCCATTCTTGAAGGTGGGACTTGTGTGGGATTTGAAATCCCCGTCAGGTCACAACGTGCCAATAAAGATGCTCTGCTTTCTTTCCATAGATTATCTACTCTAGTTTAGTTTAGTGATACAGCATGGAAACAGGCCCTTCGGCCCACCGAGTCTGCACCGACCAGCAATCCCACACACAAACACTATCCCACACACACTAATGACAATTTACATTTGTACCAAGCCACTTAACCAACAACCTGTACGTCTTTGGAGAGTGGGAGGAAACCGAAGATCTCGGAGAAAACCAATGGAGGTCAGGGGAGAATGTATAAACTCCGTACAGACAGCACCGGTCATCAGGAAAGAACCCGGGTCTCTGGCGCTGTGAGGCAGCTACTCTACCACTGCGCACCGTGCCGCGAAGGTATCTCGTGCGAGATTTGAACTCCCCGTCAAGTCATAATGAACCTATATAGATGCCCTGCCTTCTTTTCATAGATAATCTGTTTAGTTTAGTGCTGTATAGAGACAGCACGGAAACATGCCCTTCGGCCCACCGGGTCCGCACCGACCCCTGCACACGAACACTATCCTGCACACATTTCTTCAGACTGAGAGTCAGGGGAGAAGGAAACTAGAGGTATGAAAAGATACAGAACAAACCCCAGAACAGAATGATCTGTTCTGTACCTTTTCTCACCTCTAGTTTTCTTAATAATATGGAAACCTTTGAACCATTGAAATGAAATTAGACACAAAATCCTGGAGTAACTCGGCGGGACAGGCAGCATCTCTGGATAGAAGGAATGGGTGACGTTTTAGGTTGAGATCCTTCTTCAGACCCATCAACCATTGAACCAGCTCATTGGAGGTCTGTGAAACAGTGCAGGGCAATGCACCTTCTAGTTTTGTCCAGCACATTGGTGAAGTGAGTTATGTTTTACTCTAAAACCTTGGCAACAAAAGTCAATGACCCCCCCCCAACAGACAGGAACCGCAGATGTAGCCATCACCGTAAAACGTCAATGATTCCAGGAATGCCGAGGCGACAGGGTGAGAGAGAGGGAGTGAGAGAGTGTGAGAAAGATGAGATGGGGAGCGGGAGAGAGAGAGAGAGAGAGAGAGAGAGAGAGAGAGAGATAGTGAGGGAGAGAGCAAAAGAATGAAAACAGAGACACAACGTGGGTCAGTAGGTGAACGACTAACCTGCACACCAAGCAGAAGCTCACGGTCCGGAGCCCTGAAATCATGATGGTGAGTTTTAAGAAATTCTCAATGTGTCATCAATGCATTGATCTACATTCCTCAGTAAATGTAATTGTGTTTTGACCAAGTATTAATGACGCCGCGTTCCTTTGAATAAAATTCCTTTTTAAAAAAATATTTTTTTTATTAGAAGCAATTGTACAAGGAGAAAGTAATCGGCATAACAATTATACAATTTTCGTACTGCTTCAATTCGAATATTTTATAAACTAATAATTAAATCAGAGTCCCGTGAATATTATCCAAAGGAACGCGGCGTCATTAATACTTGGTCAAAACACAATTACATTTACTGAGGAATGTGGATCGATGCATTGATGACACATTGTATAACTACTTGTTAACTACTGGCTGTTAACAAGTGCTAACAGTAGTAATCAACAAATCGTTTTTGTCTGATGACCGGTGCAGTGGTTTTTATCCATGTTTATTTTAAAATAAAATCCTTATTTAACAAGAGGAATGTTTAAAAAAAAAATCTGTATTTAACAACGCAAGTTCGTATTTCCGTACGAAATACGGAAAATTAGTGCGGGGTCCCCCTTAGGCGCGGGGCCCAATTGGGAGCAATCGGTCCAATCGGCTTAAGGCTGGCCCTGACCTGATGGCTGGCACAGACTTGCTTATATCTTGCGATGTACTTGCTACCATCGAAGGGATCTATCATCATACCATCTCAATAAGGCAGCCAATATCATCAAAGTCCCATACCATTCTGGCCTAACTCATTTTGCTACTATCATTGGGAAGAAAATAGAGTAGCCTGAAAACCATGACCATCAGGTCAAAGAACAGCTTCTTCCCCGCAACCACCAGGTGAAGAAAACTGCACTGCATAATCAGCAACTGTGGTATAAATGGACTGTGATTTTGGTTCACCACAGACTTCAGTTTTGCATTATTATGGTTACCTGGTATTACTGTTATTGATTATTGTCTTATTTTACTGTTAAGGGCCTGTCCCACTTAGGCGACTTTTTAGATGAGTGCAGGAAACTCTACGCTCGCCACATGGTCACCACATGTTCGCTGGTGGTTTCTGGTGAGTCTCCTTCATGGTTGCGAGGAGTTCCCGCATTCTGGGAACAAGTCGCAGCCTCAGTATGGTTGCATCAAATTTTTCAACGTTGAAAATTTTTCTGTGACCAAAAATTGGTCGTCATGGAGATAATCGATAATCCTATAGTCGTAGGGTTCAGCTGTAGAGGGGTCGCCAAGTAGTTATAGGTAGTCGGGCTAGACGTAAAAAATGTGATACGAGTTTTCAGAACCAAAGAGAACCGACCGGTAATGTTGAATGCCCACCGAACTTCACAGCTATGTATCTCTGGCTTATTAAAAGTTGTCTGGCTTCTTAAAAGTTTCTCCACTCCTCCTCCCCCCCTCTCTTTTAAAAGACTTGCCATACACTAGCTGTCTTAACCTTCCTGTTCATCGAGGTGTGTGTCTGTATCACCTTGGCTTTGCACCGTGTTAATTTCAGACAGCGCTCTCCCGCTTTCCCAGGCCCCAGCCTTGGGGTGGGGGGGGGGGGGGGGTGTGTGTGTGTGTGTGTGTGTGTGTGTGTGTGTGACTCTGACAGTTGCGTTCCAGTTCCCGATTGTTCAGGCAAGTGCCACGAACTTGACGGTGGCAGACAGTCCGCTGAAAAATTGCCTGTGGGCCCTTTACATTTTTACGTGTGGTTTTAAAAAATATATATTTTTACTTATCAGAGGCAAATACATCAATGTACATCACATTTATATTGTTACAATCATTGTACTCCATAATTTTATGGCTTTTATAGAAAAAGAATAGAACGAAAGAGAGTGAAGTAGTTGAAAAGAGTTGTGAAAGTAAAAGAGCGTGCCAAAGGGGAGAAGAAACCCTTGGTCAAAGAATTAGAGAAAGGGGGTTAAGAGATAGACCCTAGAAAAGAAAAGGAAAAAAGAAAGAATGACAAAGAAAGAGAAAAGAAAGAAAAAAAGCCAGTTACTATATTATATATATCACGCAAAAGGAATTCACCAACTCGATAGTTTTTCATCCCCCCCACCAAGGCCCGAGGTACTCCTGCACCCTATATTTGCAGCAATTCTATAAATGCAGACCACGTCTGATAGAAACGATCTGATTTTCCTGCCAGACGGAGTCTCATATCTTCCAGATGTAATGTTTCAAACATAGTTGAAATCCACATATTTAATGTTGGTATAGGAGCATTAAGATGAGCTTTTTTCCTATTATTAAGCCGTAATCAAATAGATTCTTTTGATACACATTTAATTCCGAACTACCTTCTGCCATTCCGAAAATAATCCATTCTGACTTTGGTGTCATTTTTATTTTAAACAGTTTTGTGAAAATTTCAAAGATTTCAACCCAGAACCTTTGAATTTTTGTACAGTAGATGAATGAATGCGCTATAGTACCTTCTTGACACTGGCATTTATCACAAATTGGTGAAATGTTAGGGAAAAATTTATTTAATTTAGTTTTTGAGTACTATAATCTGTGTAAAATTTTAAATTGTATTAAAGTGTGTCTCACGTTAATTGAGCATTTGTGCACATTTAATAAGTACTCTTTCCACCTTTCATTGGAAATTTTTATGCTTAGTTTGTTTTCCCACTCACCTCTGATACCTTCCGTTGTTGGTATTACTGCATTTAGTATAATATTATATATATATTAAATTAAATTTGTTGATTCCGCCTTTGTATTCATTACATCATCTAGGAAGTCTAATGGCATTTTGTGAAATTCTTGTGCATGTTTTTTCAGATAATCACATAATTGAAAATATTTAAAATACTGATTGTTACCCAGATTATATTTTAGTTGTAATTGTTTAAATGATAATAGTTTTCCCGTATCATACAAATCTCCCAAAGTTTTAATTCCTGCTCTTTCCCATTGTTTAAATGCTTTGTCTATAATTGAGGGTTTAAACAGAAGGTTTTTAGCAATAGGAGATAGGATCAGTTTCTTAATTTTTAATTGTATTTTATTTGTTTCCAAATTCTGATTGTACTATGTATAATTGTGTTTTTGTTGTAGGTTGTATTATTCACCGTCATTGGTGAAAGAAGGATCGCACCAATATTAAAAGGGGAGCAGTCCTCTTTCTCCATAATGATCCATTCCGGTTGATGAAGAGAATTATCCAACAATTGAATCATATTTCTAATATTTACCGTCCAATAATAATACATAAAATTAGGGAGTGGTAATCCCCCTACTACTTTGGGTTTATTCAGGTGTGGTCTTTGTATTCTGTGGGACTTATAATCCCAAATAAAATTTGTAATATCTGAGTCCAATTTAAAAAAAAAAACGTTTTGGGTAGATATAATGGAATTTATTGGAACAAGTATAGAATTTGGGGAAGAAAAATCATTTTTATGGCATTTATTCGACCTATTAAGGACATCGGAAGCGTTTTCCAGAATTTAAATAAATGATGTAGTTTCTTAAGTACAGGGTTATAGTTTGCTTTAAACATGTCTTGATATCTTCTAGTAATTTCAATACCCAAGTATTTAAATTCTTCCACAGCTATTTTAAAAGGAAATTGTACGCGATGTGTAGAATCTTTCGGTTTTATTGACATGATTTCACTTTTATTCCATTTTATTCTAACCTGTAAATGAACCAAAATCCTCAATTAAATTTAAAATGTTGGGTATAGTGATATGTGGCTTTGTGATGTATAATAGTACATCATCAGCGTGTAATGATATTTTATTGTTTGAATATTTTGTCTTATATCCATGGATATTTGGATGAGTTCTAATACTTTCCGCTAGTGGTTCTATTATGAGGGCAAATAACAATGGTGATAATGAACAGCCTTGTTGTCTATTACCCCTTGACAGTTGAAATTTCATGGATAAAATATTAGTTCATATTCTGGCCATTGGCTTATTATATATTAATTTAATCAATTGAATGAAATTCTCTCCCTGTTGAAATCTTTGCAATACCTTAACCATATACCTCCATTCAACCTGATCGAATGCTTTCTCTGCATCCAGCGAAATAATTGCGAGATTTGGATCTTTAGTTTGGTGTGAGTGCATTATGTTAAGCAGACATCTCTAATTATTAAATGATTGTCTTAGGGATAAACCCCGTTTGATCCGGATGTATTAGTTTACTGGCGTACTTACTTAATCTTCTTGCTAATATTTTTGCTGGTCATACAGAGCAATAGCTCTTTTAAACACTGATCAAAAAAATAATAACTAAAATTTTATCTCGGAGGCTAAGTTTAGTGATGAATAACTTAATACATCATGACCAAACAGATTTCATCCCAAAACGCTACTCATCTTATAATCTGAGACGTCTATTCAATATCATATACTCAAAAAAAGTGAATTATATTGAACTAGCTGTCATATCCTTAGATGCTGAAACAGCATTTGACCAGGTTGAATGGCCATATTTATTTAAATTATGCAGAAATTTCAACTGGGGGATAGATTTTCCAAATGGGTAAAAATCATATACTCGAATCCAACTGCAAGAATATTAACAAATCAAATGTTATCAGCAAAATTTAATCTCTTTAGGGGTTGTAGACAAGGATGCTCGTTATCACCATTACTATTTGCTCTGGTAATAGAACCATTAGCCGAAATGATTAGATCAGAACCAGAAATATATGGATAAAATACCAAAACGACAACAAATAAAATATCTCTATACGCAGATGACATCTTAATTTATATTACAAAACTGGAGATTAGTATTCCTAATCTAAATGTTATAATTAAGTTTGGCACATTTTCTGGCTATAGAATTAACTGGAATGAAAGTGAAATTATGCCTATAACCGGAATAAAATTAAATATACTAGAACAATTCCCACTTAAAATAGTCACGGACAAATTTAAATATCTAGGAATTAATGTATCTAAATCCTATAACTGTCTATTTAAATATAATTACCCTCAATTGTTAAATAAACTAAAAAAATATATTTTATATTGGAAAACACTACCTATTTCAATGATCGGTAGAATAAATGCTGTAAAAATAATTTTTTTTGCCATAATTGTTATATTTATTTCACGCCATCCCTTTATATCTCCCTAAAATGTTTTTTTTTTTAAATAGATACTTTGGTTAATAGTTTTATTTGTGACTATAAAAATCATTGAATAAGTAAAAAACATCTATGTAAATCTAAAATAAATGGAGGACTAGCACTATCAAATTTCTTATTATTTCTGGGCAGTTCAGATTAAAAATATGAATTTTTGGTTGGTAAATTTAGATTATGAGCCAAACTGGCTAAAGATGGAAAAGGAAGACTTTTGATGTGGGTTCGATTCTTTTTGCACCAAGGGAAGTACAAAATAAAACGTATGGTGATAACCCTATAATTCATAGCAATAGACGTATTTGGAAACAAATAGTTAAGACCCTACATATGGATAATTTGTCACTTTGTTTGCCAATTATGAATAATCCTTTGTTTAAGCTCTCTGTATTGGACAAGAGGTTTAGACACTGGAATGATTTAGGAATTAAAAGGATAGAACACCTTTACAAGAAAGGAACATTTCTTTCATTTCAAGAGTTACAGGATATCTATGGATTGCAGTCAAATAACATTTAGGTATTTACAAATTAGAAACTATATTAAGTCAAATACGCAAGACTATAAAAATAGAAAACCAGGATTATTAGATGAATTGTTTAATAAACACCCAAATACAGAAAAAATAATAGCGTATATATACAATACTATCTTGGATAGGGAAATCCCAACTTCGGAAATATATTGACAAACATGGGAAAATGAAATAGGTTTATCTGTAACGAAGGAAACTTGGGAAGAAAGCCTACAATGTATACATTGTTGCTTATTAAATGCTAGACATATAATGATACAATTTAAGGTATTACACAGATTACATTATTCAAAAACGAAATTAAATAGAATTTATCCTAACATTTCTTCTATTTGTGATAAATGTCAGAACTTGGAAGCTAATTTAACGCATAGTTTTGTAACATGTATAAAACTTAATTATTATTGGACAGAAATCTTTAGAATTATCTCTGAAGTTCTTAAAATTAAACTGGACCCAGATCCAAAATTAATAATATTAGGAGTTCCGGATTCAAATCTAATATTAACAGTAAACCAAAGAAATTTCTTGGATTACTGTTTGATAATAGGGAAAAAATTAATATTGAAATTTTGGAAGGGAACATTATCCCCCACAATTAAAATGTGGACAGTGGAAATGTTGGAGACAATGCATTTGGAAAGAATCAGATTTGTCCTAATGGACAAATACGAACTCTTTGAACAGATATGGTCTCCTTATACTGAATATTTGAAGGGGTAGCTGTTCTTGGCATCACAACTCAATGGGTACCCGGCAGGATTAGATGAAAAAAATTCTTTTTTTTTTGGATTTGTATGCATGTCGCTATTGATATTGTTATTCGAAATTGTGTTATTCACTATTAAGATGAATAATATATACTATAATCTTCTTTTTCCTTTTTTCTCTTCTCTTTCTCTCCCTATATAATCAAAATTATTATTTAATCACCATTCTTATTGATTAAAATCTATTCTTTTCTTTCTAAAAAATACTTTCTACTTTCTACTTTCTAAAAATAGAAGTTTATAAGAATTATTTGTAACATCCGTATACTTATTGAAATAAGTTGGTTGTGTATTTGAAATGTTGTTATACCTTTGTTATGATGGATTACTTCTAATAAAAATATTATTAAAAAAATATATATTTTTGCTAATATTTTTTGATCTGTATTTAACAACACGATAGCGCTATGATCCAGGTTCTTCCTCATCTTTATCTTTCTTAAGTATTAATGTAATCGTAGATTCTGCTAATGTATCAGGTAATATTTGTTCTCTGAAAGCGTGTGTGTACATTTTCTGTAGATGAGGATGAAATATATTGTAAAAACTTTTATAGAATTCATTACTGAATCCGTCGGGACCTGGTGTTTTTCCATTTTTTAATGAGAATATTGTTTCTTCTATTTCCTTATTTGAGATTTGTGCTCCCAATTCCTCTTATTCCTGTAGTTCTAGTTTGGGAAGATTGCAATTATCCAGAAATTCAGTGACTTTGTTGGTGTCTGTTATCGTTTTGGATGTATACAAATTCTCATAAAATTGCACAAATCTTTTATTAATTTCATTCAGTAATGTTATTACTTCCCCTCTATCTGATTTAATCTTTGAAATCGTGTGTTCCTTTTCTCGTTTTTTTAATTGGCTTGCGAGAAGTTTATGGGGCTTATCCCCAAATTCAAACTGTTCCTGTCTTGTGATTTAGAATAATCTTATAACTTTCTCAGATAGTCATTTATTTAATTTAAATTTTAGTATTTTTATTATGTTTATCCATGGACGGGTCTTTAGCATTATCTATATCCAATTGTCTAATTTGTTCCTCTAGGTGCCGTTGTTCATTCTTATTTTTTTTATTCTGAAAGGCTTGGTATGAGATTAAAACACCTCTAATAAAAGCTTTGAAAGATTCCCATAGTAATGTTGGTGATGTGTCTGGCGTGTCATTTATTTCGAAAAAAAGATCCATTTGCTGTCTTAGATATATACTCCCTTGCGGGTCTTTTAAAATTTGGGGGTTATACCTCCAGAACGATGTATTCTTAGACATTCCTTCTATTTTTAAAATATACTCTAAATCCAAAATACCATACAAATACGATTTCAGATCATTCCCCCCTAACTTTTTATGTGTGTTAATGCAACAATGGGCCTGTTCAACTGCAGCAAGTAAGGATTTTGGTGTTCCATTGCCAGGGTTGGTTCGGAGAAGCAAGCAGTTTAAATCACCAGAGAGCTGTGGCAGCGGCATTCTAATGAAGAAGTCATGATGACCAACACTCTGCTCATGACTATAAAAATAAGAAGAGAAAAGGGATGGATAATGAGTCATACACTGTGGGAAGTAAAAAATAGGCTTGGCTCTTCATAACTTCACGTAGCTTCAAAACCGAACATTATTCACTGTATTTATTGATGCATGCCTTGCATTTTATTCTTTATCTATCAATTAAATATATGCTAACAACACCACCAAGAAAAGCAGGAGATATCGGTTAACCATATGTCACCTGAAATTAGTTTGGAATATAGAAATTGATGGGCAGAAGCAAATAAAAATAATCAGCCTTTATCCCAGTATAGTATTAATAAACCAAATTGGTTATTATCATGTCGATGTAGTCCAGTCCATCACACAGACCAGCCTACAACCATTAAATCCATCTACATTTCACGATGCCTCAGAAAAGCAGCCAACATAATGAAAGACTTGTTCCACCATGGTCTTTTCATCTTTGCCCCACTCGCATTGGGCAGAAGGTGCAGAGGCTTGAAATTGAACACCACCAAATTAGGATGCTGTCCGATTCGCCTCTACTTCATTGGGGATAGAGTCATAGTGATACAGCGTAGAAACCGTCCCTTTGGCCCAACTTGCTCACACCAGCCAACATGTCCCAGCTACACTAGTCCCACTTGCCTGCGTTTGGTCCATATCCATCCATATCTGTCCTAGCCATTTACTTGTCTAACTGTTTTTTAAACGTTGAAATAGTCCCAGCTTCAACTACGTCCTTTGGCAGCTTGTTCCATACACCCACCACCCTCTGTGTGAAAAAGTTGCCCCTCAGATTCTTATTACATCATTTCCCCTTCACCTTAAACCTATGTCCTCTAGTCCTCGATTCACCTACTCTGGGCAAGGGATTCTTCTGCAGTTGTATAGGGCTCTGGCGAGACCACATCTGGAGTATTGCGTACAGTTTTGGTCTCCTAATTTGAGGAAGGACATCCATGTGATTGAGGCAGTGCAGCGTAGGTTCACGAGATTGATCCCTGGGATGGCGGGACTGTCATATGAGGAAAGATTGAAAAGACTAGGCTTGTATTCACTGGAGTTTAGAAGGATGAGGGGGGATCTTATCGAAACATATAAAATTATAAAAGGACTGGACAAGCTAGATGCAGCAAAAATGTCCCCAATATTGGGCGAGTCCAGAACCAGGGACCACAGTCTCAGAATAAAGGGGAGGTCATTTAAGACTGAGGTGAGAAAATACTTTTTCACCCAGAGAGTTATGAATTTTGGGAATTCCCTGCCACAGAGGGCAGTGGAGGCCAAATCACTGGATGGATTTAAGAGAGAGCTCCAGGGGCTAGTGGAATCAAGGGATATGGGGAAAGGCAGGAACGGGTTATTGGTAGGGGACGATCAGCCATGATCACAATGAATGGCGGTGCTGGCTTGAAGGGACGAATTGCTTCTTCCTGCACCTATTTTCTATGTTTCTATGATATTAGAATTTGTCTATGGAACTGGTGCAGAGAACTACATTCTGCAATCTGTATTTTCTCCTTCATACTTCAGTTTGACTTGATTTTGTTTATGTATAGTAGTATCTGATCTGATTGGATAGATTGCAAAACAAAGCTTATCACTGTAGCTGGGTACAGCGATAATAATAAACCTAAATCTAAATCTATTAGCTTTCCCAGTTGCTTTTTGTGGTGATTGGGGACAATAATCCCCTTTTACACTGATTTTGGCTCTGCATAGAACGCATAATTAAATGATACCCAATTGCTTAAAATGTTTAAACTAAACTAGACTAAGTGGGACCTGTTGTGTCCCATGTTCACACGGGAGGGCTGGTCCCCCAATGCAATATTCCACCTCTCCACCAATTCCAATATTGTTGGCCGGGGGGGGCTTTCTGGAGCGCTAGTATGGGTGTTGTGGGCTGAAGGGACTGGTTTCCTGAGGGCTGGTATGGACATTGTGGGCTGAATGGATTCTTGGACTGGCAGCTCAGTCACTCAAGCCTGGTATGCTGGCAGCTCACTCACTCACAGCTGGTGGGCTGACAGTTGACTCACGGCTATTCCTTGAAATTCTATTTCAAGCAGAGTGCAGTCACCAAATTGAAATGAAGATTTCTACCATTTCAAGCAGGTTGCAAGCCCACCAAATTCAAATGCAATTTCCTACCATTTCAAGCAGGGAGCAAGGCCACCAAATTCAAAAGCAGTTTCCTACCATTTCAAGCAGGATGACCTCTCCCTCCCCCATCTTGCAGAGAATGAGCCACGCCCACACTTCTGGGTTTTATAGTCCCTCCCACTCCAGAAGGGGCGTGGCCTCATGGCAGTGATTGGCAAGAGAGAGAATCTCAATGTTTTTTAAACTCTAATAACTCTTTTATTTTTCATCGATGGGAAAAATCCTCTTGCCCTGCACAGTGAGGGGCAATCTAAGATGGCCAAAAATCACAGCCGTAATTGGTAGCATTTTTTTCTAAAATCAATATGCAGTGCAAACAGGAAGTGGTCAAGATGAGACTTTTAATTATATAGATAAGGTCCTACATGGTAGTATTGGCTGGACAATTTAATCATATGGAATCCAAAGTGCGCTAATCAATTGGAACCAAATTTGGCTTGGAGGAATGAGTCAAAGGGTAGTTGTGGATGGTAGTTTTTATGATTGGAGGCCTGTGGCCAGTGGAATGCCACAGGGGTCAGTGGTGGGACTGCTATTATTTGTTATTCCACATTAATGATTTGGATGACAATGCTAATCAATTTGCAGATGTAGTAGGCAGTGAGGAAGGATATTTAAGTCCACAACGGGATCTAGATCAATGGGAATATGGGGCAAGGAATTTAACACTGACAAGTGTGAGGTGTTGCACTTTGTAATGTCAAGCCAGGGCCAGACTTACACAGTAAATGGTAGAGTTTGTGACACAGGGAGGTCAAAGAGTCCAAGTGCATGGTTTCCTGAAAGTGGTGGAGAGGGTGGTGAAGAAAGCATCCGGCATGCTGAACTTCATTGGGAAGGGTAATGAATACAAAGGTTGGGACATCATAATACAACTGCACATTAGTTTAGTTTATTGTCACGTGTACTGAGCTACACGAGTTACAGTGAAACGCTTTTGTACAAGTCTTTGGTAAGACCACACATGGAGAACTGTGTGCAGTTCTGGTCGCCGAGCTATAGGAAGGGTGTCATTGAGTTGGAAAGGATACAGAGAAGATTTACCACAAAGTTCTGTGGACTTGCAGACTTGATTTACAAGGAGAGGCTGTATAGGCTGTGACTTTTTTCTTTGTAGTGTAGGAAGCTGAGGTAACTTTATTGAAGTAGACAAAATCATGAAGGTCATGGATAAAGTGAGCATTCAGTCTTTTCCTCGGAGTAGAGGATTTTAAAAGTAGAAGCATAGGCTTAAAGTGTGGGAAGGGATATGTGGGATCTCAGAGACACCATTTTCACTCGGGAGCTAATCCATATCTGGAACAAGGTGACAGAGTAAGCAAAATAAGCAAATACTAAAAATAAGCAAATTAAAACTAAAAATACCTTTGGATAGGTATATGGATTAAAAAGGGTTATAGGGACATAGACCAAATGCAGGCAAATGGGATTAGCCTAGAATACAAACTTGGCTTGCATAGGCAAGTTGGAGACACTTAAAAGTGTCTCCACTCCTTCTCTCCCCCCCTCCCTTCCCTTCTCTCTCCCCCTCCCTCCTCTCCCTCCCCTCCCCCCTCCTCCCCCCCTCCTCCTCCCCCCTCCCACCTCCCCCCTCCCCTCTTCCCTCCCTCACCCTCCTCCCCCCTCTATGTGTGTGTGCGTGTGTGCGTGTGTGCGTGTGTGCGTGTGTGCGTGTGTGCGTGTGTGCGTGTGTGCGTGTGTGTGTGTGTGTGTGTGTGTGTGTGTGTGCATGCGGTCGGTAGATGAAGCTCGCGGTTAGGTCGATCCAGCTCGCTGTTTCAACGCGGCCGGTCGATCCAGCTCGAGGCTTTCCAAGAGAGTGACCTCGAGCTTGAAGGTTGAAGGCACTCTTCTGGACTCGCGGATTAGGTCGCTCAAGTGGGACAGGCCTTTTAGTTGGTAAAGTGGCCATTTTATTTCTTTCATGCTAAGTTAGTGATTGCAAGGACTTACACTTAAACCACTTACGGAGCCTGAACCCATCAAATATTTTTAAACTGTTTTGGAAAAGTAAGCAATCCCTCTGTGGAGAGCTCATGAGCACTGCATTAGTTTGTGTGAGAACCTTTATAACTTCCTCCATAAAACTTGGTGAATAATCCACTTAGAAAAATCATTGGCAGTGCATATGGCTATTGTTTTATGTTTGTGATACAGCCTGACCTAAGTATGTAATTAATGCATTAAACAAACAACTCAGTATATTCATTATATGTACGGGAGTAGATTCAATATTTATACTGGGTGGGGCAAATACTATGGAAACGAGTAATCTAATTTAACATGATGCACTTCGTTCACCAAACTGAAAATCATTACTGTTCACATGAAGGTTAAGTTCAGATGGAGAACTGAAACAGATTGGTGAAGACATGTTAAAAACGTAACTCCTACCACATAGGTTTCATAGGTTTCATGTAGAAACAAGGAACAGCAGATGCTGGTTTACAAATAAAGGCACAAAGTGCTGGAGTAACTCAGCAGATTTGGCAGCACCTCTGAAGAACATGGATAGGTGATGTTTCTTTGGACTGATTGCAGAGGGAGGGGGTGAAAAGGGGGGTGAAAGCTGGAAGAGAGGAGGGGCAGGACAAAGCCTGGCAGGTAAAAGGTTGATGCAGCGGGGGTGGCGGGGGGCGGAGAGGGGGGATGGGTTTGATAGGCAGATGGTTGGATAAAGGCCAGAGTACAGCGGAGAGTGTGTGTGAGAGGAATTAAAAGTGGAACAATTGCAATTTAGAACATAGAGCTTATAGCACCACAGCACAGGAACAAGCCCTTCGGACCATAATTCTGTGGAACATGATATCAAGAAAAACACCTACTGTCTGCATTCCTTGCATATTCATGTGTCTATCTAAAAGCCTCTTCAATGTCACTATCATATCAGCTTCCACCACCACTCTGGTAGTGTGTTCCAGGCACCTCAGTTACAAAATAAACTGCACATCTCCTTTACATTTTCCCCATTTGACTTCACAGCTGTGCCATCCAGTATTTGACATTTCCACCCTGGATAAAAGGTTTTCACTGTCCACCCTATCTATACCTTGCATTATTTTATGAACTTCCATCAGGTCTCACCTTCTCCATCATGGTCTGGTTTGGCTCAGCCACCAAGCACGACACCTGGAGGCTGCAGCGAATCGTCCGATCAGCAGAGAAGGTTATTGGCTGCAAGCTTCCCTCCGTTGATGAACTGTGCACTGCAAGGGCCAAGAAGCGAGCGGGAAAGATTTTACTTCGGAGTCACGTGAGTGATTCCGTGCAGAAGCCCCGCCAGTGTGCTTGCAGACGCGCTTGGCGCACCGACAGGCTGGAGAGGGCAGCTCTACCAGCGGTAAGTAAAACACCCGCAGGTAAGTGTTTTTAAACTTGCTGCGGTTTACTAGGTCCAGTAAGGCTGGTTACAGGAGCCAGCAGGGACACTTCCAAAGGGAAAAAATATTAACAGAGAAAAATAAGGCAAGGGTGTTGCCTATAAAGTAAAACCTACCCGTGGGGCTGCGGTCAGCGGGTATACGCCGGCTTTGAGACGCCGACTTCGGAGCCGCCGCCAGTTCAGCCAGCGGCAGCAACTCCGGTGCATCAGAGCACTGTGGCCACTCCTGTCGGGAGGCAGGCCAAGAGTAAATTGTACAGGCCAGTCGACTCTGATGAATTAGGCCAGAAAGACTTCCCCCCTTCCAGAAATAAAGATTGGGGACGTCTGGACAACGTGGAACACCTCATAGATAAAATGATCAACCAGCAGGTGTTCCAGCCGGGGTTTTATACCCCCAGGGTTCCCCAGCAGCTTTCAGCAGCAACCTCTAGCAGAGGTCCGTATAGCAAAAGAGCTGCACACGTATGAAGAATAATATGCCTACGAGTCTGCATGGGGACCCATAACAGCAGCGCCTTTTTAAGGGCTGCATGATACCTCCTGTGAGCATGAGCCAGGAGAGCCAGGGCAGGATATGACTCTGACCCTGAAGTTGGTGACACTGCAGAAGAGCATGTATCAAAGCACATGAGCCAAGCTCCAGGTGTGCCGGATGTGGCAAGCAACATTTGCCATACCGGCTGGAACTGGTGAACAGATGGATGAAATCCTGGCCGGCAATGTTAACAATATGGCCTTGCACCAGTTCCAGGACTCCATAATGAAGGAAACTTCGCAAGAGATATCAGACACCTGTTGACTGTGCATCGCTCAAAGTGCCCACAGTGAACCAGGCTATCTGTGGGCAAATGGGCGCATCATGACGACGCATGAGTTAAGGCTGCAGAAAGTCCTAAAACTGGTTGGAGCAGGAATAATGGCGTTTGGGCAAATGGTACAAGGGCACCACTATCAAAACACAGCAGGATATGGGCCCTGCTGTGTAATGCCCATTTTGAAAATTAATTATTCACGAAATAGCCATCAAGCCTACGCTCAACCCACAGTTCACAGCCTTGTGCAGATCCTCTAATCCCCAGGAAAAGACCTGGGTGATGAGGCAAAAACAATCGGCCTCATCAAAACTCATCCTGGGAGCAGGATGCCGCCTCAAAAACCATACCCTTTCAGACGGGCTAGAGACGATGGTGCAGGTCACGGACCAAGCCGGGCAACTCCAGCTACACGCATCGCTCTTCGGCCTTTTGGCTAAGATCAAGCGTAGCATCTGTTCTTATCAGTTTAATATCTGATACGTCCCTTATCTAGGGACCAAATCATTGGCACGCTCCAATGCACACCACAAACTGGGCCAGGAGACCGAGGAATCCAGCAACCATGGAGGTACAAGTACTGGACTAGTCCAGGATATATCCTCTAGAGATCAGTCACCGGTCGGGGGTAGGTTGCAATTGTTCTATAATACATGGTGCTGCATAACAGTAGATCTATTCATACTGGACTGGATACGGGGGTCTGGAATAGAGTTTATCTCCAAAGTACATCCACCCGTACAAAATACACCCAGTCGGGTATTGGGTTTTCAATACCAGAAACTCTACAGGTGAATGATGAAATTGGAATATTATTCCAAAAATGGGTAATTGAAAGGATGGCATATAAGCCTCCACAATTTGTGTCCAATATATTCCCCAGGCAAAAGAAGGATGGTGGGTGTCGAGTAATTCTGGATCTAACTAGACTTAACTCTTATGTCCAGTATAAACATTTTAAAATGGAAACTTTCAGTACTGCTAAGCAAGTGGTATCAAAAGGGTGTTATATGGCAACCATAGATCTGAAAGATGCATATTATTCAGTACCAATACCGTAGATACTTGAAATTTAGTTGGATGAGACATCTGTGGCAATTTAAAGCTTTGCCCAATGGGTTAACCTCAGCTCTAGGTTATTTACAAAATTGTTGAAACCAGTATTAGGGCTACTCCGCGCTCAGAATCACATTGTAATGGCATACTTGGATGATGTTTCTGATAATAGGCAAAACTCAGGAAGCAGCTGAGGAATCGGTTTCAGTTACCAAACGCCTGTTTGAGAGGTTAGGTTCCTCACCCATCCAATTAAATCCAAATTAGTACCATCTAGAATGATTGACTATTTGGGGTTCATCATTGATTTAACTAACACATCAGTTACTTTGCCTACGGCCAAAACTGTAAATTATGAAGGCCTGTAGGAGTCTGGTTGATGAACAACAATCCTCCATCCGATGAGTAGCCAGTGTTATTGGTAAATTAGTGGTGGGTTTTCCCTGCATTACAGTTTGAACCTCTGCACTGTCAGAATGTGCAATGAGCTAAAGAACAAGCACTGAAAGAACATGCAGGTCATTTCGATAGACCAATGCAGTTTCAGCCGAAGCTATCGCCGAGTTGCGATGGTGGATAACTAATGTCTCACGATGTACTAGAGACATTCTGACTCAATAACCTTCAGTTTTACAAACTGATGTGAGTGCTTCGGGATGGGGAGCACTGATACCGAGTCCAGCTGTGGCGGCAAATGGAATGTGCAAGAGGCATTAATCCTGCAGAGGCATGGGATAAACTACGTAGAATTGCTGGGTGCATTCTGTGGCCTAAAAGCATTCTGCTCAACAATGCATGATTTGCATGTTCAGCTTCAGATTGACAATACCACAGCTGTTGCATATATCAATCACATGGGTGGAATTAGGTAATTATTTTGTGACAATCTGGCTAACCTGATCTGGCACTGGTGCATTATGAGAAACATCTGGGTCTCAGATATCTACCTATCATGTAGAGTAAATCCAACCATACATCAGTGCTGCTTCTTCCTGCCTACAGGCAGCAATTGAGGAGTGCACCCCCAGAGGTGAGGACTGTACAGAGCTGGTCCTGGGGGCAGAGACTCCAGGACTGTTTGGAATCTGTACACTGGGCAATGTTCAGGGACTCAGCAACGGACCTGAATGAATTTGCCACAGCCATTACAGACTTCATAAAGAAATGTGTGGAGGACTGCATCCTAACAAAAACCTTCTGAGTGTTTCCTTACCAGAAGCCTTGGATGAACTATGAGATCCGCACTCTTCTGAAGGCCAGGTCCAAGGCATTCAGGTCTGGAGATACAGAAGTCTACAAGAAGTCCAGATATGACCTTGGTAAGGCCATCAAAAAGGCCAAAAGTGACATTTGCTCCAAGCTGGAGGATGAGACGGATGTTCGGCAACTGTGGCGGGGCTTGAATGCCATCACCTTCTATAAGGTGAAATCAGCAGCTCAAATGTCAGCATCACTCCCTGACGAGCTTAATGCGTTTTACGCACGCTTTGATAGGGAGAACACTGATGTGCCGTGCCGAGCCCCCATTCGCCGTGATGGTATTTCGGTCACAGTCACAGAGGCTGACGTCAGAAGATCCTTCAGAGGGGTGGCCCTCGGACCTGATGGTATACCCGGTCGTGTTTTAAAAACCTGTGCGAACCAACTGGCTGGAGTTATTCCGGACATTTTCAACCTCTCACTTCTGAGGCCCTGAGGTTCCCACCTGCTTTAAAAGGGCATCAATAATACCGGTGCCCAAGAAGAGCAAGGTGACGTGCCTCAGTGACCATTGACCAGTGGCACTAACGTCTGTGGTGATGAAGTGCTTTGAGGGGCTGATCATGGCACAAATCAACTCCTACCTCAACAAAAACCTGGACCAACTGCTGTTTGCTTACCTTCACAACAGATCAATGATGGTTTCGATCTCACTGGCTCTCCACTTCGCTCTGGACCACTTGGACAACAAAAACTCATATGTCAGGCTGTTATTCATGGACTACAGCTCGGCATTTAATATTATCATCCCCTCCAAGCTAGTTACCAAGCTCTCAAATCTAGGTCTCTGCGCATCCCTCTGCAATTGGATCCTCGACTTCCTCACTCACAGACCACAGTCTGTCCGTATTGGTGGAAATGTGTCATCCTGAATAACAATCAGCACAGGAGCACCTCAAGGCTGCGTGCTCAGCCCCCTGCAGTACTCACTCTATACTCATGACTGCGTAGCCGGACATAGTGCGAACTCCATCATCAACTTCGCCGATGACACCACTGTTGTGGGACGTATCACTGATGGGGACGAGTCAGAGTATAGAAGTGAAATCGACCGATTGACCAAATGGTGTCAGCACAATAACCTGGCTCTCAACATCAGCAAAACCAAGGAACTGATTGTGGACTTCGGAAGAGGTAGGATGGGGACCCACAGTCCCATTTATATCAACGGGTCGATGGTGGAAAGGGTCAAGAACTTCAAATTCCTGGGCATGCATATTTCCGAAGATCTCTCCTGGTCCCAGAACACTGATGCAATCATAAAGAAAGCACATCAGCACCTCTACTTCCTGAGGAGATTACGGAGGGTCGGTATGTCAAGGAGGACTTTCTTGAACTTCTACAGGTACACAGTAGAGAGCTTGCTGACCGGTTGCATCGTGGCTTGGTACGACAACCTGAGCGTCCAGAGCAGAAAAGTCTGCAAAAAGTTGTAAACACTGCCCAGTCCATCATCGGCTCTGACCTCCCTACCATCGAGGGGATCTTATCGCAGGCGCTGCCACAAAAAGGCTGCCAGCATTATCAAGGACCCACACCATCCTGGCCACACACTCATCTCTCCGCTGCCATCAGGTAGAAGGTACTGGAGCCTGAAATCTGCAACATCCAGGTTCAGGAACAGCTACTTCCCCACAGCCATCAACTGTTAAACACAACTTCAAACAAACTATGAACTATAACAGCCTATTGCACTTTTTCTGTGTATTTTATTTCAGAGTCACGTGAGTGACTATGTGAAGAACCCCGTACGGCCGTTCGTGCGTCATTACGTCAGACGCGTTCGTGCAGACGACTGTGGAGCAGCGCAGCTCCTCCAACGGTAAGTCTAAACAAGTTTCAGGTAAGTGCTATTTCTTACCTGTTCTAGGTTTCCTTCAGGAACCTCCGGGGTTCTTGCGGGATGGTCGCGAGGCCGACGAGTGAACCAGCCTAGGGCTTTGGGGGGAAAACCCTGGTCCGACCGCGGGAGCAGGGAGCTGGCGAATGTCGGGTTTGCGATCGGAGTCACTGATAACGCGGTCAGTGACTCCACACGTTGGGTTCCAGGGGAGGGGATACCCGAGAATAGTGCGGTTGCAGACCGCAGTAGTCCCTAGGGGATGGGGCTTAACGGACCAGAACGGTCAGCCTGGATTCCTGGTGGAGGGGAAAATCAAGTGTCTGCGGTTCACAGACCGCAGTAGTCCCCAAGAAATGGGGTTTAATTCACGTAAATGAGTAGCCCGGGTGCCCGGGGATTGATTCCGGAGGGGAAATTCCCTTATGGGGTCTCTAACCACAATAATCCCCAGGATATTGGGACAGCTGCCAAAATAGTTAGAGTAATTAAGAAAGATTTGGTAGGTTCACCTCTGGGAATGAATTTAGAGAAACTCTTTTAGGCAGGAGGTGGATCAGTGGTAAAGTTTATGGCAATGGCAGCCTATGGCAGAGGCTGAGCCAGCAGCACCTTTGGGAAGGACTGCATCATGGGAATGCCAAGTTATGACAGTGCTAGCCTATTGGAGAGGCTGTGCCGGCAGTACCTTTGTTCAAGGACTGCTTATAGGGAAGCCAAGCTATGGCAGGCTAGCCTATTGGAGAGGTTATTCCGGCAGCACCTTTGCTCAGGGCTGCTTCATGAGAACGCCAAATCTATGGCAAATACTGGTCAATGGGAAAGGCCGCGCCAGCAGCACCTTTCTTCAGGCCTGATTTATGGGAATAGCTGTTTAGTAGGGTATTCCCATTTACAGTGATCATGGGGGGTGAGGGTCATTGTTAGGATAAGGCAATATAACAGAATCTGTTAAGTCTTAAACTATATTTGAGAAATTGGGCTACTCCATCCAGCTAGATTAAGTCTATCAAATAGAATTGTAGGATGTTGGGATTCACTTTTAGGTATTCAATTGGCTGTGATGCCGGCCTGGGCAACAGATGGCAGTCAATAAACTCTGGTAACAGGTTTACTAGTCGTTAGATTAATTGTTAATAGTATAGATGTGATTCAGCTGTGCAAGTAAGACAACTTTTATCTTGTTAAATGGTTAACTATTAAGTGCCTTATAGGTCATTGTTAACACACCTTGTTTCTCCAGGTGAAATTAATAAAGTCACAAGGATGGACAAACAGTATTCATTACTGCTCCAGTTGTTGTTAAGTAAATCTTTAATTATATTACAGAATGGTGCTAATGGCCCTAAATAGGAAATTGTGTCAGCAGTGCTTTTTAGCAGGCCTGCTTAAGGTCTCCCTCATGTAGGAGGAGAGCATGCTGCATCAGTATTATTCTGACACTGAGGCCATGGCAAAGTTGGTGTATTGCTGAAGCTGCGCCAGCAGCACCTTGTATCAGGGCTGCTTAATGGCTCCCTCATGTAAGAGGAGAGCATGTGGGATCGGTATAGTCTAATGCCGAGTCTGATGGTATAGCCATAGAGCATGCCCAAGGGATTCAGGGCATGTGCCCAGAGGTCTATGCCTGGCCAGAAAGTTACCATCCCAAACACATATACAGTGAATACTGCTCTAAGGGGGACATTACAGTTGGCCGTCGAATTTTCTATTCAGGTAAGACTTTTCCATAGGCAAAACCTGGAGGACAAAGCACAAGCTATTGGAACGAGCAAGGTTTCATAGTTTTGGTGATAATGCACCGCACGTCTTTATTGGCAGTAAGCGGTTCACTGAAGTTGGTGGCAGCATGAAGGCTGACCAGAGGTTCCACGCACTGTACCTGTGCTACTCTACAATTAAAGGACCACTTACAGCTTGGTAAGGTGTACACTTAGTTATACATTACAAATGACTGAGAAATTATCAGCTATTTTGAGGGGTCTAATCATGTAAAATGGTCTGTTCTAGCTTTTCAAGCAGGTTAGAATTGCACGGGTTCAGTAGAAGGACCAAGATTGTCTTACAAGACCGTTCGGAAATTGGGCCACAGTTGCTGTTTACGGCAGATACTAAGTTGCAAATTTCATCTGGAGTTTGGAGGTGGAGCAGATTTGCATGATTTGCAAAAAATGTCTGTTGTGGGTATCAACTATCTATAGACCCTACGGGCATCGTATGGGTTAAAGAGTGATTGGACAAATGTGCATATTGTGATGCTCAGGTTGATACATTATGATGGCATATATTAGTGACGAGGGTGCAATCAGTTAAAGACCCATGGAATGGTTACATATCTTGTTGTCACAGGAGAATCATCAAGTATAGGTTAATGGCAACACAGAATTGGTGTTGAATTACACTATATTATGAAATTCTGGTTAATGGAACACCTAACATGGTTTCATGTTTATTTCACTGGTTGCAAAATATGTGGCATTACAGTGGCGAAACATTTTCAATTTCGCTAAAAGGAGTAGGAAGGACTTTTATAGCTCCCTCCATTTTGTTTATCATTTGAGGTTTCAAATAAAGTCATTAAGAGGCTGCTTAAGGTTCCTATTGAGTGATTATGCAAATTGATTCCTGAATAATTGTCGTGAATATTATAACCTTATTTGGTTATTTTAAACGTAATTTGCTGGTTCAGCCTGAGGCTTGGCAAATCAGTTGTTGCATGATAAACTCAAATTATGTTCTGCAAGTTTAATAAACTGCCCTAAGGTTTGGGTTGTTACATCTAGCCTTCTATGTGTTCAAAGTGTTTGCATAGCACCAAACTGCAGAATTTTATTTTCCAGGAGATGAGTTTGTTATGCTTATGTTCCATGGAAAATTTTAATGATTGCTAATGTTTCGAGTTCATGCTAAATGATTATTTGTTAATTATGGAGTTATACGGCCATTAATTGGGTTATCAAGGGGTAGGATATCTTCAACATAGGTCCCAGGACCAATATAATGCCACATGCAATGTTGACATTTGTGAACACTATTTCACCAGGAGGCTGCAGCTATATCCTTAAATTTGGCTGGAGTTTATTAGGTAGTTATCCTTCTGGCACTGGTTTAGTGCAGCAGGTTCAGTTGCTACATAATTGTGATGGTACAGGATGACAATGTCTGTAAATTATAATATATAATATTATGTTATAAATACTTGAGCAGACCAGAAGGGGTCAGGTCTCAAAATAGTCACAGGCATACCAGGGGATCTTTGATAAGGTAAGCACACATATATACAACAATATGTCAAGGTCATCAAGAGGAGTTCTCTTACAGACCTAACAGCAATGTTGTTAGTCACAATAAATAAATAAATAAATACATACATACATAAATACATAAATAAATAGATACATAAATAAATAAATAATTTGGGAGAACTTATTGTTCAGGCTATTCCAGATGAGAAAAACAGAGATGTGTTATGTACTAATGGATTCTGATTCCAGATCTCATAGAAACATAGAAATTAGGTGCAGGAGCAGGCCATTCGGCCCTTCGAGCCTGCACCGCCATTCAATATGATCCCGGCTGATCATCCAACTCAGTATCCTGTACCTGCCTTCTCTCCATACCCCCTGATACCTTCAGCCACAAGGGCCACATCCAACTCCCTCTTAAATATGGCCAACAAACTGGCCTCAACTACCTTCTGTGGCAGAGAATTCCACAGAATCACCACTCTCTGTCTGAAAAACGATTTTCTCATCTCGGTCCTAAAAGACTTCCCCCTTATCCTTAATCTGTGACCCCTTGTCCTGGACTTCCCCAACATCGGGAACAATCTTCCTGCATCTAGCCTGTCCAACCCCTTAAGAATTTTGTAAGTCTCTATGAGATCACCCCTCAATCGTCTAAATTCCAGCGAGTACAAGTCGAGTCTATCCAGTCTTTCTTCAGATGGAAGTCCCTGCCATCCCAGAATCATCTGGTGAACCTTCTCTCTGTACTCCCTCTATGGCAAAGAATGTCTTCCTCAGATTAGGAGACCAAAACTGTATGCAATACTCCAGGTGTGGCCTCACCAAGACCCTGTACAACTGCAGTAGAACCTCCCTGCTCTTGTACTCGAATCCTTTTGCTATGAATGCCACAACATACCATTTGCTTTCTTCACAGCCTGCTGCACCTGCAGCTACTTTCAATGACTGGTGTACCAGACACCCAGGTCTCGCAGCATCTCCCCTTTTCCTAATCGGTCACCATTCAAATAAAGCTAACCTTCCTGTTTTTGCCACCAAAGTTGGATAACCTCACATTTATTCACAATAACTGCATCTGCCATGCATTTGCCCACTCACTCAGTTCTATCCAAGTCTCCTGCAGTCTCCTACAGCCTCCTCCTCACACTAACACTGACTGCCCCCCAGCTTCGTGTCATCCCAAACTTTGAGATGTGCATTTAAGTCCCTCGTCCAAATCATTTAATGTAAATTGTAAATAGCTAAGGGTCCCAGCACTGAGCCTTGCGGCACCCCACTAGTCACTGTCTGCCATCCTGAAAAGGACCCGTTTACACTCCTACTCTTTGCTTCCTGTCTGCCAGCCATTCTCTATCCACATCAATCCATGAACCACCAATACCGTGTGCTTTAAGTTTGTATACCAATCTCTTGTGTGGGACCTTGTCGAAAGCCTGTCTGAAAGTCCAGATACAACACATCCACTGCTTCTCCCTTATCCACTCTGCTAGTTACATCCTCAAAAAATTCAATAAGATTCGTCAGACATATTTTACCCTTTGTAAATCCATGCTGACTTTGTCCAATGATTTCACCATTTTTCCAAATGGGCTGCTAATCCCATCTTTAAAATAATTGACTCTAGCAGTTTCCCCACTACCGATATTAGACTAACTGTCTGTAATTCCCCGTTTTCTCTCTCCTCCGCCTTTTTAAAAAGTGGGTTACATTACTACCCTCCATCCTCAGAACTACTTCTCCAGAATCTAAAGAGTTTTTTGAAAAAATATCACTAAGGCATCTGCTATTTCAGGGCTACTTCCTTAATACCCTGGGATGCAAGCCTATCTGCCCTGGGATTTATCGGCCTTTAAATCCCCATTCAATTTACCCAACACCACTTTCTGGCTAACCTGGATTTCACTCATTCCTGCATCTCATTGACCCGTGATCCCCTGCATTTCCGGCAAATTATTTATGTCTTCCTTAGGGGAAGACAGGACCAAAGAGATTCAATTGGTCTGCATGTCCTTGTACCCATGATCAATTCTCCCGTTTCTGACTGCAAGGGACCTACAAATTTGATTTAACATCTTTTTGCGCTTCACATATCGATAAAAATCATTTTTGCATCAGTTTTTATGTTTCTGCCAGTTTTCTTTCATACTCCATTTTCCCTTTCCCTACACATAAAAATCTTATCAATAAAATTAAGGAGAATTTGCTTTACCAAACGCAAAGGTTCTGATGAAAATTCATCAACTGAAGTATTTAAATTTGTTTTCTCTTGCCCTCAGCAACTCCAGTCCCTATGACAGTCCCACCATTTTATTCGTATGAGACTTCATTTTTGCCAGGGCAATAATTTTCAAAACCCTAACTTGGAAACATTAAAGATAAAACAGGTATTTCCAGCAATCTTATGTTGAAATTTGCTGACTTTCTCTGCTGTGGTATAGTTTGCTCGGACTGATGCATTTGCTTTTTATACATTAATTTCCATCGTTCTTTTCTCCTTTAGTGTTCTGCTGCTAACTGTTTGGCTTCAGCCAAATGATCCTGGTACCAAGCTGTAAGATGTACAATTATAAAACCAGAAATCAACTTAAGCTTTATTGTGTAATACTGTGTATGAAGTTGATATACCCGCCATATCCGGCATGAGCTTCAAAGCTTGGGTAGCGATTTTAATTTAAATATTGTTGATTCAACTGTCAATTACATGTTAGCCTTTTCTTCCCCCCAATTTCCAAATGTGAATTATTTTGCAGACATTAAATCGCTTTCGCTGAAACAACTGCACGTTACATGGAAACAAAGATTTGTATTTTTGGCGTGAGAAATCAGCATTCACATGTGTCCAACTACAGCTACTTGTATGATAATCCTAATTAGTCTCATCTCTCACTAGCTTTCCTTGCTATTCATAGAATTACAGCACAGAAATAAACCCATTAAAGAATGAAATGAAAATAGACCCTTACCAGGATACACCAGTCTCCCTCTGTCATTCCCTGAGTTTTTATTCGTGTTACTGTCTTATAATTGTCGAGCTTCCCTTTCGAAGTATCTATGCCGCACTCTGAACACTGTGTTCCAATTTTTCTATTTCTTTTGACGAAAAGGGCAAGGACCTATGAATTAACAAACAATCTGCTGGAGGAACTCGAAGGGCTGTGCAGCATCTGTGGATGGAATGCATCATTCAATGTTTTTGGTTGGGACCCTTCATATGGATTGGAAGAGCAGAGCATGGGTAACCAGTACAAAGAGTTGAGGGGAGAGGGTAATGGAGAAGATTCACATACAAAAGCACGGCACAGAAACAGACCCTTCAGCCCTCAATGTCTGTGCTGGACATGATAACTCGTCCGACTAATCTCGCCTGCCTGCATGTGATCCATATCCTTCCATTCTCTTCATATCCATTTCCATGGACATTTTCTAAGTGACACTTGTCACTGCATTTGCTGTACCCTCAGTTGCTGGGGATTTAAATTTGCATTAATTCTCTTAACAGTATTAAAATAGATGTGCACAAACTAGAATTTTTAGGATAATACTTTCAGCAGTAGCAGCTTAGAAGTTTATTTTTTTCAGGCAGTACCAAACACAATGTGTTGTATTCTGTGTTCCAAGTTCAGTTCTATTGATTTCAGTGCAGAACTAATATTCAGGGGCTGAATTTTAAGCCTTTTTTGTCTGAGTTCTTCTTTTCTGGGGGGGATAATACTACGCTGGCCCAAAACTTTTTGAAAGGCAGAATATTTTTAATGGGTATTTTTTATTTAATTGTTTATATTTCTTGTTTCCCTCTCCCTTGACTTTCACTCTGAAGAAGGGTTTTGACCCGAAGCATCACCCATTCCTTCTCTCCAGAGATGCTGCTGAGTTACTTCAGCTTTTTTGTCTATCTTCAATTTTTAATGATGTTGTTTGCCAAAATAGGACTTAGAGGATCTGTCTTAATGTATTTGGTGGACATGAAATTAGGTGATTAGGTAAATGTAGAACCCAAACTACCATGCATCTCTTTTCTAAATACTAAGTGGGAACTGCTTTAAATCAGCAGAGAGCTGAGGAAAGGAAATGGCTCAGAGTTGGCTGATGTGGCCATATTCTATGGTTACATAATTCTATGAAATTCAAATTATCCTAAAATAAATAATGATAGTCATAATCCTGCACTGACTTGAAAATCTCACATTTTGACTTCATTATGTCCTCTTGAAGAAACATTTAATTGTCTGTGCAGTCAGAATGGAATAAAGTAAACAACCTTCTATCAGTCACTTCTGAGCTGTATGAAGCACTCGTGTCTGGCCAACAATGTAAAGCGAGGAAAGACACAAAGTGCTGGAGTAATGCCCCTGTCCCACTTAGGAAACCTGAACGGAAACCTCTGGAGACTTTGCGCCCCACCCAAGGTTTCCGTGCGGTTCCCGGAGTTTTGTCAGTCTCTCTAATGGTCGAAAGTGGTTTCCGCTTCTTCTATGTTCCGGCGATTATTTTAAAAAATTCAAAATCGGCCGCTACTAAAAATAGGTTGCTGTTTTAAATATCGGTAATTTTTTAGTCGACCGGTTGCGAATGCTAGTTTAATGTGTTGCCGGAGTTGCAGGTATGAAGTAAGACTTCCCTGTAGAATAAAACTGGTTGAAAAAAATGTCTTACCTTCTACCTGCAAACTCCGGCAACCACCTTCGACTAGCATTGCAACCCGCTTCGATTAAAAATTACCTGATTTTAAAACGGCCACCTATTTTTTAGTCACTACAGCGCGGTTTTGAATTTTTTGAAAGCGGAAACCACTTTCGACCATTATGAGACTGACAAAACCTCCGGAACCTCTGTCCCGCATGGGAACCATGGTAGGGGCGCGAAGTCTCCAGAGTTTTCTGTTCAGGATTTCCAAAATGGGACATAGGCATAACTTAAAAACGGGTCCAGGCACCTCTCTGGAGAACATGATAGGCGACATTTTTGGTTGGAACCCTTCACATTGATTCGGATCCCGACCCAACACATCACCTATCCAGGTTATCGAGAGATGTTACTGCAAAACTTTGTGTCTTTTTTTTGTAAATCCACATCTGCTGTGTCTGCAATGTAGAGAAGGTCTGTAGTCTCGGAAAGATTCCCATTCTTGCATTAGTTTCCCAGCAAATTACACACATTTTTCATCCAATAAAATCAGATAACCATATAACAATTACAGCACGGAAACGGGCCCTATCGGCCCTTCCAGTCCGTGCCGACCATTTGTTTTCCCCTAGTCCCATCTACCTGCACTCAGACCATACCCCTCCATTCCCTTCCCCGCTCCCCATATAACTATTCACTTTACTTTTAAATGGGTATTAGCTGCCTGCCTCCACTCACTTCAGCTGGAAGCTCATTTCCACACAGCCACCACCCTCTGAGTAAAAAAGAATTCCCCCTTGCGTACCCCCCTAAACTTCTGTCCCTTAATTCTCATGTAATGCCCTCATTGTTTGAATCTTTCCCTACCCATCAATGGAAAAACTTAAATCCACATCAACTCTGTCTATATCCTTTCAACATTTTAAAGACCTCAATCAAGTCCCCCCTTAACCTTCTGCACTCCAAAGAATAATAGACCTAACTTGTTTCAAAACCTTCTCTGTAACATAAGTTGCTGGCACCCTGGCAACATTCTAGTAAATCTCCTCTGTACTCTCTCTATTTTGTTGACATCCTTCCTATAATTAGGCAACCAAAATTGTACACCATACTCCAGAATTGTCTTACCAATGCCTTGTACAATTTTAACATTACTTCCCTACTCCTATATTCAATGCTCTGATTTATAAAGGCCAGCACACCAAAGGCTTTCTTTACCACCCTATCTACATGCGATTCCACCTTTAGGGAACTATGCAGTTATTCCTAGATCCCTCTGTTCCGCAGCATTCCTCAATTCCCTACCATTTTCCATGTAATGCATTCACAGAGCCAAACTGCTGATGGTTTGCAGCCTAAAATGGTTGAGAATTAAGTTATCAGCTTGATTGGATGGTGCTGCTTTCAAAATTATTCATATTTCTGCATACTGAGCTGAACATATAATTGGTGCACTACTGTAGATAATGTAATATGGGAATATATTATGGGCAATGTCTTCTGTACAGATAACAAAACTATTGAATATCCCTGGAGAGGATTTAAACTAATGTGGCAGGGGGATGGGTACAAGAGCAGAGAGGCAGGAGGGTGTAAAATGAGGGTAGAAGCATTAGGTAGCAAGGTGAAAGGTAAAAGTGGCAGGCAGACAAAACCAGGGCTAAAATCAAAAAGGGCCACTTTTCAGCAAAATTGTATAAGGGGTAAATGCGTTGTAAAGACAAGCCTGAAGGCTTTGTGTCTCAATGCAAGGAGTATTCGTAATAAGGTGGACGAGTTGAACGTGCAGATAGATATTATCTTATTATGATATAGTTTGTGATCACGGAGACATGGCTCCAGGGTGGACGTAGGCTGGGAGCTGAACATCCAGGATATTCAATATTCAGGAGGATAGAGAGAAAGGAAAAGGAGGTGGAGAAGCGTTTGCTGTTTAGAGAGGAGATTAAAGCATTTGGAAAGGAAGGACATTAGCTTGGAGGATGTGGAATCGGTATGGGTAAAGCTGCAAAACACTAAGGGGCAGAAAACGCTGGTGGGTGTTGTGTACAGGCCACCTAACAGTAGCAGAGAAGTTGGGGATGGTATCAAACAGGAAATTAGAAATGCGTTGCGACGAAGGCAAAACAGTTATAATGGTGACTTCAAGTTACATATAATATGTTAATCAAATTGGCAGCGCAGGGTGCTGACAGAGGAGTGGGACATTTTGGAATATTGCGGATATTTATCTAAATCAACATGTTAAGGAACCAACGAGAGAGCGCAGGCTATTTTAGACTGGGTTTTGAGTAATGAGAAGGGGTAATTACCCGTCTTGTTGTACGTGCCCCTTTGGCAAGAGTGACCATAATATGATGAGTCTCCATTAGGATAGAGTGACATTGTTAATTCAGAAACCCAATGGTTCTGAACTTAAAGAAAGGTAACTTAGATGGTATGAGACGTGAATTGGCCAAGATTGACTGGCAATTAATTCTAAAAGGGTTGACGGTGGATATACAATGGAAGACATTTAAGACTGCAATGGATGAACTACAAAAATTTCATCCCAGTTTGGCAAAAAAAGAAAAATCGGGAAGGTAGTGCATCCGTGGATAACAAGGTAAATCAGGATAGTATCAAGCAAAGGATGATTCGTACAAAGTAGCCAGAAAAAGCAGCAAACCAAGGACTGGGAGAAATTCAGAGACCATCAGAGGAGGACAAAGGGCGTTAATTAGAAAGGAAAAAAGATTATGAAAGAAACGGTACAGCAGGAACATAAAAAACTGACGCAAAAGTTTTTATAGATATGTGAAGAGAAAGAGTTAGTTAAAACAAATGTAGGTCCCTTGCAGTCAGAACAGTGAGTTGATCATGGGGAACAAGGATATGGCGACCAATTGAAAATAACTACTTTGGATTTCCGTCTTCACTAAGGAAGACATAAATAATACTGCCTGAAATAAGCAGGGACTGTGGGTCAAAGGAGGAATTGAGTGAAATCCAGGTCAGTCCGGAAGTGGTGTTTGGGTAAATTGAATAGATTAATGGCCGATAAATCCCCTCCCCAGGCCAGATAGGCTGCATCTTCCAGAGTACTTAAGGAAGTAGCTCAGGAAATAAGGATGCATTAGTGATAATCTTTTCAAAACTCTTCAGATTCTGGAGTAGTTCCTGAGGATTGGCGGGTAGCAAATGTAACCCCTCTTTTTTAAGAAAGGAGGGAGAGAGAAAACGGGGAATTACAGATCAGTTTAGTCTAACATCGGTTAGTGGAAACTGCTAGAGTCAGTTATTAAAGATGGGATAGCAGCACATTTGGAAAGTGGTGAAATCATTGGACAAAGTCAGCATGGATTTACATAAGGTAAATCATGTCTGACGAATCTTGTGGAATTTTTCGAGGATTGTAACTAGTAGCGTGGATAAGGGAGAACCAGTGGATGTGGTATATCTGGACTTCCAGAAGGCTTTCGACAAGGTCCCACATAAGAGATTAGTATACAAACTTAAAGCATACGGTATTAGGGGTTCAGTAATTGAATGTGGAATAGAGAACTGGCTGGCAAACAGGAAGCAAAGAGTAGAGTAAACGGGTCCTTTTCACAATGGCAGGCAGTAACTAGTGGGTACCGCAGGCTCAGTGCTGGGACCCCAGCTATTTAACAATATATATTAATGATCTGGATGAGGGAATTGAAGGCAATATCTCCAAGTTTGCGGACGACACTAAGCTGGGGGGGGCAGTGTTCGCTGTGAGGAGGATGCTAGGAGACTGCAAGGTGACTTGGATAGGCTGGGTGATTGGGCAAATGTTTGGGCAGATGCAGTATAATGTGGATAAATGTGAGGTTATCCACTTTGGTGGCAAAAACAGGAAAGCAGACTATTATTTAAATGGTGGCCGATTAGGAAAAGGGGAGATGCAGCGAGACCTGGGTGTCATGGTACACCAGTCATTGAAAGTAGGCATGCAGGTGCAGCAGGCAGTGAAAAAAGTGAATGGTATGTTAGCTTTCATAGCAAAAGGATTTGAGTACAGGAGCAGGGAGGTTCTACTTCAGTTGTACCAGGGTCTTGGTGAGACACACCTGGAGTATTGCGTACAGTTTTGGTCTCCAAATCTGAGGAAGGACATTATTGCCATAGAGGGAGTGCAGAGAAGGTTCACCAGACTGATTCCTGGGATGTCAGGACTGTCTTATGAAGAAAGACTGGATAGACTCGGTTTATACTCTCTGGAATTTAGGGATTAAGAGGGGATCTTATAGAAACTTACAAAATTCTTAAGGGGTTGGACAGGCTAGATTGCAGGAAGATTGTTCCCGATGTTGGGAAGTCCAGGACAAGGGTCACAGCTTAAGGATAGGGGGGAAATCCTTTTAAGACCGAGATGAGAAAGACTTTCTTCACACAGAGAGGTGAGTCTCTGGAACTCTGCCACAGAGGGTAGTTGAGGCCAGTTCATTGGCTATATTTAAGAGTGAGTTGGATGTGGCCCTTGTGGCAAAGGGGATCAGAGGGTATGGAGAGAAGGCAGGTACGGGATACTGAGTTGGATGATCAGCCATGATCATATTGAATGGCGGTGCAGGCTCGAAGTGGCTGAATGGCCTACTCCTGCACCTAATTTCTATGTTTCTATGTTTCTATGTTTCTATTTTCATTGTCATTTTCTTCAGTCCTCCCTCCCTTTTTTAATCATCCCCTTTCCTATTCCCCGGATCTGTCACCATACGGCTTCATTGTACAACATTGCTGGACCAATGCCCTTCTTAACCCAGTTCTGCGACCATGTTTCTTGAAAGAGGATGCACAAAACACTCTGTCACACACGAGGTCACTGGGTTTATTAACAACTTACTGATCAAATTGTATAAAAAGATTAAATTTATCTGCAGATTTGTCTATGGTCTTAAACGGACATTGTGCCAATGATTTCTTTCATTTCGGAAATGAAAGACGCTTGTATTTTAACAAAGCTTCCATGCATGAATCACCATTATAAATCCTGCTGGAGAAGGATGGGGTATCCTGGACAGGCCGGTAAATGAATGAGTGTATTGTGTATTGTGCAATCAAGTCTAGCTTCTAGCTTGACATTGCTAAAGGAACCTTTGACCCAAATTAAAGCTGGCAAACACACAAATGTTACTTTATCCTGTATAACACCTGCTTCGTATGATGCAAATATATATCATTTGTGGAAGGACTCGCAATGCATGTCTTTTTCCTGCCATGTGTTAACTTTCAACCAGATTAGCTCCACTCAATATACTACTCAATAAAAACTAATAGCAAGTGTACCGATGTACGTTGAATAACCAAAAGGGTGGTATCATTCATCTTAATATATATATAAATTACCAGTACATTTGTGGAAACATGTGTATGTTGCGGTTTCTTGTACCAAAAATCTTAAGTTTTCCTAAAATAATATTCCAGTTTATTCCTTTGAGGTTCTATGATTATTGGACAACTTGCAAAACATTCTACTGCCTGGCTGATTGCATCCAATGATTACCATATGATTCTATGCCTGTCACGTCTGAAGATGTGGGAAAGATAGGAACTATGAATAAAGATGACATTTTCCTGTTTGAGGTGACAGCAATTATAGCCACGTTAAAATTATTAATGTATTTGAAAAATAAGTGTCCAGAGGATTTATGCGGAAATTGGAAATTTTCCATTTCACTAAGTCCAATGAAAGAGCAAGTCTAACTTGGTTCCAAACAAACTTTCTTAGTAAGACATTGTATTACTGAGTAGAGGTTGTTCAATGTGAGAGCAAGGTATTGGAGAGTGGTGATTCGTTATGACTGGTTTGGTCTCTGTTCAAGGAGATTTGGTTAGGACTAGAAAACTATGCACTAGTATAAAGGTAGAGCCTGGCAAGGATTACTAATACAGGTGCATAGAGATGGGACAATTAGTTGTTTGCTTTTTCTTCCCTCTAACCTCTTCTCTTTCTCTGTATTTCAATACATGATTTATTCATTGCCTTTATTTAATTCTGGACATTTTTTCTCTGGATGAGAATTTTGAGCAGATTTTGTTTTCATTTCAGGTTTTCAGCATTGATGTAATTTACCCCAACTGACAATGGGTGCAGGAGTAGGCCATTCAGCCTTTCGAGCCAGCACCCCCATTCAACATGATCATGGCTGATCATCCACAATCAGCACCCCGTTCCTGCCTTCTCCCCATATCCCCCCGACTCCACATCTCCAAGAGCTATATCCACCTCTGACACTTTTTCTGACAGCCACCCAGAAAAAGCTTTTCCAACTTGTTCAGACCATCTGTGCTCCCTTTTGTCTCTGGCTAAGACTGTACGAAGAGTTAATCTTCAGTGGAAGTTTGATCACAACTTCTCCTGACGTATAAGCATTAATGCTGCAGAAGACAATAGTTGTGCTCTTCAGGACAAAGAAAGAAAAAGGAAAATGTTGGCAGATGCCCGTGCACATACCTCTTAGCCTCAGAACCCTAAAATTTCACGTTAAAAAATCCTTTACTTACACTCTCATTGCTCCCACAATAATATAACAGAAAACCCCATGTATACGGTGGAAGACTTTTTACTTTCTACCCATGCTAATTAAACTGAGAAAAGTGTACATTTTTACCACTACTAAAGTTTTTGTCACATGAAAGTCATTGACTCAACAAAAGAGCTCATACTTTTCTTTCATACCTGCTCTATATAATCATGTGTGAATATTTGGTAATTTAATGGAGATAGTCATCTGTTTAGTATCACCATTAAAAATGGCAGACCAAGATTTAGGATGCAAATTCCAGCCATTCCTTCATTTAGAAAAAGATGCATTCCCGGAAAACATTTTAAGTGAGATTTTATAAATTGAGTAGGCCAATTGTTAAATAAAAAACTGTCGATGTAAATTGAAGCCAAGTATTTCAAAGAGTCAATGCTAATATAGTGAAAAATCATAATTGGAATGTTTGCAAAGTGTTCATTATTTTAGCACAAATTACTTATGTTACAAATTAATAACACAAAGGATATTTCAAAAATATGTACTTGCAGATAAGAGAATTCATTTTAATTTAATATTTGAACAGAAGGAATAACTTTGCACTTGTTTCTCCAATTGGGTATTCCTCCTTGTGTGCAGTTGACATTCAATGGTGAACCTCCAAGCATGGAAAGATTTTAGCAGTAAAATTTGCACTTATATAACAACAAATTTAGGGCATTTATGTGCTTATGGATAATGGAAAATGTTATACATTATATTTAATTTGTTAATTTTATAACTATATAAAAAATATAAATAACATGGTTGAATATGGGTTAAAAATACTATTTATCAAACTATATCAACTTTTTGATGAAGGAATGTAAACAAGTAGGGATATATAATTTCACTGAAGCTATTAAATTGCTTTCATAGGAATACTGCTCTACATCTGTCACTATTATTAAAACCAAGATAATTCACATCCGTAGCTAAGGGATGACTTTCCTTAACTATTCATGTGATTGGTTAGTTTTGTTTCTATATCCTACTGGTTGTTTAAATTATATTTTAAGGAGTGTTGTCAATTGTTGCTGGATTTCTGCCAGGTTGAGATTGAGTAATAAACTGGAACCACCTTTCTGAAAGCTGCAGTGCGTTTTAAAGATCGATTTACAATTGTGTGTCTCGATCTTTGCTTACGTCAGTTATATCGTGCAGAAACCGGTTATTCCACCATTGGAGTTTGCACCAGCCATCAAGCCCCATTTGCACTGATCAGATTTTTTTTTTCAACATGTCTGATTATTTGACAATCAACAAAACTATATTCCATTGTTGCCTCTTTGAACCCTTTTTGTAACATCCATGCCTTTAGTGCCTTCATCCAATTAGAGTGTGTGTGTGTGTGTGTGTGTGTGTGTGTGTGTGTGTGTGTGTGTGTGTGTGTGTGTGTGTGTGTGTGTGTGTGTGTGTGTGTGTGTGTGTGTGTGTGTGTGTGTGTGTGTGTGTGGTGTGTGTGTGTGTGTGTGTGTGTGTGTGTGTGTGTGTGTGTGTGTGTGTGTGTGTGTGTGTGTGTGTGTGTGTGTGTGTGTGTGTGTGTGTGTGTGTGTGTGTGTGTGTGTTGTGTGTGTGTGTGTTGTGTGTGTGTGTGTGTGTGTGTGTGTGTGTGTGTGTGTGTGTGTGTGTGGTGTGTGTGTGTGTGTGTGTGTGTGTGTGTGTGTGTGCCGATCCCTTGTTGAATTCTACCAACCAGAGAAAAACAAAAATTATGTCTTCTAGCTGTTTTTTGATGGCCAGTCAATCCTAGCATGTTGTCTTCTATGCCATGATCTTCTCTTTCCCTTGATAACCTTTGACACAGCACCTTATCAAATGCCTTGCATGTAGGATATCAACTGAAAAAGATATAAAATGCTGGAGTAACTTGATGGGTCAGGCAATTTCCGTGGAGAATGTGAATATGTGATGTTTCGGGTTGGGATGCTTCTTCAGGCTGGCTAGTGGTGCCGGGAGAGCTGGAAGAAAAGGGGGCAGGTAATAGACATCCTCAGTACATGCTACATCTTCATAAAACTCCAGTAACTTAATCAAACATTTCCATTTCACAAAATCATGTTGATATGGCCTAATTGTCTTGAACTCTTTGAAATGCCCCACAGTAATGTCTCTAATAATAAGTTCTAATTTTTTCCATTCACAGGCATTAAGCTAAACTGATTTCCTGTTTTTTTGTTTTCTTTTCAATGCTCCCTTCCTATGCCTGACCTCTAACTACTGTAAATTTGATTAAAACTTCCTTTTCAGTGAATTTTCCTTTGAGGACATTGGCCCTAGGTCTAGCGAGGTGCAGCCCATCCAGCCTGTACCGGTCTCGCTGCTCCCCAGAATGGTCCTCAGTATCCCAGGAAGTTGAAGCCCTTCTCCAGCACCCTCTCAACAACTGAACATTTCTCTGTGCTATCCCTTCATTTGTATAGTTGAGGAAGTGTATGGCACAGGGAGTATTCTGGACATTGTTATCTCTTTCATGATCTCCTTCCTAACTTCTTAGAATAAGCCTTTAAGATATCTCCATGTCTCACAATGTCATTTGTACTGATATGATAGTTGGCCGTTTGCCCTTTCCCTTCCAGAATTTCAGTAGTTTTCCCCAGGACCTGCAAGGCAACATAGCTTCCTAGAATCACTCTGCAGGCACCACAATACCTGTTTGCTTCCTTAACTATAAAATCTCTATAACTATTTCTCTCTTGACTTTTCTCTTCCCTGCATGTGCAGATGAGCCATCTACAGTTTCCCCAAGTGAAAGTGCTACCCTCTCAGTATTGGGGGTAAATGCAGGTTACAGAATACTAATCCTTGAGTAGTCACCCGATTTACCTAGCTTTGTTTTTGTCTGTTAGGCATTGCGCTGTCTTGAGTTGCAGATGTCCATTCAAAACATTCAGACGTGTACGAATCCTTGTGATATCAGGCATGGCTCAAGCTCTCCCAGTTGTTGATATCTTCTGTAGACGCTGTTATCCTGGATGCAGGGAACATTCTGAATTCCCACAGGATATGCAATCCATAGATCTGAGCTGCTCCGTGTTGCCTCTATTGTTAAATTAATCTTAATTTTACACTGCCTGTTGGTTTACTTACCCGGATGGCACTTGATAAATTCCCCGCTTGTTGTTTAAACCACACTTGCTTACAATGACCAGGTTTACTTCCCACGTCCCTTTTTAAATCCACCAATGCCACCAAAGTCACCAGAAACAGTTGTCACGTTCCAAAACTCCATCGATTCAATCCCACAAATTGACAATTGGTGTAATATTCAGAACACATGCAGCTACACTGAACTGATGTAGCTACATTAGTTCTGAACTATTAACCAATTGGGCTAATCTCGGTAGTAGGGAAAATATTGAAATCTATTATTAAGGAAGTTCTTGGAATTAATTGACTTGGAAGAGAAAAAGAGAACCCTAAAATTAATAAAGGGATTAAGCAGGGATAATGTGGATTATTGAGAGAACTTGACAAATATTGTCGAATTTTCTGAGTGTGTAGCTGGCACTCTCACATACATACATAGATGTCTGCAGTGTGCATATCACTAAAGTACACACATCTGTACACTTACAGGCACACATGAATTTGGACACACAAAAATCATGTTTCCTACAAGGAACAATGCATGGTGATCAGGGGAAGGGAACCAAATTTGAATTCCAGTATAACCAAAGTAAATTACAGAACTTCTATTGAGATGAACTATCCAGCCAAAGTTAGAAGATAGGCTTAAGATCTTTGCCAGTGCAACTCAATAAATTAATTGACAGTGATTAGTAGGACTGGGTATTACAATCCCTAAGATTTCACTAGAATTGACATTCTTGGGTATGACCACTAGGTGAATTTGCTATCAATCAGACACATCTTCAGTTGTGTACCTCAACATCACTGGGTGTTTCAGCCTTTTATCACAAGACGCCCTCAGTCGAGGCAGGCCCACTGCAGGTTGATCAAACCTGGGTGTGTGTCTTATTGTTAGCCTCTAGATGGTCACGTGCTAGCCTCTAGATGCAGCCCAGACAGCATCTTTCCTCTTCAGCCACAGCCAGTGGCTGCTCCATTCGGCGGCATTGGCAAGTTCTTTTATTGCCCTCCTTTGTGCCAGCCCTTTGACTCCTACTTCCCTCAGGAGCCTTGCGGTGGAACTGGCTACAATGCCCCTGCACCCCACCTCCACTGGACACACCCTTGCCCCCCAACCTCACTCCTCTGACTCTGCTGCAAGGTTTGAATATCGAAGCTTTTTCCTTTCATAAGCCTCGTCCACAGCCTCCTCCCATGGGACCGTCAGCTCAATAATGATAAACACAGCGACAGGAGTTGGACCAGAGAACGTGGTCTGGTTGCAGGTTGGTAACTGCGATTTCAACTGGGAACGAAAGCTTCTGACTTGGGTCAACACGCATTTCCCAGTCCCTGGCTGCGTTGAGAGGTGAGGGGTTAGTCCTCCGTTTCTCTCCTTCCCGGATGAAGGATCATATTTGCGGGAATGTTATCTGGTCATTGATGGGCATGGCGTTGGTGATGACACTCTTGCACTCGAGTTCAGCAGCCAAACACCTCAGCACCTGGTTGTGTCGCCAGGTATATCTGCCTTGTGTTAGGCTGGTCTTGCAACTGACCAGGATGTGCTTGTGGTTTGCTGGAACTGCACACAGGGGGCAGGCTGGGTCCTCTCCCAGCCAAAGATTTAGGTTTGTGGGAGAGGGAAGGACGTCATATGTGGCTCTGAAAATGAAGCTCAACTTATTTGACTCCATGGTCCACAGCTCTCTCCATGTGATCTTCCTCCTCTCAACGCCATCCCACGTCATCCAGCGGCCTTGTTTGGCTTGGGATATGGCTTTGGCACACCTGACTGCTTCTTCCTGGTGGCGCACCTCCTCCACCACCAGGTGCCAACGTTCAGCTGGAGTAGCCTTATGCCAGGTAGGTTTCATTGCTCCCAGGCTAAAGCCCCCTTGGCCTTGTTGGACATGGCCCACTATGTCTCTGTGTTGGAGGGCAGATTTTGTGTCCAGTACCACTGCTGCTGGAGTCCATTTCTTCCCTGTTGCTAGCTCTTATTATTGGGTCCTGGGATTCTGTTAGTGTCATGTCCAGCCTTACTTTTGCACATTTGTATTCCTCCACCAGGCTTGAGACTGGCAGTGAGAGGGCTCCATTCCCATAGAGCCCTATGCTGCTGAGACATCTCGGTAGCCCAAGCCACTTCCTCACTTGTGAGTTCACCAGTCTCTCCAGCTGATTGACATGGGGTAAAGTGATGTTGCAGATGGTAATTGGCCGCATGAGTCGGGGCAGTAGACCGAATTGAAGGCACCAAAGCTTCAGCTTCCCTAGGTGAGCAGTGTTGTTGATTTGCTTGAGGCCACTGATTGTATCCTGCCTGAGTTGTTCCACCTGCTCTGCATTCTTGAGGTATGCGGTGTACCATCGCCCGAGGCTTTTGACAGGCTTCTCCAGGACAGACACACTTAAATAAATAAATAATTCCTTTTGGTTTTAATTGATTTCTTAAATACTCTGTAAACTCAAATTTCACTGTACCTTAATTGGTACATGTGACAATTAAATTGAATCTTGAATCTTAAAAGCAGTGGTGGATGTGATGAATTATTAGCATTATCACACACCTTCAAGGCAAAGTTAGATTTAGTAATTATTTTGTACTCATTATTTTTCTCAATGGATGACAGGATCTTTTCTGCAGTTACACATTCATTATTATTCCATAACCGACTTCATCAGCTCGGGCTCCCTACCCCACCGAGCCTCCGACCTCATCGTTTCCCAGCCCCGCACGGCCCGATTTTACCTTCTCCCCAAAATCCACAAACCCGACTGCCCTGGCAGACCCATTGTCTCTGCCTGTTCGTGCCCCACCGAACACGTTTCCACATACCTTGACGCCATCCTATCCCCCTTTGTTAAATCCCTCCCCACCTATGTTCAAGACACCTCAGACACTCTCCGTCGGCTCCGCGCATTCCATTCTCCAGGCCGCCATCCTCTCATCTTTACCATGGACGTCCAGTCACTCTACACCTCCATCCCCCACCAGGACGGTCTCAAAGCCCTCCGGTTCTTCCTCGACCAGAGGAGCAACCCATACCCGTCCACTGACACCCTCCTCCGCCTAGCAGAGTTGGTCCTCACCCTCAATAACTTCTCTTTTGATTCCTCCCATTTCCTCCAAACACAAGGCGTAGCTATGGGCACACGCATGGGCCCCAGCTACGCTTGCCTCTTTGTTGGGTACGTCGAACAATCCTTGTTCTCGGCGTACCAGGGCCCCATCCCCGACCTCTACCTCCGTTACATCGACGACTGCTTTGGTGTCACCTCCTGCACCCACACACAACTGACTGACTTCATTCATTTCACCACCAACTTCCATCCGGCACTCAAATACACTTGGACCATTTCCGACACTTCCCTACCATTCCTTGACCTCACCATCTCTATTGCAGGTGATACGCTCCTGACCGACATCCACTACAAACCTACTGACTCCCACAGCTACCTGGACTACTCTTCCTCCCACCCTGCTTCCTGTAAGGACTCCATCCCCTATTCCCAATTCCTCCGTCTACGCCGCATCTGCTCCCAGGATGAGGTGTTCCACACCAGGTCATCACAAATGGCCTCATTCTTCAGAGAACGGGGATTCCCCTCCCCCACTATTGATGAGGCTCGCACCAGGGTCTCCTCCATACCCCGCAACACTGCCCTCGCTCCCCATTCCCCCACTCGCAAACAGGGCAGAGTCCCCCTGGTCCTCACCTTTCACCCCACCAGCCGGCAAATACAACATATAGTCCTCCGCCAGTTTCGCCACCTCCAACGTGACCCCTCCATGCGCCACATCTTCCCATCTCCCCCCCTGTCTGCCTTCCGCAAAGACCGCTCCCTCCGCAACTCCCTTGTCCATTCTTCCCTCCCCTCCCACTCTACCCCTTCCCCGGGCACTTTCCCTTGCAACCGCAAGAAATGCAACACTTGTCCCTTCACCTCCCCCCTCCACTCCTTTCAGGGACCCAAGCAGTCCTTCCAGGTCCGACAGAGGTTCACCTGCACCTCCTCCAACCTCATCTACTGCATCCGCTGCTCCAGATGCCAGATGATCTATATCGGTGAGACCAAGCGGAGGCTTGGCGATCGCTTCGCCGAACACCTCCGCTCGGTCCGCAATAACCAACCCGACCTCCCGGTGGCTCAGCACTTCAACTCCCCCTCCCATTCCACATCCGACCTCTCGGTCCTGGGCCTCCTCCACGGCCAGAGTGAGCAACACCGCAAGCTGGAGGAACAGCACCTCATATTCCGCTTGGGGAGTCTGCATCCTTTGGGCTTGAATATTGAATTTTCTCAATTCTGTTAACCCTTGCTGTCTCCTCACCTTCCCACCTCTCCCTCAGCCCTCGGGCCCTGACATTCCCTCTATCTCTATCTCCCTCCCCCACCCCAGTCGCACCAGCTTCTCATTTTCACACCACAAACAGCTTACAATGGCTTGTTCCCTTTATCACCGATACTTTTTTGCATATCTTTCACTCATTGTTCCTTATCTCTCCACATCACCGTCTATATCTCTCGTTTCCCTGATCCCTGACCAGTCTGAAGAAGGGTCTCGACCCGAAACATCGCCTATCTCCTTCGCTCCTTAGATGCTGCTGCACCCGCTGAGTTTCTCCAGCTTTTTGTGTACCCCCCATTATTATTAACACCCTGGTGTCTCTGTGGCTAGAAACAGAAAGGGTGAATTTGGTCCATTTGGTGTTTCCAGTTTTATCTCTTTAAATAAGACATTGTGATTTGGGTTCCTAGTCTATTAAAGATTGAAAATCAACCCATCATTCCCAAGTCTATTTATTACTGATTTACCTGAGGTAGGAAGTACATTGTATGGATGTAAAGAAAAGGAAAAGCAAGACTTGCCAAAAATATCTTCATTATAGAATGTGATCAAGCTTTGGGGTTCAGTGGTGTGTGTAAAGTGTTTCATATGCATTTTATTCTCCATTGTATTTTTTCCATGTTAGTAAATGTTACATGCAAATAATTTAGCTAACGTTCAGCTATTCTTGTCATTGGAGAGATGCTAAGTTTTATTTTCACAAGCAAGGAATACGTGATAAGTAGATTATCCTGTTTTTCACTGGGGTGTCAATTATGTTTGGGTGGAGAATCATGAAGCAAAGATCACAGAGCGGATCTTTGTCAAGAAGTGAGTTTAAACAAACAGGATTTCCTGTGTTCTGCACAGGTGATGATGTGATATCCTTGAAAGGTGGAGCCATCTGTCCCTAATGACACACAAAGACTTACAAGGGCAAGAGTGTTCATTTCAATTAATGTAAAATACTCTTGGTGTAAACCGCGGTTGCACTGCATCTAGCACCGGTTTTATTGAGTTATAAATCTCATGCTGTGCTTTTTGGACACATTGTAGGAAATTAAGGAAGCAATATGTTTTGAGAAGACTTTGAAAGAAAGGACAAAAATAACCAGACAAAATGGATCTGAAATAGAATCCCATTAGCTCCAAGGTTTTTGTAGTTTATATGCTAATTGCTTGTGGAAAGATGCAGGGAATAATTAATATTAAAAATACAGGGATTATTATAGCAATTGTTAGGATATGTAATTGATTGATATTCAGTATGCACTCAGAAGCTGGCCTTTTCACTGGTCTAAGTAATTATGCAGTTGATTGGAACATAGATAGTGTTGTAGTCAGAAACTCCTCCCTCACCACCATCCAGGGACCCCTGCAGTCTTTCCACGTGAGACAGACGTTCACGTACACCTCTTTTAGTCTGAACTACTGCTTCCGGTACTCCCGATGTGGCTTCCTGTACATCGGCGAGACCAAACGTTGTCTCAGCAACTGGTTCACCAAACACTTGTGCTCGGTCCGCCAAGGCCAATGGGATATCCTGGTTGCTGACCATTTTAACTCCCCTTCCCATTCCCATACTGACCTTTCTGTGCTGGGCCTCCTCCATTGCCAGAGTGAGACCACACACAAACTGAAGGAACAGCACCTCATATCCCACTTGAGTAGCTTACAACTCAATGGTATGAACATTGAATTCCCCAATTTTAGATAACTACAAAATCCTTCTCCTTTGCTTTCTTCCCCATAACTCCCCTGCCTATCCACTCCCCCCCCCCTCACTCTCCCATGTGCCCCACCTGGATGCATCTAATTCTCTCCCTCCCATTCCACCTGCATTCCTTCCTCTAGCTTCACAATTCACAACTCTTCAATCCTTGTGTCTCATATCTTCTGTCTTTTGATCTTGGCCGTTGCCTGCCATTTACCGATCAAAATACCCCCAAACCTGTATCAACCTATTCCCAGCCAGAATTTGTCCTGCCCCTTCCCTCTTCCAGCATTCTTTCCTCCCAACACTCAGTCTGAGGCAGGGGCCGACCCGAAACTTCACCTATCCATGTTCTTCAGTGATGCTGCCTGACCTGCTGCGTTACTCCAGAATTTTGGGTCTTTTTCAGTCAGAAGCAGGTGTGAGTTTAAGATATAATGAGGTTACTCATGAAACACTGTGGCATGCCAAGTGATATTCTTAAGCTTTCTAAGTCACTTTCATTACTCCAGTACATAGCCATTTATTTAATATCTGTTCATGAAAATGTATGTGACTGGTGATTTGAACTATTTTATACTCGATGGATGAAGTAATATAAAGTAGTCCACAATTAGCTCATAACTTTAAGATAAACACAAAATGCTGGAATAACTCAGTGGGCCAGGCAACATCTCTGGAGTGAAGGAATGGGTGATGTTTCAGGTCAAGAGTCTCAGAGGTTGAGTGTCTCAGAAAGAGTTATTCCAGCAGATGTAGAGTTCAGTATTTGGAGATACACTGATGGATCATGAGATAATCTATTTCACAAAGAATGTGAATTAAAAATATCTTGGAGATTAATTTAATTATCTTTATTGTAGTAGAGTTTCTGTTTTTAGAAAGTTTTTGATACAGGTATCAACAAAAATCAGGTAATCATAGCATCATAGAGCATGGAAACAGGCCCTTTGGCACAATTTTCACAAGCTGACCAATATGCCCCATCCAAACTTGTACCACCTGCCCGTGTTTGGCCCATATCCCTCGAATCCTTTCCTATCCAGATACCTGTCTGAATGTCTTTTAAATGTTGTTATGGCCCCTGCCTCAACTACCTCCTCTGACAGCTTGTTCTATATACCCACCACCCTCTGTGAAAAAGTTGCCCCACAGGTTTCTATGAAATCTTTCGCCTCTCACCTTCAACCTAAGTCCTCTGGCTCTTGAATCCACCACTCTGGGAAAAGGCCCTGAGCATCTACCCTATTTATTACCCTCATGATCTTATACACCTCTATAAGATCACCCCTCATCCTCCTGCGCTCCAAGGAATGAAGTCTTAGCCTGCCTAACCTTCTCGTACATCTTCTCCGCACCCTTTCCAGCTTTACAATACCTTTCCTATAGTAGGGTGTCCAGACCTGAACACAGTACTCCAAATTTGGCCTCACCAATATCTTGTACATCTGTAACATAACATCCTACCCTTTATATTGACTTCCATGACTGATGAAAGCTAATGTGCCAATAGCCTTCTTGACCACCATATCTGCCTGTGACACCACTTTCAAGGAACTGTGTACTTGCACTCCCCGATCCCTCTGCTCTACAACTCTCCCCAGGGCCCTGTGATTCACTGTGAAGGACCTTCCCCTAGTTTCACTTCCCAAAATGCAACATCTCACACTTATCTGCATTAAACTCCATTAATCATTCCTCAGCCTATTTTCACAACTGATCAAGATCCTGCTGTAAATTTTGATAACCATCTTTGCTTTCTACAATACCATCCAATAGTGTAAACTGCAAACTTGCTAATTCTGCCTTGTACATCCAAATCGTTGATATAAACCACATTGGGCTGAGCACGTATCTCGCGCCTTTGTAATATCGCCCCTAATGTGTAGGGAATGGATGGGTAAGTGGGATAACATTGAACAAATGTCAATGGGAAGATCGATTGTTAGCATGGACTGGATGGGCCGATAAGCCTGTGTTCACGCTGTATCTTTAAACTACCATAAATTCTTCTATTGCTAGAATCAATAATTCATCAGATACTGGAAGACGTGTCAAAACGCAATCATCTATAATACAGGTTTTGGGAATTAAGTATTTACAAAGAAATGTTAGCTACTTGGATATCAGGCCAATGCATAAAGTACACGTATACCTAAAGACTGTGAGTAATTCCTTACCGAACAAAGAACTGGTTGCGAAACACAAAGCTGCACCTTGTAATAGAGCAGGTGAATTCCATGACTGTGGGAAAGGTCACAAACAGAATATACTTGGAACTTTCATAAGCTATTGCTTCACTATCATCATATTTCACAACAACATTTTCTCCAGCTTGCATTGTTTAAATTCTGTCTTCATTTTTTTCAAAGGACTGAGGTACACATCTGAACCTTTGAAGTCCAAATAATTTAATGATCACTTTAAATGTAAATGTGAAATCAATTGTTATATATGTTTGACAACACACACACACACACACACACACACACACACACACACACACACACACACACACACACACACACACACACACACACACACACACACACACACACACACACACACACACACACACACACACACACACACACACACACACACACACACACACACACACACACACACACACGTTTAATACTGGAAGTGATCACTTTAAATGTAAATGTGAAATCAATTGTTATATATGTTTGACATCACACACACACACACACACACACACACACACACACACACACACACACACACACACACACACACACACACACACACACACACACACACACACACACACACACACACACACACACACACACACACACACACACACACACACACACACACACACACACACACCCCTCCCCCCCCCGCAATAAAGTTCTGATTTTTGTTTGAGTTGAGTTTAGTAGTCTGATGGATGAGGGGAAGAAGCTGTTCCTGAACCTGGATGTTGCAGATTTCAGGCTCCTGTACCTTCTACCTGAAGGCAATGGAGAGATGAGTGTGTGGCCTGGAATGGTGCATGGAAGCAGGTCCTTTAGCCCAACTTGTCAATGCCAGCCAAGATACATTCTTGAGCTAATCCCATTTGCCTGCATTTGATCCATAGCCCTCAAACTGAGTATCTTTGAAAAGTTGTATATGTGCCAGGCTCTTGCACTGCCTATTGCAGTTCATCCTACCAGCCCGTGTGTAAAACATGCCTCTCACATCTCCTTTATTTTTTTTTTCCTCTCACTTTAAACCTATACTATCTAGTTTTAGACTTCCCTACACTAAGAAAATAACTGTGAACAGTTTAATCTATGCTCCTTATGACTTTATATGCCTCTATAAGCTTACCTTTCAGTCACCTCCTCTCAAGGGAAAACAGTCCCAGCTTATCTAAAAACGTGCCTCTTACAATTCAAACCCACTAGTCCCAGTAACATGCTTGAGAAACTAATCTGCATCCTCTCTAGCTTAATAACCTCCTTATATCCCTCTTTAAGTGTGGTTACCAGAACTCTGCACAATATTCCAGGCGCAGTTTCATCAATGTAACGTTGAACTGCAACATGATGTCGCAACTCTTGTCTCATTGCCCCCCAACCAATGAAGGTGAGCATGCCATACACCTTCTTCACCAATGTCTACTGAGTTGACACTTTCTGTCAACTCTATACTTGTACCTCTGTGTGTCTCTGTTCCACTCTGGGCCCTTCATCCAAGACTGTGGAGGAAATAGATGAGATGAGATGCCCCTGGAGCATCAGGTCTCCCTATTGGCAAATTAATTCTTTATCCCACACCAATTTTGAACAATCTGCCTGCTATTTTATAATAAGGCTGGGTGTAGATCTGAGGAACAGCATCTCATCTTCCAAATGGGCATTTTGCAGCCTCCCAGATTCAATAGCAAATTCTGTAACTTCAGGTAACTCCATTTCTCTGTTCTTGCAGGATAGATCATTTCTACTGTTAGTCCTGTCTGTGAAACTGCCTTGTTTTTCTCTCATCATTAGCACATTAGCTTCTCTTTATTGGCTTCTGTACCTCCTGTTCAATGCTAGCAGTAAGAACACAGAACGTAGAACATAGAAAAGTACAGCACAGGAACGGATCCTTTGGCCCACGATGTGGTGCTGAACATAATGCCAAGATTTTTGATTCTCCACCATAAATTAATCCCATCTGCCTGCACATGACATATACCAGTCTCAGCATTTCCATATGCCTATCCAAAAGCCTCTTAAATACCATCACCACATCTGCTACCACCACCTGCCGCAGCTCATATCAGACATCCAGTAACCTCTGTGGAAAAAAAACCATGTGCACTGCACATCTCCGTTAAACTTTGTTCCTCTCACTTTGAAGCTATACCTCCAGTCTTTGACATTTCCGCCCTGTGGGAAGAAAAGTTCTGAGTCTCTTTCCTATCAATGCCTCGCATAATTTTATGCCGATACCAGGTCTTCCATCAACCTCTGGTGCTCTAGAGAAAACAATTCAAGTCTGTCCAACCTCCTTTGTATGTGTAGGATAGTGTTAGCGTGCAGGGATTGTTGGTCGATGCGGACTCGGTGGGCTGAAGGGCCTGTTTCCGCAATGCATCTCTAAACTAAACTAAACATTTGGGAAAATGTACCGTTTTAGCTTTTATGCTTTACCTAAAGTGAATTTGGGTGTAGACCACACTCGTAGACTGTAGTCGGGGACGTTGCATACAAAGGCCTAGGTACTGTATTTCCAGGCGATTAAGGTGCACAGGATTAATACTGACTTGGTCGTATGGATTCAGAACTAGCTTATTGATAGAGGTCAGAGGGCTGTGGTGAATATTTATGCTGAGGCGTGTGACCAGTGGAGTTCCACAGGGATCTGTGTGAGGACCTCTGCTGTTTGTGATGTATGTAAATGACTTGGACGCAAACGTAGATGGGTGTGGTTAGTAAGTTTGCAGATGACCCCAAGTTTATTAGGGTCGTGGGCTGTGAGGAAGGTTGTCAAAGTATACAGCTGGATATAGATCAGCTACACATATGGACAGAAAAATGGCAAATGGAGTTTAATCTGAGCAAGAGTGAGGTGTTGCCCATTGTGAAGTCGACTGTATGCGGAAAATATACAATTAATCACAAGGCCCTTAACAGCATTGATGTACAGAGGGATCTTGGGGTACAAATCCATATGTCTCTGAAAGTAGCAACACAGGTAGTTAGAGAGGTGAAGAAGGCATATGGTATGTTGCATGCATTGAGTATAAGAATTAGGAAATTATGGTGCCGGTTTATAGGACTTTGGTTAGGCTGCATTTGAAGTATTGTGTCCAGTTCTGGTCGTCCCATTAGAGGAAAGCTGTGCAGACTTTGAAAAGGGTGCAGAGGAGGTTTAACAGAATGATGCCTGGATCAGGGGGTACTAGCTATAGGGAGAGGTTGTACAGACTTGGATTGATCTCCCTGGAATGCCAGAGGTTGCAGTGAAATCTGATGGAAGCATATAAAATTACGAGAGCATAGATAGGGTTGACAATCAGAATTTTGTTCCTGGATAGAAAGAATAAAATACTAGAGGGCATAGCTTTAAAGCGAGAGGAGCAAAGCTTAAATGAGATGTGCAAGGCAAATCTTTTACTCAGAAGATGGTGGGTGCCTGGAACGTGCTGGTGGGGGTGTTGGTTGAAGCGGATATATTAGTGGCATTTAAAAGATATTTGGGTAGGCATATGGATGTGCAGGGAATGTAGAGATATGGGTTATGGGCAGGCAGATAAGTGATGGTCTTGGCATCCCACACAGACATTGTGGGCCGAAGGCCTGTTCTTCCGCTGTATTGTTTTATGTTCTATATGCCGTGATATGGATCACGTGCATGTGGAACAGATTAGTTTAATATGGCATCATAATTGGCATAGTCCTTATGGGCCAGAGAGACTGTTCCTATGCTGTACTGTTCTATGTTCAATGTTCTAAGTCAGTTTTGAGAATTTGGTTGTTGTTCAGTGAATTTTGGCAAGCCCCAAATAGGCATCAATTATAAATCTCATTTTAATGATTGAAAAGCATGATATTCAGGAATGTCTGCAGTGCAGTAAATTGCAGCAGTTGGACATAAGAACAGCGAGTAATAAATAAACACCTACATTTCCATAAATAGATTAATCCGGATTGGGAAATGCTCAATGAGGCATTGACACGATAAACACTTTGATAATGACAATAAATGATGGCACTGTTGAATAATTACTTTTTGAGATGAATTACATCCACAGATTAATCTGAATTTGGGGAGAAATACCACTCAAAGTAAAGTGGAAATAATACTGTTCTACCAAGGATCACATAAACAGAGTGTTTGCCACATTGCTAGCAGATTACTGCAGAACAACAGGAACCCTGGGAAAATTTCCAGCTATGGTTACAGATCTTCCATCCACCTCTCTGGCCTGTTATGTGTTATTTTTAATTCTTCTTCTTCTTCTTCTCCCTCCCTCCCCTTAAAGTTGTAGGACAACTTGTTCTAGTTGATCTTATTTGATTGTGCACACCAGGTTGATTGCTTTCTTCGAAACGGGGTGGACCACGTGAAGGTTGCAATCTCCCACCCTTTATTTAATTCAATGACCAGTGTGCGCTGGGCAATTTCATAGGTTGTGTAAAAAGACACTATAATTTTCTTAAATTTCTTCCTGGAAAATAAATATGAAATATGGAAAGCTACATATTAAATTCAAAGTCTAATAATTAAATTGTTAAAAAAAATAACAGGTAGCATAGTGAAACTGCTGCCTCATAATTCTAGCTATCCAGGTTAATTCAGTGTTGTCAGGTGAAATTTTGATGTTCGCCCTCTGACTGTACGTATTCCCTCCAGGTGCTCCTGTTTCCTTCCACATCCCAAAGATGTGCGGGCTGGTAAGTAAAGTATGTTTCACCAGTGCAGGTGGATGGTAACTCTGTGAGGATTTCATGTGAATGTAGGCAAAGATTACAGTGCATTCAGAATGTATTCAGACCTTTTCACTTTTTCCACATTTTGTTACATTGCAGCCTTATTTTAAAATGGATTAAATTCTTTTTTTATCATCAATCTACACACAATACCCCAGAATGAAGAAGCAAATACAAGTGTTTAGAAATTTTTACAAAGTAATTAAAAATAAATAACTTAAATCACTTTTACATGAGTATTCAGACCTTTGCTATGACACTCAAAATTGAGCTTAGGTTCATCCTGTTTCCATTGATTATCCTTGAGATGTTTCTACAACTTGAATGGAGTCCACCAGTGGTAAATTAAATTGATTGGACATGATTTGGAAAGGCACATACCTGACTATATAAGGTCCCACAGATGACAGTGCATGTCAGAGCAAAAATCAAGACATGAAGACAAAGGAATTGTCCATAGACCTCCGAGACAGGATTGTGTCGAGTCACAGATCTGGGGAAGGGAATAAAACTATTTCTGCTGCATTGCAGGTCTCAAAGAGCACAGTGGCCTCCGTCATTCCTAAATGGAAGAACATTGAAACCACCAGGACTCTTCATAGAGCTGGCCGCCCGGCCAAACTGAGCAATCGGGGGAGAAGGGCCTTGGTCAGGGAGGTGACCAGGAACCCGATAGTCAATCTGAAGGGCCTGTCCCACTGTACGAGGTAATTTAAGAGCTCGCCCGAGTTTAAAAAAAAATCAAACTTTTGGTAAGTACGTAGAATGTATGTAGCGGGTACTTTGGAGCTCCGGAAGTCTCTTAGCGGCTCGTAACGCTAACTAGGGAAACGCGGTAAGCTTGTGAAGATTTTTCAACAGGTTGAAAAATGTCCACGTGAGCCCCGAGTACCTACGAGCGGCTATTACCGTAGTTCTCCGAGTTCGAATCAGGGGAAACTCGGGAGAACTCTTGAATTTCCTCGTACTGTGGGACAGGCCCTTTACAGAGCTCCAGAATTCCTCTGTGGAGATGGGAGAATATTCCAAAAGGACAACTGTATCTGCAGCACTCCACCAATCAGGCCTTTATGGTAGAATGGCCAGACGGAAGCCACTCCTCAGTAAAAGGCACATGACAGCCCGCTTGGAGTTTGCCAAAAGGCATGAGAAACAAGATTCTCTGGTCTGATGAAACCAAGATTGAACTCTTTGGCCTGAATGCCAAGCGTCACATCTGGAGGAAACCAGGCACCGCTCATCACCTGGCCAATACGATACCTACGGTGAAGCATGGTGGTGGCAGCATCATGACGTGGGGATGTTTTTCAGCGGCAGGAACTGGGAGACTCATCAGGATCAAGGGAAAAATGAACAGAGCAAAGTACAGAGAGATCCTTGATGAAAACCTACTCCAGAGCGTCCTGGACCTCAGACTGGGGCAGAGGTTCACCTTCCAACAGGATAACGACCCGAAGCACACAGCCAAGACAACGCAGGAGTGGCTTTGTGACAAGTCTGTGAATGTCCTTGAGTGGCCCAGCCAGAGCCCGCACTTGAATCCGATCGAATATTTCTGGAGGGACCTGAAAATAACTGTGCATCGATGCTCCCCATCCAACCTGACAGAGCTTGAGAGGATCTGCAGAGAAGAATGGGAGAAATTACCCAAATACAGGTGTGGCAAGCTTGTAGCGTCATACCCAAGAAGACTTGAGGCTGTAATCACTGCCAAAGGTGCCTCAACAAAGTACTGAGTAAAGGGTCTGAATACCTATGTAAATGTGATATTTCAGTTATTTATTTTTAAATACTTTGCAAAAATTTCTAAACACCTGTTTTCACTTTTTTATTATGGAGTATTGTGTGTAGATTGATGATTTAAAAAAATGAATTTAATCCATTTTAGAATAAGGCTGTAACATAACAAAATGTGGAGAACATGAAGGGGTCTGAATACTTTTTGAATGCACTGTAGGTGGGCAATTAGGAAAGCAAAGGGATATTGGTGTGATTTGGCCTAGACTCAATGGGCTGAAAGGCTTTGCTCCATGTTCAAAGAAAAGATGGAAATAAAGTAACCCAATTTATTGTAAAATGCTCATTCCAGATTAGTTGTAATATGGACAAGTGATTTATTTACAATATTAACAAAAATAAAGTTTCATTTCATGTCTTGTATGTTGAATATACAACATGAACAACGCTAACTGTTGTACATTAAATATTGAACATGAAAAAGTAACTTAGATGCTCCAATTCTGACCATTAAAATGTTTATTAATTAAATCTTCACGTAATAAAACATCTTTTGAATCAAAATAATGAAAATTAAGGCATTGTGAACAGTTTGGCATATTGGCATTGTGCATTAAATAGAATGGATTATTAACTCAAATGGAATTTGTGCACAAAGAAATCCTGCTTCCTTTTATTCGGGTTAACACAAATAGTTTTGCTATTGTTTGTTATAGCTCAGATGTTAACAAACGTTTTGCTTTCTTCATGTTCTGTATCACTGAAAAAGAGAAATAAAGATATAAAAGGTTTTTATAACTTCAGTCCTACGGGCGTCAGAAATCAAAATAATTCTCTGGAATCGTGCAAAACATATCATTTTATGTACTGTGATGATTCTACCTATCAGCACAGTAACAAAATAACTGTTTCATCATGGTTGTCTTAAAATTTTCTCCAAAATGAATTTTCATGGACTTTTTGGAACAGAACTCTTTTCTATTACAAATGATAATCTACCATTAGTTCATTTAATCTTCAGACTCTAACCATCTAATGATTGTATGGGGTGAATTGGAATAATTCCAAATATTTTTTAATTTGGCAAATGCCTGCAAATTCTGTGATACTTATTAACCAGTTGGCAAAATATTAAATCATAAAGTAAATTAGTATAACTCACAAAGATGAGAACTACTTCAGTCAATATTATTACATGAATGTTCAAGTTCCCTTACCAATTTCATTTTTGTTATTATAAGAGATATTCATTATTTTTACTGATTAATTCCAAGTACAATTTAAAAAAAAAAGTGCTTAGTAGAAATCAATACTTTTGATTGAGACTGAGAACTATCCGAACAATTGCACCACTATCTCACAATCTTTGTCTTTCAATTCTTAACAGGGGGTCAGATTGTGAATCTCCTATGACTTTAGGTTAAATTAGATTTGAGATACAGTGCAGAAACAGGCCCTTCGGCCCACCATGTCCGCGCCGACCAGCGATCCCTGCACATTAACGCAATGCCAATTAACCTACAAACCTGTACATCTTTGGAAAGGGGGAGGAAACTAGGGATCCCAGATAAAACCCACGCAGGTCGCGGGCCTAACATATTACGCTCTTGTACGCCATTTTAAACTCTTATGCACCATTTAAATTCAACTTCTTACGTACCATTTTATGCATAAAACTACTCATACCTTTCTCCAAATTGCAAAAAAAGTATATCAATGGATTAACATCGCACTTTGGACCAGGACCGACGCGGGGGCTTCGACCGCCCCGACGCGGGAGCTTTGAAAGCTCGGATGCCGGAACTTCAACTGCCGGCTGCCGGAGCTTCGATCACCCCGTCGGATGGTTCGACTGCCCCGACCGCGGGAGAAGAATTAGGGAAGTAGATTAGACTTTATTACCTTTCATCACAGTGAGGAATGTGGGGAACCTGCTGTGGTGGATGTTTATGTTAAATTTTATGTAGTTGTGTGTCGTGTTGCTTTTTTAGTATGGCTGTAGGGTAATTCGCATATTACTGTACCTTAATTGGTACACCTGAAACCTTTGAAACCTTAGATTTTAAACATTTAGAAATTGCTGCCAAGTACTTTTCACTTACAGAGTTGAATATCTTGAGGCTCATATGTATAGAGACGGTTTGAATATCTTCCTGCAATATCTGCTCTCACAGTCAAAGAAGGATCTGCAAAAAGATAAAACGCATGACAATGAGCACAGTTGACCAGGAGCAGAAAAACAATTTGCTGGGGAAACTTTGCGGGTCAAGCATCCTTTGTGGGGAGGGTGGAATTGCCAATGAATTGGGTCGAGACCCTACATCAGGATGCAATCAACCTTCTTCGTTCAAATGTTTTTTTTTCCATGCTTCCCGCAGTTGGTACACAAAAGCATATAGGGCAAAAAATTAATATTTTCATACGTTATTATAGTTTAGATAACCTTTGATTGACCTTTAGTCAATAATTGAATATTTTCCTTCCTATGCAAGGAAGAAACCTGAACAGAGTGCAAATGTGATACCTAACAAGACAGCTGATGAAAGTTACAGGCACTAAGACATTAAGAATATGCCATGTCTTTTCAAATTCATTTGTAGACTGCACACAAAGAATGTTGTGCATTCCTAGTCTTTTATTACTTAAAAGATTGCTGACTGGGAATATAGAATTTCTTGATATAATTTCCCGGTATAAACTGGATTCAATGAGGTGGAATTTTAATCCAACGTTGAAACAATCTGATAGTGATCCATTTATCATTGAAGTTACGATGGGCTGGAATGTTTCTGTGCTTTGGTTGCAGCACATTTGCTGAGTACATTAGTGCTCTAGCCGTAGCAACAAGGTAACACGTGGTTAATTAAAGGGGCTGTCCCACTGCGGCGACCTAATCCGCGAGTTTAGAAGAGTTTGCCCTCGACTCTCACTCGCAGCATGGTCGACACGAGGTTCTAGGAGGTCTTTGTAACTCTCCTTCATGCTCGAGAGTAGTCCCCGCGTACTTGAGGCCTCGGGTAGGTCGTGCGTATTTTTCAACATGCTGAAAAATGCCCGCGAGTAAAAAAGGTCGCCATGGAAAAAATCTTTTTTTTACTTGTAGGTTTAGTCGAAGTAGGTCGGCAGGTTATTCGTATGTAATCGAGGGTAGTCGTAGATAGTCTTCAACATAGTCGAGGGAGATCGAAGGAAGTCATCTTCACTCTCCACTATTCGGTGTCCAATTTTCCCGAAGCTAGTCTTCAATATAGTCGAAGGAGGTCTTCTACATAGTCGAAGGAGGTCTTCAACATGACACTTTTTCAAACTCTCCTAAACTCTTCTGAACTTGCGGATTAGATCGCCGCAGTGGGACAGCTCCATAAAGATAAACGCAAAATGTCCTGACCCGAAATGTCGCTTATCCATTTTCTCCAGAGATGCTGCGAGACCCGCTGAGTTATTCCAGCATTTTGTGTCTCTCTTTGGTATAAACCAGCATCTGTAGTTAATTTTTATTACATAGTTAATGTCATCTAGTGCCAGCATTTTTCAAGTTGCTTGAGCTGAAGTAGTGTCAATGAAACAATTAGAACTGGGTTAATAACAGCAAAAAAAGTACACTTAAATTTTGGAAAAATACACCCATACCAACGCTTAAAATGTAGATTTCAAACATGTTGGACACCACACATCTTGAGGAAATGCGATTCCTCCTAATAGATAAATCAGACCAATTCTTCCAGGACAAGGGGTCACAGCTTAAGGATAAGGGGGAAATCCTTTAAGACCGAGATGAGAAAGACTTTTTTCACACAGAGAGTGGTGAGTCTCTGGAACTCTCTGCCACAGAGGGTAGTTGAGGCCAGTTCATTGGCTATATTTAAGAGTGAGTTGGATGTGGCCCTTGTGGCTAAGGGGATCAGAGGGTATGGAGAGAAGGCAGGTACGGGATACTGAGTTGGATGATCAGCCATGATCATATTGAATGGCGGTGCAGGCTCGAAGGGCTGAATGGCCTACTCCTGCACCTAATTTCTATGTTTCTATGTTTCTATGTTAACGAGTTGGTCTCCATTTGTCGAATTTTTGGAAGCATGTGGTGCAGGATTGGGTGAGGGATGGTCAAGAATATAGATAACGATCTCCTTAATCTCTTACTTTCTACTCTTTCTCTTTCTATCTTTTTTTCAATTTTCTTCTTTCACTCTTTTTTCCTTTTCACACACTATAATCACACGTTTTTCTGTTTTTTATTTATTCTCTCTTTTTTATTATTAAAAAAAATAAATAAATAAGCTGTACATAAAATGTAATATGTCAATATATATTAGGCACCTTGGTGCCATATTCCTGTACTTCTAATTTTATAAAAAAGGGAAAAAAAGAAACAATTAGAACATAGAACATTGAGCAGTACAGCACAGGAACAGGCCCTTCGGCCACCATGTATGTGCTGAACATGATGCCAAGATCAACTAATATTTGCCTATGTATAATCTGTATCCCTCCATTCCCTGTAAGTATCATCAATGCTACTATTGTATCTGCTTCAACCACCATCCCTGGGGCAGTGCATACCATGCAATCTCCACCCTTTGTATGAAAAAAGTTGCCCCACGCATCTCCTTTAAACTTCGCCCCTCTCACCTTAATGCTATGCCCAATAGTATTTGATATTTCCATCCTGTGAAAAGAGATGCTGACTGTCTCTTCTCTTAATGTCTCTCATTTTATATACTTCGTGGAATTTGATGCAGTAGATTGCTTAGTATTAAATGATGAATCTACAAAAAAGATGCTTACCTAGAAAGATAATCCGGGGCACATATTTACCATCTGGTGCAAGGTGTTTGTCATTGGTTTCATGCTAATAAAACAAAAATAAAATCCAGGCAATGAACATTAAAGTGATATTAACATGGGGAGAGAAACAAAATATTTTTTAAACTGATAGATTAAGAAAAAGATTTAATTTTTAATTCTATACTTTTTCATGTAGGTGTTTCCTAAATTATCCCTCCAATTTCTTCTCATTTATATGAGTTTCATTTCATAGGGTGTATGGTAAAATTGGAAATGTTATAGTGGTTTCTGGTTAAATCCTGCTCCCGTACTTTAAACCTCAATAAGATAGTAGTCACATAGAACAGATCACCTGCCTTTTCTTAATTCCATAGATGCCTATTATTATTATTATTATTATTATTATTATTATTATTATTATTATTATTATTATTATTATTATTATTACTATTACAATTTGGAGTTTATTTGCAGACAATTTGGGTTGTAATCTTTCCCAGATTACAACCCAAGTGGCTAAATGTAACTGCATTAATCAAATTGGGAAATGAAAAAGACAATTATGTTGGAATTAAATGTCATAAGGTCAGATCATAAGGTAATGAGGAAAAGGAGTAGCATTTGGCTTTTTGGCCCATCTACTCTACTCCACCATTCAATCATGGCTGATCTATCTCTTCCTCCTAACCCCATTCTCCTGCCTTCTCCCCATAACTGACACCTGTACTAATCAAGAATCTATCTATCTGTCTTAAAAATATTCACCGACCTGGCCTCCACGACCTTCTTATTTGATTAAAAAATCTCAAAAAGGCACATACCAGTTCAACAGAACTTTTACTTTTATTTGGGATTACAGTTATAATTTTCTAAATGCAGGCTATTGTCACAGGGTTGACATTGAATCTATCTAGTTCAGCTTTTGAAACGTTGACATTATTTTGTAGGATATTGCTTTTGAGTTGAATTCCTAATATGCACTCTTTATGGCATAAAACTATAAACTGCAAATAAAAGCAAATGTATTTGCTATTGGTAAATAAAAGCAGAATAATGCTTACCATAAGGTTTAACATGATGAAATCTTTATCAGCCATCTGCTGAATTTCTGTACTTGCAGCAAAAGCTTCCTTCAGTGCTGAAAAAGATTGATAATTCAATTTTATTGTCAAATTTATAGTTAAAGAAAACTATTATTTCATGCAGTGCCAAGTTGCTTACAATGGGTTACTTCTCTTGTTAATCAATGTTGTAACATGGGCAAGCTACATTGTGCACATAGGAGATAATGAGGTTTGTATGATTACTTCAGATATACAGTACAGAAACAGTGATTCAATCCAATCAGTCCATATTGGTATTCATGCTCTACATGAAATCTTTCAATCTTTGCTCAATTCACCAGCGCAGCCCTTTATCAGCATAGCCTACAAACAGAGAAGTCACAGTGGAGTGGGGAAGGGAATGAAGATGTCACTGGCATCAGAAAGCTAATGTTACCCATGTAGAACAAACAGATATGTTCATATCTGTATCTGTTTATATATTGCTATTTCTACGAACTGACGCTAAACTGCATTTCGTTGTACCCATACTTGTATCTGTACAATGACATTAAAGTTGAATTGAATAAGTTAAGTTCTAGGCGCAGAATTAGGCCAGTTGGCCCATCAACTCTACTCCACCATTCAATCATGGATATTCAATATTTCCCTCTCAACCCCATTCTTCTGCATTCTCCCCATAACCCCTGACACACACTACTAATCAAGAATCCACCTTTAAGATTCACCACCCTCTGACAAACGAAATTCCTCCTCATCACCTTTCTAAAAGTACTTCCTTTTATTCTGAGGCTATGGCCTCTGGACCGAGACTCTCCCACTAATGGAAACATCCTCCCCGCATACACTCTATCCAGGCCTTTCACTATTTGGTAAGTTTCAATTAGGTGTTCTCTCAATCTGTGTATGTTTCTCCATTGCTGATCCCTGATGCATAATGCTGGGTTGTAAGAAATGCAATTGAAATGTTGCTTCAGGTGAACAGACCTTAAGTGGTTGGAAGGAATAGCAGGGCTACCTGACCTCATTAGGCAGAGCTTCCTTTCACTCTTGGTCATATTCAGGACAATCTTTTGTGTAGAAAATGACAGGGTATACAATGACCAACATTTGCATAACTGATCCGAATAATTAAATATAACGACGCAGCATCCATACAACGTAGAGGATGAAATTAAATAACGTTTTTATATATGAAGCTGTAAGAATGTCACAAAACCAAAATATTTACATTTACAGTGTTTGCAGACTTCCAGGTGATGGATGATCATTAACGGCTTGTTGCTGAAATAACAAGTAGTGTAAAATCAGAATTAGTCCGGATATCATCATGTGTAAGGCCTGATTCGCGTGTCTGCTCTTGAACTAATTTCATTTGCATTAATGGATCTCCTTACCTTTTCTGTGCTTTATATAGGCCTTCCTCATAAGTTTGAACCCATGTTAAATCATCTCCCCAACCTAAAACAATAATACACATAACAAAGTTATGATGTCAATGGGTCATTTAAAACAGAAGATGCTGGAAAACTCAGCTGGCCAGGCAGCATATGTGGTGAGAGAAACAGTCAACATTTTGGTCTGCCATTGTTTTTCTTTCCACAGATGCAGACTGACTTGCTGGATTTTCCATCATTTTTTGTTTTGTGTCAGATTTCCGGCAGAGGCATGTTTTTGTAGAAAGAAAGAACGGTAGATGCTGATTTATACCAAAGGTTGACACAAAGTCCTGGAGCAACTCAGCCAGTCAGGCAGCATCTCTGTAGAAAAAAGATGGCTGATGTTTTGGGTCGGGACCCTTTTTCAGACACTTCTTCAATTGCAGATATTTGTTTCATTTTGATTAACTGCTGATGTTTAATATTCAGCTAAATCATTCCCTATTAACTACAATTAGACAGTATACAAAAATTTGCACTGTTTATTTTCATAGATGAATCACAGAAAACTAATGATGTGTGAGGAGGTCCTTTGGTACATTTGAAGAAGAGTGGCATGGTGGCACTGCGGCAGAGTTGCTGTCTTACAGCGCCAGAGACCCAGGTTAGACTTCAGTAACATGTTGAAAATATTTAGCACTAATTGTATCATTAAATGGGTATTTGGACTAAATAACATGACAATATCTATTGCAAATTCAGCTATCATGCAAGTGCAGTAACTTAATTGTACTAAAATATACTTTGACAGTGAAGCAATCAATAAGATGCCTTGTTTCTGAACAATGGATGACTATGAAAACCCATCCAACAATCTCTGTATGTCTCTATTTAACGATGCTTCTGCCTCTCGTCTTGTTACTTGTGCAAAATAAGCTGTTATTCTGCTGGTTATTATTTTAGTGACTAATGTTAACCCATTGTTAAATCTGATACAGATAGATAAATAACATGAGGGAAAGAAAGAGTTAATTGATAGAGGGCGACAAATTCAAACTGTCAAATATTAAAGGGCATAGCATTAAAGTGTGAAGGGGAAAGCTTTTTACATTGAATAGGTGCCTGGAACATGTTGCAATAGATGGTGGTGGAAACAGATATGATTGTGAAGTTTAAAAGTCTCTTAGATGGTACACATGGATATGTAGTGAATGAAGGGATATGGATTATATACAGGGAGAGGAATTTGTTTAATTTGGCATCATGTTTGGCACAGGACCTGTTACTGTTTTATGTTCTAAAAACTTTTTTTAATTTATAAAAAAATAGTTACACAAATCAAAACACATTGGTTAATTTCATAGTTAGAGTGATTGAACGTACCATGAACTAGAACTTAAAATACCTTGATAATGGGCTTTAATATTTTGGATCCTACCTAATGTATCTTGGCGTGATATTTGACTCAGCACTGAAGTTTGACAAACAAGTCAATGCCGTGGTAAAAGCTAGCTTCTTTCAGCTTCGGATGATAGCTAAAATAAATCAATTCCTCCAGTTTAATGACCTCGAAAAGATCATCCATACATTTATCTCCTCCCGCCTAGATTACTGCAACTCCCTTTACACGGGCATCAGCCAATCTTCCCTGTCCCGCCTGCAACTGGTCCAAAATGCCGCAGCGAGACTCCTGACGGGCACCTGGAAAAGGGACACCATCACCCCGATCCTGGCCTCTCTCCACTGGCTCCCTGTGCGGTTCTGAATTAATTTCAAGACGCTCCTCTTTGTCTACAAAGCCCTCAATGGGCTTGCACCCACCTACATTAAAAGTCTTCTCACCCACTACACCACCTCCAGGTCCCTCAGATCGGCCGACTTGGGGTTGCTGAATGAACCACAGTCTAGGCATAAGCTCAGGGGCGGCCGCGCCTTTGCGGTCGCAGCTCCTAGACTATGGAACAGCATCCCCCTCCCCATTAGAACTGCCCCCTCCATTGACTCCTTTAAGTCTAGTCTAAAAGCGTATCTGTTCTCCCAAGCCTTTCCTGACGTCCTCTGAGTGAGGGCTATGTGTGTATATATGTATGTAGCCTGCTTGTGTAGAGTATTCTTATAACAAATGTAAAGCACTTTGGACAACGAGAGTTGTTTTTTAAATGTGCTATATAAATAAATGTGACTTGTCTTGACTAATGTGCATATGTAATAATTTTATTTCATTCGAGTGTGGAAGGGAAAAGTAAAGTCACAATCATTTTAACAACAATTTAGAAACATAGAAACATAGAAAATAGGTGTAGGAGTAGGCCATTCGGTCCTTCGAGCCGCATGATCACGGCTGATCATCCACAATCAGTACCCCGTTCCTGCTTTCTCCCCCTAACCCTTGATTCCGTTAGCTCCAAGAGCTAAATCTAACTCTCTCTTGAAAACATCCAGTGAATTGGCCTCCACTGCCTTCAGTGGAATTCTTGCCTATTGTTTAAAGAATGTTGAAGCATTGTGGTGCAGCAGCGAGGATTTACAGATACCAGAAAATGACAGCTGCTCTCGTAATGAAGTAAATGATCAACCTGTTAACAAAAATGTAAAGGGGAGCACCAAATCTGGGAGAGATCTAAGTATGCTTCCTAATGCAATCTGCAGCCTAATCAGATTTTAACTGTCAAATGTCAAATCACGCAGTTTACTGCAAAACTGATACCAAGCTGATTTCTTTATAAACTGGACTATCAATATCATAATAGGCAAAAATTATTTTTACTGAAAAAAAATCTTCTCTGGTTAATCTGGCAAAATGCTCAAATTCCAGAATCTTACTGTGGGAACTTGGAACCATTAATATTTATTTATATTTAATGAATTAGAAATCAGTGCGAACTGGGAAAGAAAAGAACTTAATGGATCTCTGTATTGATCCAAATAACAGTTAGATTGGCAAAATGTCCCCCATTTGTGGAGTACAGTACATGCACCAATCTTCTTACTATTGAGGGAGTGCAGCGTAGGTTTACAAGGTTAATTCCCGGGATGGCGGGACTGTCATATGCTGAGAGAATGGAGCGGCTGGGCTTGTACACTCTGGTGTTTAGAAGGATGAGAGGGGATCTTATTGAAACATATAAGATTATTAATTGTTTGGACATGCTAGAGGCAGGAAACATGTTGGGGGAGCCCAGTACCAGGGGCCACAGTTTAAGAATAAGGGGTAAGCCATTTAGAACGGAGATGAGGAAACACTTTTTCTCACAGAGAGTTGTGAGTCTGTGGAATTCTCTGCCTCGGAGGGCGGTGGAGGCTGGTTCTCTGGATACTTTCAAGAGAGAGCTAGATAGGGCTCTTAAAGATAGCGGAATCAGGGGATATGGGGAGAAGGCAGGAACGGGGTACTAATTGGGGATGATCAGCCGTGATCCCATTGAATGGCGGTGCTGGCTGGAAGGGCCAAATGGCCTACTTCTGCACCTATTATCTATTGTCAATCAGCATCAATGGTGTGGAAGTGGAAATAGTTGAGAGCTTCAAGCTCCTTAGCGTCAATATTACCAATGATCTGTTGTGGACCAACCACGTTGATGCGATAGCCAACAAGGCATACCTACGCCTCCACTTCCTGAGGAGATTGAGGAAATGCAGCATGTCCAATGATTACAGATACACCAAAGAAATTGCAGTCAGTTGTAGATGTGGCCCAGTCCATCACATACCAGAATTCCAATAATTGACTCATTCCAATAATTCAGAAAAGCAGCCAAATTAATCAAAGACTTGTTCCACTCCAGTTGTTCCTCGTGCTCCTTGTTCCCATTCAGCAAAAAGGTACAGAAGTTTGAAAGCATGCACTACCAGGCACAGGAACAGCTACTTCTCCTCTGTTAACAAGCTTCTGAATGGTCCTTCCATAAGCTAGGATATTATTTGATTCACCTTTACCCCATTGTGAACATTGGACAGATGCACTGCAATCCTAAGAACTATATTGTGCACTTTGTATCTTCTCCTTTGCTCTATCTATTGTACTTGAGTTTGACTTAGTTGCATTTATAAATGGTAAATCTGATCTGTTTGGATAGCATGCAAAACAAAGCTTTCCACTTTACCTCGTTACACATGATAATAATCAACCTAAACATATTTCTTGTATGCTGATGTGCCTGTGTTTATAGCCACATGATTTCCCTTTCCCACTAGTCGCACTCTACTTCAGTGCCATTGTCTGTGGCTGGGACTAAGTGAGGAGGAGGTACACAAAGGCTCTGACTTTCCTCTATTTACTTTCTGCAATAATAAGTTAACTTTCTGCAGTTTTGTTGTAGTCATGAAAATGCAAAGTTAACTTCAGCTTAAATGCCGAGACCAACTTTGGTGAAATACAAGAATAATAGTATTTTGTTGTTGCAGAATCAATTAAATAAATATCACGTACCTCTTGACAGAGTTTGAGGTGGTCTTTTTTTAAGTGCTGTGACAGGGTTGGATGTAACAGCAGTCAGAAGGAAAATTGCAGGAACAATCATCTGAAACATTGTTTTTTTTCAAAGATGTAATTACACTCTTGAATGCTTTGTAAACTGGAAGAACAAGTTAACCAAAATTACTAGTCCAAGTTCCTTTCTTATTAGCAACTGGTAGGAATGGTTTTGTCCCTGGTAGGAATGGTTTTTGAAGTGATTTAGTTATTTAATTAAGGTGGGTAAATATCCTCCTCATAAAATAAACTGTTCCCATGACAACATTGTGACGACATTGTGACGACATTGTTCAAAACTTCATTCACTCTAGTAAATTATTGGAGATTTGTTGTTTTATTTTAATATCTTTCAGAATGATGCTTTCTCCAGGTTTAAAGAAATGTAGATGCCAATCAATAAGGAAAGGGATGTGCTTCCTCTTTCATCAACTATCTTACACATGTATGACATTCTATTTCACATGAGCACAAAGCAAAGTTGGGTGTATTGAAAATGCAGGGTGGGTGCAAAACTTTGGGTTGGGTCAGAAAATCAACCAATAAAAAGCAGCACCGTGATTCTAAACTTTATAGAAGTGACTGGGCTCAATCCTATTGGTACTGGAATAAAGCCAAAAATTGAATTTTAATACATCCCGTAGATCCATCTAGTTTAGTATACTAATGAGGCTGACTTTTTAATTAGAAATTCCCCAAATCACTTCATGCAGTTTTCTTTTGCTAATTTCGGTATCTGCTAAATTAAATCTTCAATATCTCTATTCATCAAATATTTACATTATTATAGATGGAGCAAAAATATTACAATCTGCACCATTTAATGGAGAAACTTTACCAAACTATTTCACACAGTGCAAGGATCAACTTGATTATTTTAAAGCAAAAATATTGAAGCAGAATGACAAAAAAGTAGATAAAAATGCGAAGAGCTATGAGAAAACAAGATAAGAGCTCTGTTCAGTTTGCTTCACACATAATTCAAGGCATTATTTCTTAATTTAGTGATGCACATTTTTACAAGGAACTTCCAGCAATTCCATTCACCCACTTAAATGCCCGCATGTTGAGAATTCCCTTGTTTATCGTGCAAACATGAAGGCCGCTGGTAGGGGTTTTTGTCAGCTGAATTTGTTATATTTCCTGAGTATTAATCTACACCAGGCACAAGAAAAGTATTGTAATCTTAGTTTATTGTATTGCATTTTTTTTGGTAAGGTTTATAATAACCTAGTGTTACATTATCTCTATTCGTGTGCAGAAGAGCATTAGTTGTAAGAGGTAAAAAATAGATTTATGTTTTTACATTCTTAAAAGTGTTAACAACATTTATAGTTATTTGTTTTGGTGTAGTTTTACTTTGATTATTTTAATAGTTTTGGATTTTTGAACTTTTGTGAAAGGAGGGTGTTGGTTAGAGGAGAGTTATAGTGAGAACAAAGTCAAGTCATGAGGTTATTAACATTTGCAGTGAGGTACAGGTACAATGAATATCTTGCTCGCAGTGGCATCGTAGCCACATCGACTCAGATTCCAAAATAATAGATTATACATTAATTACATATAAATTCTTCAAGAGAGTAAAAGAATAAAGGACCTGTCCCACTTGGGCGTCATGTGCACGTCACGCAAATGGCGCACAAAGATTTTGTACATCCCAAAATCCTGGGGCAGCCCGCGCGACCACGCGTCACTGCCTACGTCACCACGCACCATGCGTGCGTAATGCACACCATGCATGCATCACGTGCGCGGCACGATGCGCACGTCGTGACGCGTAAATGATGTTGCGTAAATTACGAGCAAATGACGCCCAAGTGGGAGAGGCCCTTAAGAAATCAAGACATCCGTGCAAATTACAACAAAAACAAATGCATGGTGGTGCAGGAGATGGTCCGTGGTGTTATATGTTGCCAAAGTAGGATTAGGTTTGTGCAGGTTAGTTCAAGAACCTAATGGCTCCTACAAAGGTGGTATTGTGTGACTTCATGCATCAGTACCTCCTGTCCGATGGTAGCAGCGAGGAACGGGGAATGGCCTGGACCGTTGAGACCTTTGATGATCGATGGCACCTTATTGCGAGGCAGAACTTGTTCAGATGCTTTCTACGGTGGGGAGGGCTGTGCCGACGATGGACTAGGCCGAGTCCATCACACTCTGCAACCTCTTGCATTACAGGATGCTCAAATTGCTGTGCCGTGTTAGGATGCAACCAGTTAGGATACTTTCCACAGTGCTTCTGAAGAGGTGTGTTACTGTATTCAGTGACAAGTATCTCTTAAAACCTTTAAGAAAGCAAAGGCACTGGTGTGGCCACTTCATTGTTACACCTATATAATGGGCCCAAGACATCATCTGAGATTTTAAGCCAAAATTATTTGAATCTGCCAACTCTCTCCACCACTGACCCACCAATGGAAGCTGCTCCATGGTCGCCCGACTTCAACGATTAGTTCCTTGGTTTGTTGACATTGCGTGAGAGATTGTTGCAGCACCACTTGACTGGTGCACCAACAAAAAGATTCAGAGTCTTCTCCAAACTTGAAGCATTGGAAGAACCGTGAGTTTCATCAACTGCTGAGGCTTGGATCTATGGCATTTAGGACTGGCGAACCAGTGTCATACAATAAGACCAATAAGTCTCTTGAGAGCAAAAAGACAATCTTGGACTCAGCTGGAATCACAGACAGCCACTCAGCAGCTGTGGCAGTGCTTTTATACTATCACTTTTTATAAGGCAAAGCTAGGTATCAAAATGGCAATGACATATCCATTCCAGATGAGCTCAAATGGTTTTTCTGCACACTTTGAAATGGAGAACAATGATGAGCCTGTGATGCAAGTTACTGAGTATCCTTCAAGAAGGTGAATCCTTGCAAGGGGTCTGGTTCTGACGGCAAACTGCAGTTTAAACTCTGGTGCAATTCAGCTGGAAAGAATGCATAGAGGAATTTGCCTGGACTCGAGGTTGGGCAGACTAGTGTTTTATTCCTTGGTGCAAGAGGCTGTGGGGGTAGTCTTATGAGAGGTGTATAAGATCATGGGAGGAATAGATAGGGTGAATCCAGAGTCTTTCACTCACAGTAGGGGAATCAAGAACCAGAAGGCATAGGTTCAAGGTGAGTCATGCTGCATGGAAACAGATCCTTCGGCCCAACTCGGTGCATCTGGCCTAGTTCTAAAGACCTGTGCTGACCAACTGGCTGGTCAATTCTAGGACATCATCAACTTCTTGCTCTTGTATTCCGAGGTTCCCACTTGCTTCAAAAAGACAACTTTCTTACTGGTGCCCAAGAAAGATATGGTGACCTGCCACAATGACTATTGTGCTGGAGTGCTCCCCTCCACAGTAATGGATGCTTTGAGAGGTTGGTTATGCACAAATCAACCCCTGCCTCAGAAATGACCACTTCAATCCGCCTATCAGCACAACAGCTTAACAGCAGATGCTATCTCATTGTCCAGCAAAGTGTGGAGAGACACTCTTGAATACACATGCCACTCTGCTATTCAATGACTACAGCTCAGCGTACAACACATTCATCCTCTCCAACAAAGGTGGAAAGTGGAGAAATCCAGCCGGAATGGAAGGTTCAAAAAGTTACAGACCATGGAGAGGATACAAGATGATCAGAAATTTAATTGGATTTTTTGGAGTTATTGCTAAGGGTATTTTGAGGGCAATGGGGATCAAAAATAGCACAGGTATTACAATGAGTGATTGTGTGAGGAATACACCAAATTTGCACTTCCCGCTCTTTTACATGACTGTTCTATGCATCCAGAAATAAGTATATGATTCATTAGCTCAACAGTTCAGGAGGGGGACAATGATGTGAATGGCTGGTATGGTGTTGAGGCAAAATCCGGGTCATCACCAGTCACTGGATGAAGTCTGAAGGAGAAAGAAGCTATGGAGATCACTGCAAGGATGTAAGCCCAGAGGGCTTGGATGCAGAGTTATACGTTGAATTAACTTAATTATTACCAGTTTACACGTCTTAAAAAGGAATGTGCTATGTATTTACCGCCATTGCTGACAGACATCCTGGAACATATCTGTGATGAGAGAAACTGAAGATGATACAACACAAGCGATTGGGATGAACGTGTCTTCATTGTATAGGGACGAACTGCAGATGCTGGTTTAAACCAAAGATAGACACAAAATGCTGGGGTAACTAAACGGGCAGGCAGCATCTCCTTCATTTTGTGTATATTGACGTGTCTTCATTGTTGTCCAGAGATCTTGATGTATTATCTTGAGAGGATAATAGTTGTCTGCATGAACCACCAGACAAATACATAGAAGGCAATGGGCAGAAATAACTCCAGTGCTACATGCTATGGAAAGCCGAGAGAACTGAGATATCGTGCAGTATTGTTTGAAATACAATATCCAAGTACTGGACTACCTACGAACAGACAAGAGATGTGATGTGATATCACTCTGTTTACAAGGAGGAGAGAGTGCCTGGCTTCATTAAACTGGGCATTTAATAGGCTGGGTGATGGTAGCCATTGGGGATGACAGAATCTCTTTGCAAATCTTATTAATCCTTATGGGCGCCACAGTGATGCAACTGGCAGAGCCGCTGCCTCGCAGTGCAAGAGACCTGGATTCAATCCTGACCTCGGAAGCTATTCGTGTGGAAGTTGCACATTCTACCTCTGATGGCGTGGGTTTTCTTCGGGTGTTCCTGTTTCCTCCACATCCCAAAGACGTGCCTGCAGGTTAATTGACCTCTGTAAATTTCCCCTTGTGTGTAGGGAGTGGATGAGACAGTGGGATAACATAAAGCTAGTGTGAACGATGGTTGGCGTAGGCTATAAGGCCTGTTTCCATGCTGTATCACTAAACTATATTAAACTATTTTTTTATTCCAAGTTCTCCAAGTTATGATAGAAGTGAAAAAGATGAGGAAATATCAATCGTCAATATTATCCACCCAGCTGAGACTGGATTCACAGGAAGTTAGGGGAAAGCTGAGAGGCAGGGTTGACATATGGTGATGTGGCAACCATAGAAGGGTGAAATCCACTGCCCTGCCCATCCTTCTCGGCTCTGACCTCCCCACCATCGGATCTATCACAGTCGCTGCCTCAAAAAGGCTGCCAACATCATCAAGGACCCACACCATCCTGGTCACACATTCAGCTCTCTGCTACCATCAGGTAGGAGATACAGGAGCCTGAAATCTGTTACATCCAGGGTCAGGAACAGCTGCTTCCCCACATCCATCAGGCTATTAAACTCGCCAACAAACAGACTCTGAACTGTAGGTAGACAAAAGTGCTGGAGAAACTCAGCGGGTGCAGCAGCATCTATGGAGCGAAAGAAATAGGCAACATTTCGGGCCGAAACCCTTCTTCAGCCCGAAACGTTGCCTATTTCCTTCGCTCCATAGATGCTGCTGCACCCGCTGAGTTTCTCCAGCACTTTTGTTTACCTTCGATTTTCCAGCATCTGCAGTTCCTTCTTAAAGACTCTGAACTGTAACAGCCTATTGCACTTTATCTGTTTATTTATGTGTATATAGAACTGAACTGTTCTGTATTTATGCTTACAATATTCTGTTGTGCTGCAGCAAGCAAGAATTTCATTGTCCTATCTGGGACACATAATAACCTCCCTTGACTTGACTTGACTTGGTTCAGCGCAGATGCCAGCACTGTCCCTGCTACCATGTCAGCTAATGACCTGAAAATACTTGCAGTTCCTGGACATAACTGCAGACGTTAGCTTGCAGAACATTTAGTCTTTGTGACCTTTCTGCAAATGTGGAAGTCGTGAAGCCTGGTATCATAATCATATTTTATTAGCCAAGTATGTTTTGCAACATACGAGGAATTTCATTTGCCATACAGTCATACCAATAAAAAGCAACAGAACACACAAAATACATTTTAACAAAAACATCCACCACAGTGACTCCTCCACATTCCTCACTGTGATGGAAGGCAAAATAAAATTAAATCTCTCCCTTCTTTGTCCTCTAGCAGTCGGGGGCCTCTAACCTTCTGTTGATGGGACGATCTTACTCCTGTAGCCGGCGGCGGACATCCTCGTTGGGGCTACCAAGCTCCTGCATTTGGGGGGGGGGGGGGGGGGGGGGGGGAATTTCAGCTCCTTCACGCAGGCAATCTACCCCGGGTCGGGGCTAGTCGAACGTTGGGCAGTTTTGGAGATCCCGACGTTGGTCTCAACCCGAGACTGCGAGGCCCTTGATTATGAAGCCCCCACATAAAACAAACCAGATAACACATACTTTTTAAACACACTAAAAATAACAATAAAAAGACGAAAAGGACAGATAGACTGTAGCGAGGCTGCCATTGAAGCGCCACCCGGTGGAATATGACAGCAGTGGCTTGGCACTTGGCCACACGCACATGCAGGAAAATCACCATGAATTTCTGTGACAAGGGAGAGCTGTGTAGGAGCAGTTTCCCCACTGAGGGGGGTTGGCTGAAAGCCACAAGTGTAATATAATCATTTAAAAAAATATTTTCTTGATTTCATTAAACATATTCAGGTATTTGATGCTGTCAAAGTTGATAATGAGACCTTAACTTTTTCTCACTGGCCTCCAATAGTGGACGTAGCAAATGTGTTTCTTTCAATAATTTTTCCTGAAAAATATTCATTTAAAATATTCAATTGGATTTATGTTTATAATTGAAGGATGGGTTCCTCATTGTTAAATATTCTTTTGTTTTATAGCTGTCTATCTAGGTATGTTACGAAACTCACCTTTAGCGGGGCTGCAGTTCTGCCACTGGCCGTGTTCGCCACTTTGGCGCCTTTAATGCGGTTTTCCCTTGCCATCCGGAGTTTAATTTTCTTGGACTGTGAGCTATTTCTGGAGATTTGTTCCTACTACCGGTAAGTGAAATATTTTTTTTTTAAATCACCCGACTATTTCAGCGCTACAATAAAATAAAAATTAGTTCCTAATGCTGTGAACACCGAAAACGGGGACGGAGTTTACGTAGGGGACAGGTAGGTGAAAGCTGTTTATTATTTCATATAAACTTGCGTGTTTAGATTACTTTAATCAATATTTCATGTTGTGAAATGGTCATTTATTCCCCATATGAACCGACAGTATTTTTCCTGCCGATATTGGGTTTAAATTCACCGCAACCGCAACGTTCCAATCCAGCGCGTTCCATAAAAACCCACTCGCAAGCTGTTTAAAATGCCAATTAATTTACGGGCATTAAACACTAAATTCCTTCAATTTGGCCTATAAATTAATGACAATTAGATTTAAAAATCATGTTATATTGTAAATTATTGTGTGAATTTTATTTGAACACTTAGGCTTTAAAAATAATGTTCATATTTTCTTAAGAAATGGATAGATGTTTAGATCTAGTAATTTAATTTTGTAATTAGCTACAATTGGGTAACTAACTAATTATATGCTTTAATTTCAGGTCATCCAAGTAAGATTGTTTCATATTAGTTTCAGAATGCTTCAATCTATAATAACTGAAAATTTCTTTCAGTTCTCTTAATTTTTAAGAAAGTTATGGGCTTTTGACTGTCCTAGATCACAGCATTTGAGTTAAGTCAATGGAAAGGCAATGGGGAACAAGATGCTAATTTCTGAGTATGAAAATGGCTATAACCTTTTTAATACTAAAGATATGAAAGTGAATTAGGTGTCAAATTAAACTTTTTATGCTTTATCTGATGGGATAAATTGCAGACTTGATTTTTAAAATCTCAAAATTTTGTAACATTGCTAGTCTATCTGAACTGCAACTTTGCAAGGCAACTCCCTCCTGGAGTAATGAAGTCCTGCGTCAGAAACTGTACAAGAGTGCCCTCTACCATCAAATACTTCACAGTGTAGATTTAATTGTGGAGTTCAAAAGGAAATAAATTGGGGGTGGGGTGGAGGTGAGGGGGCACCAACTGAATGGCTATTGTATAGAACGAGTTTAGGGTCAATGGGCTGAATGGCCTCTTTCATTAGTCATAGTCATGCAGCTTCAGAAATAGGCCTTTCAGCCCAACTTGCCCACACCTACCAATACTCCCCATCCACACCAGTCCCACCTGCCTGCGTTTGGCCGATATCCTTGTAAACCTATCCTATTCATGAACCTGTTCAAATATCTTTTAAACATTGTGATAGTGCCTCCCTCAACCACCTCTGCTGGCAGCTTGTTCTGTATGCCCACAACCCTTTATGTAAAAATGTTGCCTCGGGTTCCTATTAAATCTTTCCCCCTCACCTCAAACCTATGTTCTCTGGTTCTTAATTCCCCCAGGAATTTACCCTATCTGGGTAAAAAACTGTGCATTTACACTATCTAATTCCCTCATGATTTTATACACCTCTCTAAGATCACCCACATCCTCCTGCTCTCCAAGAAATAAAGTCCTAGCCTGCTCAACCTCTCTCTATAGCTCAGTCCCTCGAGTCCTAACACCATCCTCGTAAATCTTTTGTGCACACCTTTCAACAGAACAATATTTCAGAACTACGAAATACAGAGGAGATACGTGTGAGGGTCTCGCCTATGATAGAGGCGTGGGGGGGGGGGGGTACCCGCATTTCCTAAAGAATGAAGGCATCTCAAATGTTCCAGTATGGAAAAACCCATCTTGGGAGCAGATGCAGCTTGGGAGTAGGGGATAGTCTTTGCGGGAGGCAGTGTAGTCGAGAAAAATGGGAAGAAGTGTAGTCGAGAAAAATGAGGAAATTAGGAGGTTTGTAATAGACGTCAGTCGATAATCTATCTCCTGTGAAGGATACGGTAAGATCAAGAAAGGGCAGGGAGGTGTGTGAGACAGTCCAGGTGAATTTGAAGGCAGGGTTGAAGTTAGTGGTGACGTTAGTGCGTCTACCTAATCTATCCTCTGTTTAAGAAATGTTGGAGGAACTCAGCGGGTGAGGCAGCATCTGTAGAGAGAAGGAATAGGCGATATTTCAGGTTGAGACCCTTCTTCAGACAGTAGGCTTGTGGGAGAGCTGGGGAGGGGAAGGAGGGAGAAAGCAAGGACTATCTGAAATTAGAGAAGTCAATGCACTGTAACCTACCCAAGCAAAATATGAGATGCTGCTCATCCACTTTGCGCTGGGCCTCACTCTGGCCATGGAGGAGGCCGTGGTTGGATTTAGAATGGGAGGGGGAGTTGAAGTGCTGAGCCACTGGGAGATCAGGTTTGTTAGTGCGAATTGAGTGAAGGTGTTGGCACCTGGAACAGCGGATGCAGTAGATGAGGTTGGAGGAGGTGCAGGTGAACCTCTGCCTCACCTGGATAGACTGCTTGGGTCCTTGGATGGAGTCAAGAGGGGAGGTAAAATGACAATTGTAGCATTTCCTGCGGTTGCCAGGGAAAGTACCCGGAGAGCGGGTGGTTTGGGTGGGAAGGGACAAATTAACCAGGGAATTACAGAGGGAACAATCTCTGCAGAAAGCAGAAAGGGGAGGAGATGGAAAGTGGTGAGATCCTGCTGGACGTGGCGAAAATGTCGGAGGATTAATTGTTGTATACGACGGCTGATGGGGGTGGAAAGTGAGGACAAGGGGGACTATTGTTATGATTAGAGAGATGGGGAGTAAGATTGGTGCTGCAGGATATAGAGGAGACCCTGGTGAGATCTTCATCTATAATAGAAGAGTGGAACCCTCGTTCCCTAAAGAATGAGGACAGCTCCGATGTCCTGGTTTGGAACACGTTATCCCGGGTGCAGATGCAACATAGACGGAGGATTTGGGAGTAGGGGATGGAATCCTTACAGGAAGCAGGGTGGGAAGAGATATAGTCCAGATAGCTGTGGGAGTCAGTGGGTTTGTAGTAGATGTCGGTCAGTAGTCTGTTGCCTGTGATGAGATGGTGAGATCTAGAATCTATCCTCTCATGATTTATACACCTCAAGGAGGTGTCCAAGAGCTGACGTCTGGTCTCAGCCCCGGTGGAGGTCAGCTTGCCAGACTGCAACAGCACCTCCCTTGTTGTTGGGTTTGATGATTGTAAATAAACACTTTACAAGCTCTTAAAGTGTGCAACATCTTTTAATGATAGCACAGGGTATTACATACATCTTCAAGCACTAGCTACATTCTTCTACAGCTGCGCCCAGGAAGGGGAAGGCGTTATGATTGATGTTAACTAGGCGGGGTAATGGGAGTGAGGTAACTATGTTATTGGTTGCATATAAACCATCTACATCCTTCCCCTTAGAAATTAAAAAACAGATTGTTGTCGTGACAACAATCTGTTTTTTGATTTCTAAGGGGAAGGATGTAGATTGTTTATATGCAACCAATAACATAGTTACCTCACTCCCATTAACCAGGATATCATCCACGATGATGGCACATGGCAGGTCCGAGAATATCTGCTCCATCGTTCGCTGGAACACCTCGCTAGAAGAATTGATGCCGAATGGCATTCGCAGGAACTTGAATCTGCCGAACGGTGTGGCGAAGGTCGTCAGGTCAGAAGACGCTTTGTCCAACGGGATCTGCCAAAACGAGTTCTTAGCGTCTAGGACCGAAAAGATGGTGGCTTGCCCGACCTTTGCCGCCACATCCTCAACAGACCGCATGGGGTAGTGTGGTCGTCTGATGGCAAGGTTTAAGTCCTTCGGGTTGATACACACACGTATTTCGTTCTTGTCTTTCTTAATCGTGGCAACCATGGTGGAGACCCAATCGGTGGGCTTGCTAACTGCTTCTAGCACCCCCTTTTCGACCATCTTGTTGAGCATCGCCTCGACCCTGTCTTTCATGGCGTGAGACACCCTGTGAGGTGCGCGGACCACGGGTTGTATATTTGGGTCAATGGAAATATGGTATGTCAGTGGTAACTTCCCCAGGTCATCGTCGAACAGGTCCTGGTATTCTGCAACCGGGTCAAACGACAGTTGCACTTTGTGGACCGTGCGGTCGAAGGACACCAGGCCAAGATCCTGGCACGCACGGTTGCCCAACAGGGTTACGCAGTCAGAGTTCAAAACATAGAAAACCAGGTTTCTTGTGGCCTTTTGCAGCACGCAAGTTAAAGTGGCCCTCCCCGCAGGCCTTAGAATCTCTCCACCATAGGCGTGCAGGGTAGCATCGTCAGCAACCAGAGGCTCATTATTCCTTATCTTGTTGAAAAGATTCATGGACAAAACATTGACCTTCACACCTGTGTCTAATTTAGCAAGGAAGGTTACATCATTGACAGTCACAGATACGGAGGGATCAGTGCGGTGGGCGGGTGTCTGTAGGAGGGTAAACACATGCGAGTCCTCGGGAGGATTAATTGGATCTGCATCATAGGATTCAGCTAATTTGGGCTGTGAGTCGTAACGGATATCAGATTGCCTCAGCATGTTTAGACTGGGTCTGGAGGCTTGTGCCTGTCTCCCACGGGAACGGAATAAGCGACAGGAGGCAGAGAAATGATTCAGCTTTTTACAGAAGTTACAGGCCTTACCAAAGGCGGGACACGTCGACAGTCTATGGTGCATGTAGTTACAGTTTGGGCACCTTTTTCGGGGCACTTCACCAGGACCAGGGTTGGCACGCGGCAGAAAAATATTGTTTCCCATCCGAGGCTGTGGGCTCCTAAACCCAGCCAGGTTGACAGATTTATTGCCCGAGTCCCGGTGGTCATCTGGCAAAACAACGACCTCAGACAATCTGCAGGCATGCATGGCTTTTTCCAACGTTAGATCAGGATTCCTCAAAAGCTCACATCGCAGCCTCTGGTCACGCATGCCAGTTACTAAAATGTCTCTAGTGAGCTGGTCTGTCATGTCACCAAAACGGCACCGCTGGGCGAGATGACGCAAATCAGCAATAAAACATTCAACAGGTTCATCCGGCAACTGTCTCCTTGTAAAGAACCGTGCCCTCTCTAGAATGCGGTTCGAGGGCAGGTCACAAATCTCCCTGAACTTGCGTAGCAGGCAAGCGGGGTCGTCAGTAGACTCTGCAGGAGTAATCACCTCATCATCGACGCCCAGGACCGCTGGAGCGTAGGTGGAAGTTCTGGCTCTCTTCATGGCATCAGGTCCGACAAGGTTGAGTAGGAGGGAAGCTTTAAGGGAGTCAGGATCAGCGCGGTGTGCGACGTTGACAAAGTGTGTGAAATCAAATTCAAACGTGGCCCAGCGCTCAGAGATGTCAGCATCAAAGACAAGCTGCTCGGGCTTTCTGCAAGAGGACGCCATGGCCAGAGAGATTAAGCCCAAAAAAACACAAATCAAAAAAAAGAAATAAAACCCGATAGACAGGAGACGCAAGTGTCTTCCAGCTTCGACACCATGTAAATTAACACTTTACAAGCTCTTAAAGTGTGCAACATCTTTTAATGATAGCACAGGGTATTACATACATCTTCAAGCACTGGCTACATTCTTCTACTGCTGCGCCCAGGAAGGGGACGGCGTTATGATTGATGTTAACTAGGCGGGGTTAATGGGAGTGAGGTAACTATGTTATTGGTTGCATATAAACCATCTACAATGATAATGTCAGGATTGTTGCAACGAGAGCAGAGGGCTGCATGTTCAGAGGGGGATGAATGAGGGTAGGTAAGGGGAATCAAAAAGTTAAGGCGGTTGATGTCTTGTTGGCGGTTAGAAATTAAAAGGTCCAGAGAAGTTCTATACTTAATATTGTGACTGATGAAAGCCAATATTCTGAAAGCCGCCTTGTCCGTCCTATCCACCCCTGACGCCATTTTCAAGGAACTCATAGATCTCTCTGCTTTACAACAGTCCCAATTCACTGTGTAGGTCCTGCACTTCACAAAATGCAACACCTCGCACTTAACTCCATGATCCATTCTTCAGTCCACTTGTCCAACTGATCAAGACCCTGCTGAAATTTTATATAACTTTCTTCACTATCTATAATACCATCCTCTTTTGGGTCATCTGCAAACTTGCTAATCATGCCTTGTACATTCTTATCCAAATCACTGAGACAAACTGCTGGTCATTGCCTGTAGTGTAAAAAAACCCAACCTTCCACCATCACCCTCTGCTTCCTCCCATGAAGCCAATTCTCTATCCAGTTGGCCCTCTCTCTCTGGAGCCTATGTGTAGGTATGTTACAAAACTTGCGTGAGCTGCGCTGCAGTTCTGCCACTTCCCGTGTGCGCGACTTTGGCACCTTTCAGAGGGTGGCGGGTTTAAAATGCCGTTTTTCTCCAGACACTTCAAGTCGATCCATCTCGGGGGATTTCGTCGCTAAAGAGAAATCACTCCGACATTTGTTTTATGGAGGTATTTGTAAACTAAACTAGATTATTTATTAGCTAGAGTGATTTAAAAATCATCTTCTAAAGCCTTGAGCGCCGCAACGGGAAGGATTTTACGTAGGGGAGAAGGTACACAGTTTATTTTTACATAAAAACGGGGTTCTTAGGAAGCATTTAATCAAATTTTCATGTTGCGAAATGGGGACAAAAAATATATACGAACCGGTAGTATTTTTCCTGCCGACTGGGTTAAATTCACCGCAAACCGCAACGGTCCAATCCACCGCGTTCCACTAAAACCCACTCGCAAGTTGATTTAAATGGCCATTAATTTACAGGAATTAAACACTAAATTCCTTCCATTTGGCCTATAAATTCATGAAAATTAGATTTGAAAATCATGTTATATTGTGAATAATTGTGTGAATGTTATTTGGACACTTAGGCAATTTAAAAATGTTTATCTTTTCTTAAGAAATGGATAGATGGTTAGATCTAGTAATTGAATTTTGTAATTAGCTACAATTAGGTAACTAACTAATTATATGCTTTAATTTCAGGTCATCCAAGTAAGATTGTTTCATATTTGTTTCAGAATGCTTCAATCTATAATAACTGAACATTTCATTGTTCTCTTAATTTTTAAGAAAGTTATAGGCTTTTGACTGTCCTCGATCACAGCTTTTGAGTTAAGTCAATGGAATGGCAATGGGGAACAAGATGCTAATTTCCGAGTTTGAAATGGCCATAACTTTTTTAATACTGAAGATACGGAAGTGAATTAGGTGTCAAATTAATCTTTTTATGCTTTATCTGATGGGATAAATTGCAGACTTGATTTTTAAAATCGCAAAATTTTGTAACATTGCTACTATGTGGCATCATTTTGGTGATTCCTGTCAGCGGATCAGCGGTCATTTGAGTAGACGTTCAGCACTTCAGCCTTCACCTGGGAGGTGAAGCTACTGCCTTGCAGCACCAGAGATCCGAGTTCCATGCTAACTATGGGTGCTTATCTGTATGGAGTTTGTATGTTCACCCCGTGACCTGCGTGGGTTTTCGCCAAGATCTTTGGTTTCCTTCTGCATACCAAAGGCGTACAGGTTTGTAGGTTTATTGTCATGGTATAAATGTAAAATTGTCCCTAGTGTGTTGATTAGTGTTGGGATGTGCGAGGATCGTGGTCGGTGCGGACTCAAAGGCCACAGGACCTTTTACTGCGCTGTATCTCTAAACTAAACTAAAAATGTTTATACTTCTCTAAGCTGTTTGGTTAGTATCATGATAATACGTGTTTAATACTAACCAAGAGAGCAAATGGAACACCAAGCCTATTTCAAATTAGTCTCTTTCCTTTCACAGCCACATCAGGAATTGAGGAATTGAAAATTATGGGAACGGGCATAGAAGAGGAGTTGAGGCCATCATAGATCAGCTGTAATCATATTGACTGGCGGGGCAGGCTCGAGGGGCCTGTTTTCTTGTGCTTTTGTGACAGTTCAAGGTTGAAGCATGGGCAAAAATGTTCCATTTGTTCCTTTATTGTGCATCTACAAATTGTCTGTTTATTATTTTAAAATTTCACTTGTCTGATTAAAATATTTTGCAAAAACTGGACTACATTCCTTAGACTGAAAAAAAATGCCTTTTGATCGCTTACCAATGGATGATTTATATATCAAGTGTAGTCAACTTTTAGGCTAGCAATGTTTATTACTGCAATTAGCTCTGGCTTTGCAATTATGTACAAATTTTGTTTTAAAAAGCTCAAGATGTTCTATTTTTATATCATTATTTTGAGGGAGTGCAGAGTAGGTTCACCAGGTTAATTCCCGGGATGGCGGGACTGTCATATGATGAAAGAATAGGGCGACTGGGCTTGGATTTACTGGAATTTAGAAAGATGAGAGGGGATCTTATAGAAACATATAAAATTATTAAGGGATTGGATGCTAGATGCAGGAAACATGTTCCCGATGTTGGGGGAGTCCAGAACCAGGGGCCACAGTTTAAGAATAAGGGGTGGGCCATTTAGAATGGAGATAAGGACAAACTTTTTCACACAAAGAGTTGTGAATTTGTGGAATTCTCTGCCTCAGAAGGCAGTGGAGTCCGATTCACTGGATGCATTGAAAGGAGAGTGAGTTAGAGCTCTTGGGGCTAGCGATATCAAGGGGTATGAAGAGAAGGCAGGAATGGGGTACTGATTGTGCATGATCAGCGATGATCACATTGAATGGTGCTGCTAGCTCAAAGGGCCGAATGGCCTACTCCTGCACCTATTGTCTGTGTCTCGACCCAAAACGTCACCCATTCATTTTGTGTCTACCTTCCCAACGTTATGTCATGTTGACTTTAATATCCACTTGACAGGAGAGATCTGTGCCAGGTTGAACATCTCTGAAAGACAAAAACAATCCAGCTGTTATCCTCCAGACTCTTGATCAAGATCATAGCCATCTAATTTAGAGATGCAAACTGTATGTTAAAGCTAGCATTTGGCTCTAAATGCATAATGTTTATATTATTATTTTCTCTCCAGATTACTTTATCTTTTTCTGTTTATTTCTTCATTTATTTTATTTGAACATTCCCACCAGCGTGTGTTCCTCTCCAAAAACTTTCTCTGCTTTGTTTTTCTTTGCCAACTGTATTTTTCTCTTTGATGACTGATTTGTGGTTACTTCCCCCCCCTTCAAGTGTTCTTTCACACCACATCCAGCCTGCTAACCAGCACTCTCTGGTGCATTCTTCTGCTTGTTGTTTCTTTCTTGGTTTTATATTTATTTTCTCTCCCTTTCTAGTTAACTGAATTGGACAGCTTGTCAGCAAAATAGTTACCCAAGACTTTCAGCAGGACTGGCTGTGGAACATGTGATTTTCTCTCTAGTCAGAGTTCTTTTATAACTTTGCCAATTAGAAATGTCAGAATTTAGGACATTTTATCCAAAATTCCAGCAACTGTGCAAATTGAAGTTAACAATGGGAACACTATTTTCAATTCTCAAAACTGGTTCTGAATTAATGTTTCATCTCCTACTTAAAAGACGTAATCATTTTTGTTTTACTGCTTAATCCCGAGAGGCCAATATAAATGTTCTTTATTGCATATGTTTGTTTAGTAATAGCTTTCCAGTTTAAATATCCTCCATAACTTTTGTAAACCAGTCCAGTCTTGTGTTTTATTACTTGGTTTATAGTCCAATGTTCTAGAATTGGGTTCAGATTTCTATATATAGAATGAGAGGCAATAGCAACAATTTGTTGCCTTTTGATTCTACATTGAGTCATAGAGAGTATAGAAGTAGCTTCGGCAACATCAGAACATGGCTAGGTGATGTATCAGGTGGGGAGCCTTTGTCAGTCTGAACCAATGGGAGTTCTGCGAGACCCTCTCTCACTTCACCCCCTCTGTGATTTCTGCTGCTCTCTTGCCCTACCAATCTAAAGATGGGTCCCGATCTGAAATATCATCTATCCATGTTCTCTAGAGATGCTGCCTGACCTGCTGAGTTACTCCAGCACTTGGTGTCCATTTGTGTAAACTTTGTTTCGACATAGAAATAGGTTCTTCACTCACTGAGTTTACACTGAACATCAAATCCCCAATTACATTAATCCTACCCTCATCTTATTCTATTTTCTCTATTCCATCAATTTTCTGCATTTATCAAAACACGGAATTTCAGGACAGGAATTGTTGGTGTTTGGTTCAAGAAAGGGATTGCAGGTTTGGGAAACTAAGTTCAAAAACAGATCAGACATGATTTAATTGAATGGGAGAGGAGATATGAAGAGATGAGCAGTCTGTTCCTGTTTTTATGCACCAATTCATTGCTTGTTTCATCTTGATCATTTTCCTGGTAAGACAAGAACCACATTAAGGCTGCCTTGTATCAAGACACTTAAGAAAATGTCTTTGGGATTTGCTTCACTGTAAATTCTCACCACAGAGAGATGCTGTCATTGAGTGTAAAGATTAATACACACCTGGACACAAAGGGATTCAAAGGAAATGGCATTTGTGGAGAAACAGAAATTTGTAGCACAGGATCAGCCATTGAATGACGGAGCAGCATGAGGTGAATCATGGCTTGTCTTTGTTCATTTTACTTTTCCAAACAACCCCATGAATACTGAAATAAAAACTGCAGATGCTGGTTTGCAGAAAAGGACACAAAATGCTGGAGAAGAGTCCTGACCTGAAACATGTCACCTATACATGTTCTCCATAGATGTGCCTGACCCACTGAGTTACTCCAGCACTTTTAATCTTTGAATGTTATGTAAACATGTTTTAAAAATCAAAAAATAAACTAAACTGAACTGAACATAATTTTTTTGGGTAAAAACAAACTGCTGGATGAACTTAGCGTGTCAGGACCCATTTTAAGACTGACTTCTAATGGCGCCTGTCCATATCCTTCCACAAATGCTGACTGACCCACTGAGTTCCTCCAGAGATTTGTATATTTTTTCAAGATTCCAGCATCTGTTTTCTCCTGTGTTGAATTCACCCAGAAATCATGTTTTTCCATCTTTTTCCTTACGGTCCTTATGGTCTCAGCAATTAAGATTCTTGGGTGTCAGGTTCAGGAAATAATGATGAAGTTACCATTTCATTCCAATAAGTAAATTAGCGGAAATTAGACATAAAAAGCTGGAGTAACTCAGCGGGACAGGCAGCATATCTGGAGAGAAGGAATGGGGGACATTTCGGGTCGTGACTGAAGAAGGGCCTGAAATGTCCCCCATTCCTTCTCTCCAGATATGCTGCCTGTCCCTCTCAGTAACTCCAGCATTTAGTGTCTATCTTTAGTTTCAACCAGCATCAGCAGTTCCTTCATAAACAAGTAAATGAGTGGAAATTTCTGCAAGACGGCTGCCTTGCCAGCAGCGTGTTAGTCATTTCTATTTTTTTTTTAGTGTGTCCAAATGTGTGTTTTAATGTCTCCCGGTGTGTCTTGTGTGGGGGGGGGGGGGGGGGGGGTAAGGGGGAAACCGCTTTCGGTCAACTCCTCCACGGAGAGGCGACTTTTTCCATGTCGCCTCTCTCACGGCCTAACACCAAGGATTGGCGCGACCCTCCCTGGAGTCGGGCCCGGAGCTTCAGCAGCGGGCGCAGCGTGAACTTTTTCCGATCGCTGGCCCACAGACTGTTCAGTCTGAAGCCGTGGTCTGCAGGGCTTCTAGCTGTGGGCGCGGCGTGCGGAGCCTGGGATCCCTCGTTGGGGACTCCCAGAGAAGAAGAGCCCGTGTCCTGCAACACCTTAAAGCCGCGGTCTGCGGAGCTTCTAGCCGGGGGCACGGCGGGGGCTTACGGACTTGCTTACCAACCGGAGCGGGATCCCTCGCCGGGAATCCATGGAGAAGAGCTCCGACTGCCGGCCTGTGGCCTATGTTATCCTGAAGCCGTGATCTCCGGTAGGGAAGCACCGATTCGGGACTTGCCTCCCAGACGAGAGGGCCTGTCATCTGGCCGCCTGCAGCGGCGACTGCGGAGGTTATGGCCCTGACCACGGGGGGAAATGGAGGAGGACTGACTATACTTTGTGCCTTCCACCACAGTGAAGAATGCTGTGGTGGATGCTTGTGTTAAATTTGTATTGTGTGTTCTTTTTTATTGTACTGCTGCTGGCAAGTTCATTTCACTGCACTTTATTGTGTATGCGATGAATAAATCTGATTTGATTGATTGATTGATTGAAATTAGGTGGATGTGCTTCTCTGTTTGCATTTGAGTTTTTATTAAAAGTCCTTCAGCAACTTGCCAAGGAATAACTGAAAATATAAAAAATCGGGTTTCTCACCAATCTTTTTGTCCATCAACACTAAAACTGTGGTTGATATGAAAGTTGCTGGATTTTTGTAATAGAAATGATGAGTTAATATGTGTTCTTTAGAGCTGGAACTGAATACTGAATAACCTGGACAGAGTAGATGTGGAGAGAATGTTTCCACTCGTGGGAGAGTTTAGGACCAAAGGCCATAGCCTCAAAATAAAAGGATGTATCTTTAGAAAGGAGATAAGGATGAATTTCTTTAGTCAGAGGGTGGTGAATCTGCAAAATGTATTGCCACAGACGGCTGTGGAGTACATGCCAATGCATATTTTTAAGGCGGAGATTGACAGATTCTTGATTAGTAACAGTTTCAGGGGTGATGGGGAGATGGCAGGAGAACAGGGTTGAGAGTGAAAGATAGATCAGCCATGATTGAATGGTGGAGTTGACTTTGATGGGCCGAATGGTCTAATTTTGCTGCTAAAACTTATGAATTTATGAACCTGCAACCCCTATTGGGATTGGACTACATTTCAATCTGGACCTTAGATGATGTGCATACCTCCTTCATCATTAGGCATGCGGGGATGGATAAAATATCCTTCTTTGCCGTGTTGCTTAGATACCAAGAAGAAATGAGAAAATATATTGCTGACTTTCAGTGATCAATTCAAATCTACACACACCACCCTCAGCAAGAGAAGGCCAAACTATTTGTGTACTGTAATTGATATGAGAAATAATTGTGCATGATGACTGTTACATTTACACTTATAACTAGAATGAGAAGAACCATAATAAATTAACTGTGTCATGAAACATTCCCAGTTCATCAGGAGAAATAATAGATGTTTATCATGTAAAAATAAGCAGCAGTGCCATCAAGGTCAGGACCAGATGGGAGGTCAGAGAAAGAGTTAAAGGGGTGGTCTCATGTTAACTCATGACTGTTGACATAAGATTTGTCCCTGGTTGTGCACACAGGACCTTACTCACATTGTGTTTCCCTTTAAAGATGAAGCACTGCATTGCTCTTTGTGCCTGCAGATATACCAGGTACTTCCAAAACAGAATCTTCCTTTAACAGGTCAAAGCAACCATTGGTTACGTATTTCCGCATCTATTCCCAAGTGAGCAGTGAGTTTGTTCATCTCCATTGGGGCACCTAAATCAGACTTAAAGTATGGTTGATCTGCTACTGCATTCAAATATTACATTCAGCTGGGCCCGATTTGGGGCAGGTCGGCTGTGATGTAGACTCAATATCTGCCTAAGCCGATGGTCTGTAGCTGGCCAGAAGTTGATCTAAGTAATCTAGGTGAGGGGCCAGCACTTGGCCAACTGTTGAAAAATAATTGGGGCATTGCGAACGAGAGAGAGGCCATTTATAATCTCTCATGAGAACTACTGCTGCGACTATGATATTGCTTAAAAAAAGAAACAGCATACCGTTCCTTTGCCAGTTTGAAATCGCAGACATAAAATCTAGATACTGATGTTAGTAACCACTGCTTTTGAAAGATATGCCCTTCGACCCACGGAGCCACCATTAATCACCTGTTTACACTTGTTTTATGTTATCCAACTTTGACATCAACTCCCTACACACTCTGGCTCAATTCACAGAGGCCGTTTAACCAACAAACCCATACGTTTTGGGGATGTGGGATGAAACTTAAGCACCTGGACGAAACCCACAATGTCACAGGGAGAATTTGCAAATTCCACATACACGGCAGCCGAGTCAGGAATGAACCCGGGTCTCTGGTGCTGTGAGGCAGCAGCTCTGCGGCAGTGTCCCCTGCTGGTCCTGGATGGAACTCTTGGAGGAGATATGGTTTTTCTCATTGTCTCTTGTTCAATGTCTTCAGATTTAGGAAATATCAGGCATCTTCCTTTCTGTACAATATTGACTGTAACAAGCTGCAATGATGTTTAGGCTTCATGAGGATAATTATCAAAGATATTAACAACTGATGTAAGACTCATATTAATGTTGTAATAAGTCTGAGTCTATCTTCGGATCATTTGTCTGATTTTGCCTGGATAGTTCATTTGAAAAGATATTCATGAGATACTGTAGGTGATCTTGACTGGTATTGAAAATATTGTGTTGGAAGGAACTGCAGATGCTGGTGTACTTCAAAGATAGACATAAAATGTTGGAGTAACAACAGTCAGGCAGCATCTCTGGGGAAAAGGAATAGTAATGTTTCGTGTAGAGACCCTTCTTCAGACTGAGAGACAGGGGAGAGGAAAACTAGAGGTAAGAAAAGGTACAGAAGAAATCAGAGCTGACATGATGACACAAGAAAGGTGGAACGCACAATTGTCTATATTTGCTGTGGAAGAGGTGATATGAACAATGAAACCAGCAGGCCAATTAGGGTTGGAGAGGGACGGAGAGAAAGGGAATATTGTTCTCTTTGTTGAAATAGGATGTTGTCTTTATAAGCAACTGACATATTCTCTATCATATCTGAAAATAAACATATCTTTAAAAACACGATTGGAAAGCCGAAGAAAGCCTTTTGATTTATAGGCTCTTGTGTGTGCAGATTAAATTAAAAGTAAGAAATATCTTCAAACAGCCACCATCAGCATCAATGTTGCAAATAATTCTAACCATTGAACGCATGGTTACCGAAGTTGAGCAAATCATAAAACTAAGTAAGAATTTAATGAAAGGAAAAATATTAAACTGAGAAGGAATGTGCAGGAGATTGGTGGATGAGTAAGTGTCTTAAAGGGAACCTGCCATTGATTGATAAAGGGGAGATTTCCTTGACTCTTAACATTTGTCTTTTGGGAATCTGTTTATCTCACAGGTATGGTAACTTTGCCACCTTCGATGAAGGCCAGATGGTAGTTGTTTGAGCATTCCTTTGATAATGCATTAGGGGGTACTGTACATCACCAGTAATTTATTTTTTACTTTCTTTAACTCTTATCTGCTCCACAATTGAATCCAGCCTCTAGATAAAGCATGGCATCTGCCGATTGTGATACCACGAATCCTGTTGCAGCTGACCTTCATGGATGCCTGCACATTCACAATGCTTCTTCAATTATTAAACATCTAGAATTCACTGCCAGAGGAGGAAGTGGAATTGGATACAATTACTGCAGTTAAGGAGTATTTATACAGGTATTCAAATAGGCGAAGAAGGATATTGACCTAAAGTTTTTTTTTGTGAGCTATAGGCATCATTTGGTAGTAATTAAGATTAACAACACTGGTAGTAATTAAGGCATAACATTGAGTCTTGATAGTTTCAATTTTCTTTTGGATATCCGATGAGCAGATAATGTGATGAGTAGATGACATACATATGTTTGTGAATGCTAAGACTTTGGTAAGAAAATAATTTAATTAAATTTGTGGAGCAGGGCAATTTAAATACCAATTTATCCATAATAATGTGTATGTGTGTGGGTGCCAGAAATTGCTGTTTGATTGGGCGGCACGGAAGTGCAATGGTTGAGTTTCTGCTTTACAGCCCCAGGATCTAAGTTCGATCCTGACTATGGGTGCTGTCTGCACGGAGTTTGTAGATTCTCCTCGTGACCTGCATGGGTTTTCTCAGGGTGCTCAGGTTTCCTCCCACACTCCAATGACATATATGTTTGTGGGCTAATTGGCTTGGTATAATTGTAAATTGTCCCTCGTGTGTGTGTGTGTGTAGGATAGTGTAAATGTGTGGGGATTGCTGGTCGGCGGGAACCCAGTGGGCCAAGGTCCTATTTCCGCACTGTATCTCTAAAATAATCTGAACAAAAAATGTATGCATTAACAATTGTGATCACTGAAGAGTTGTCTCGTAGTTATTCTTACAGCATGATTCAAGTCTTTGAGACTCTGTTTTTTACTTTGACCAGTAGATGGCAATAAAAGTCCTCTTCATTATAAACGTGGATGAAGAAGGAATTGTGCAATAGGTTCTGCAACATGTTTTTCCTTTCTTCAGTTATACTGTTAATTTAGTTTTGTTGTCAGTGCTTCAAGTATCTGCCTGCAGATAGTGGTCAGCCAACTTTAGTTCGTCACTTTTTAATAGCAGCTTTTAGACATATATTTCAATGCTCATTGCCACTATGAACTTGATTAATCTAAAAACCATCAAGGAAGTTTTTCTTCTGACATTATACTACTTTCTGTACATTTATAGGAAATATGTGTGGGCAGAAACCTCTGAAAGATATTTTAATCGTGAAATTGAGTCACTTTAATGCCTTGACATTTAATCAAAGGCTTCAACCACTGTGACTAAGCTTTCATCACTATGTTCACAATGCAATGATTTATAATAAACACAATTCGCAGCAATGCATTTCTACAGCTATATTGTCCAATTTTCCTTAAATCTCTATGGATGAGGGTTTCAAAAGTTGGGAATTGTACTATTTAAAAAACCTTTATTTGAAGTATTTTCTGCATTGATATGGAACTCATCTAGCTGTTGTTGGACAGTTTGTATATACAATTATGAGATGCATAGATTGGGTGGACAGTTTGAATCTTTTTGCCGGGGTAAAAATGTCAATGACTTGATGGAATAGCTTTAAGGCTGGAGGGGCAATGTTTAAAGGAGATGTGTGGGCAAGTGATTTTACACAGAGAGTGGGTGGGTGCCCAGAATGGGCTGCCGGGAGTGGTGGTGGAAACAAAAATGATATAGGCGTTTAAGAGGCTTTTAGATATCACATGGATATGCTGGGAAAAGAGGAGGATGGATCATGTGTTGTCAGATGAGTTTAGTTTATCTGAGCATTATGTTCAGCACACATTGTGTGCCGAATGGCCTGTGCCTGTGCTGTACTTTTCTATGTTCAATGTTCTAATTGAAATCACTTCATGGATGATTATTTTCATCCAGTTCCCTATTGATTTTTCAAATGTACAGCGCATAAAGCTAATATTATTGTTTAGTATTCAGTGGCAGAGAACGAAGGAATATTTTCAGTACTATGTGTGTCAAATTCTTTAATTTCTGGAATGGCCATAATTAAAATTATCTCGAAGTTAAACTACTATACTCTAAAAATTAGACCACGATTCAACCTTGTGTTGAAGATGCTACTTCTTAAGTCGGTACCTCATGGAAAGATGCCTCAAGATAAGTTACCTGTTCTTCTTGGGCCCTGCTTCAATTTATGAAACTGTGCTGCTTGATCCCAACTACCACGAGCCATTTGACACCATCCTGACCCATGTCCCCTAACGTATCCATAGTTCCTCCCCCACCCCTCTCTCCCCAAAGAGCATTTTACCCTCCCCTCCCTGCCCCACGGCAAATTCCAAGCTTCAGGCACACTATCCATCCATTTCTTTCGGTCTTACAGTATATTAAATTCCTCGGTCTTTAATCCTTTGCTGTCCTCATCTCTCCTCCCAAGAATCCAGTCTGTAATCTCTGGAGAATATCAGACTTCAATATGGAACATTAAAATGTAGTTTTAAAGTACTTGTTTTTATTGTATCTATACCATTATTGGAGCATGTGTTTGGTTTCATTCCTGGTTAATGTTTGTTATTTTTTTCCGTTTTAATTTTGGTTAATCAGGTATGTTTGATTATTCAAAGGAGGTCATTCAAGAGGTGCATCATTTTTCATTCATTGATATGTTATATTTAATAAAAATTGGTATTAATAACAACTACAGACTAGTTCAGACATAATTTTAGTCTTTGGAAAGTCCATACTTTCTTTTATGTGATAGCAAATGCTTTTACCTACCCCACCTCTAATTCTTCCACCCCACTATTACACCTCTGGCCCTTTGTAATGACCATCACACCATTAACCAGTATATCCTACAAGTGAATAGGATTAATCAGAGGTCTACGTAAGCATTTCAAAAGCTGCTACAGTGGCATAGAGTTGCACAGCAAGGAAACAGGCTCTTCAGCCCAACTTGCCCATGTCAACCAACATGCCACTTCTACACTAGTTCCACCTGCCTGCATTTGGTCTATTTCCCACTAAACCTATCCTATCCATGTACCTGTCTAAATGTCCATGAAACATTGCAATAGTACATGGTTCAACTACCTCCTCCGGCAGCTCGCTCCTTACAACTACCGATTTTGTGTAAAAAGGTTACCCCTCAGATTACTATTAAATCTTTCCTTCTTCACCTTAAATCGATGTCTCCTGGTTCTCGATTCCTTTACTCTGGACAAGAGACTCTGTGAATTTACCCGATCAGTTCCTCTCATGATTTTGTACACCTCTATGACAACATCTTTCCTATAACAGGGTGACCAAAATAGAACACAATACTGTAAATGTGACCTCTCCAATTTCTTATATAACTGTAACATGACCTCCCAACTTCTATACTCAATACTATGCCAATGTGAAGAAAGCATTATTGACCAAACTATCTAACTTGGACGCCACTTTCAAGGAACTATGTATCTGTACTCCTAGATCCCTCTGCTGTACAACACCCCCCAGAGCCCGACCGTTCACTGTGTAGTTCCTTTCCAAAATGCAATACCTCACATTTCTTTGTATTAAATTCCATCAACTATTCCTTGGCCCACCCACCCAACCATTCAGGATCGTGCTGCAATTTTTGACAACCATCTTCACTATCTACAAAACCATCCACTTTAGTGTCATCTGCAAACCTGCTAATCATGCCTTGTACGTTTTCATCCAAATCATTGATATAGATGACAAACACCAATGGGACCAGCACCCCTAAGGCACACCACTAGTCACAGGCCACCAGTCCAAGAAACAACCTTCCACCATCAACCAACCTTTCTGCATCATTCCATGAAGCCAATTTTATTTCAGCACCTCACTTTTATTAAATGATGACTTGTAAATGTCAGCCAGGGCAGCTGCAATTTCCTCACCAGTTTTTCAGAGTGTTCTCAGATATATCTGATCAGGCCTGGAAAACCTTCATACCCATCAGGACTTTCTGCACCTCTTTGACCATAACACTGACTGCTCTCAAGACACTTCCATTGACTGCCCCAAGTTCCTCCGTCCTCTTGTCTTTCTCCACCGTAAAAATCAGAGGAGAAATACTCATTGTGGACCTTACCTCAACACCGAGCTGACTGCTTTGATTCCAGAGGGGTCCCGTTCTCTCTCTGGTTACCCTTTTTCCCCCTTTATGTATGTAAATTTGCATGGGATTATCTGCAATGCTACCTGCTAGAGCTATCTGCAGTCCTCTTTTTGCCCTCCTGATTTCCTTTTTTCGGCTTGCTCCTTAGTTCACGATACTCCTCCAGGGATACACTTGATCCCAGCTGTTTATACCTGCCCCACACCACCTCCTTACTGTTGACCGGAGTCTCAATTTCTCTTGTCATCCAAGCTTTCTTGCCCTTCACTATAATAGGAACATGCATGTCCTGGATTCTTGTCAGCACACAGTTATAAACATCCCATTTTCCTTGACATTCTCTTTCCTTCAAACAACCTGCTCCAATCAAGTTGATAGAGTTCCTATCTTATACCCTCAAAGTTGTCCTTGCCCCAATTTAGAATTTTAACTCATGGGCCTGCCCTATCTCTATCCATAACTATTTAATAGAACTATGGTCGCTGGTCCCAAAAGGCTCATCCACGTACACTTCATCCACTTGCCCGTCATAACTTCTCAAGACTAGATGTGGAGGGCCCCATTCCCATGTGGGGCCCTCCACATATTGCCAGAGAAAACTCTCCTAAACAATTGTCCTGAACATGCTATGAAAGTAGTTAAAATGAAAAATATAAGCACTGCATGATTACCTTTAATTGGCAGCTCAGAGATTTATCGCTGAATGAAAATAATGCTTTCCAGGTATTGATTTATTATTATCATGTGCATCGAGATATAGTGAAAAACTTTGTTTTGCATGCTATCCAGTTACACCATACCATTCATGAATACGATCAAGTCATAAACAAGTCCAACTGATAGAAGCAAGAACAAAACTAACCAGACTGCAAAATATAGTGTTTCTGCATTACAATGTTACAATTACAGAGAAAGTGCTAATAGGAAGAGTGCAAGGGCTGTAAAGAGGTAGGTTGGGAGATCGGGACAATACTCTAAACTAATGAGAGTTGTGTTCAGTCATTTGATAACAGCTGGGAAGAAGCTATCCCTGAGTCTGGTGAAAGTTTTCAAACTTTTTAATCTTCAGCCCGACGGAGAATGGAGATGAACGAATGACTGAGGTGTCTATTGTTCTTGATTGTGTTGGCTGTGATCCTGAGCCAGTGTGAAGTGTAATTCAGTTGAAGGGGAGTGGGTGAAGGCAGGGGGAGTGGGGGGAGGAGGCTAATTTGTGTGATGGACTGGTGTACATCCATAACTCTGTAATTTCTTTGGGTTTTGGGTGGAGCTGTTGCCAAACCAAACTGTGATAGACCTTATAGGATGCTTCCTACAGCCATGGAAGTTGGAAAGAGTCTTATGACATTATGTTAAACACATGTAATCTTCCAAGGAAGTAAAGGCATTGGTGTGCTTTCTTGGCTGCAGCTTCAATGTGGTTGGTTGAGGACTGATTATTGGTGATATTTAAAAGAGAGTTGGATAGAGCTCTAGGGGCTAGTGGAGTCAAGGGATATGGGGAGAAGGCAGGCACGGGTTATTGATAGCGGGCGATCAGCCATGATCACAATGAATGGCGGTGCAGGCTCGAAGGGCCGAATGGCCTCCTCCTGCACCTATTTTCTATATTTCTATGATATTTGGGGATAGTCACCAATAGTTTTGTACATAGGAGGTTGTTTCTCACAAAGACATCTTTCTTTGAAGACATGACCAAAAAGGTCGGCGAGGACAGAGCTGTAGATGTTGTATACATGGATTTCAGTAAGGCATTTAACAAGGTTCTGCATGGTAGGCTGCTCTGAAAGGTTAGATCGCATGGGATTCAAGGAGAGATAGTTGAATGCGTAGTAAATTGTCTTCATGGAAGGAAGCAGAATGTGATGGTGGAAGGTTGCTTCTTGGACTGGACGTCTGTGACTAGTCGTGTGCCTTAGGGTTTGGTGCTGGGCCCGTTACTGTTTCTCATATGCATCAATGATTTGGATGAGAACATACAGGACAAGATTAGCATGTTTGGTGATGATACAAATTATGTGAATTTGCAAATAGTGAAGATGGTTGTGAAAGATTGCAGCAGGATCTTGATCAATTGGCCAGGGGGGCTGAGGAATGGTTGTTGGAATTTAATACAAAAAGATGTGAGGTGCATTTTGGGACGTCTAAAAAGGGCAGGACCTACACAGGCCTCTGGGGAGTGTTGTAGAACAGAGGGATCTAGGAGTGCAGTTCCATTGTTCCTTGAAAGTCGAGTCACAGGTAGGTAAGGAGGTCAAATAGGCTTTTGGCACATTGCCTTCATCAGTCAGAGTATTGAGTATAGAAGTTGGGAGATCATGTTGCAGTTTTATAAGATGTTGGTGAGAAACAACATTTAGAATATTGTGAACTCATTTAGAATATTGTGTTCAGTTATGGGCACCATGTTATAGGACGTTGTCAAGATGGAAAGGGTTCAGAGAAGATTTATGAGGATGTTGCCAAGACTAGAGGGTGTGAGCTATAGGGAGAGGTTGAGTAGGCTGGGTATCTCTTCCTTGGAGCGCAGGAGGATGAGGGGTGATCTCATAGAGGTGTATAAAACCATGATCGGAATAGATCGGGTAGATGCACAGAATCTTTTGCGCTGAGTAGGGGAATCGAGGACCAGAGGACATAGGTTCAAGGTGAAGGGGAAAGGATTTAATAGGAATCTGAGGAATAACTATTTCACACAAAGGGTGGTAGTTGTATGGAACAAGCTGCCAGATGAGGTAGTTGAGGCTGGGACTATCCCAACATTTAAGAAACTGTTAGACAGGTACATGGATAGGACAGGTTTGGATGGATAGGGACCAAGCGCCGGCAGGTGGGATCAGTGTTTCTCATCTCAATGGTTAGTTTGGCCAGTGCAGAGAGAGGGAAAAGAGAATGCAATTCATTTATCACACACTGTTAATTGTTGGATGACTATACTCTACGTTCTTAAATCACATCCATGTATTACCAAATTCTTCAAAGCTGCTCCTGATTTGAAGTAGTCCTGGGCTAGAAAGGGAGCAGCTCTGATGGATCTCTGATTGAATCTTAATATTAAACTACTAAGATGTATATTTTCAGAATTAAAATTCAGTAAAATATGGTAAATTTTATTTCTTCATGGATTTGAAATGGATTGTTTTGAAGAATAGAAATTGGGAGTTATGTTACAGTTGTACGAGACATTATGAGGCCACATTCGGAGTATTGCATTCAGTTTTGGTCACCCTGTTATAGGAAAGATGTTGTCAAGCTGGAAAAGGTGCTGAGAAGATTTATGAGGATGTCGCCAGGACTCGAGGGTCAGAGTAAAAGGGAGAGGTTGAGCAGGCTAGGACTTTATTCCTTAGAGCGCAGGAGGACGATGGGTGATCTTTTAGAGGTGTATATGCTCATGAAGGGAATTGATAATGTACAGTAGATGCACATGGCATTTTGTCCAGAGAAGGGGAATCAAGAACCAGTGGTCATGGGTTTATTGGGAAAGAGGAGTTGTGTATAGGAGCAAAGAGGTCCTTCTGCAGTTGTACAGGGCCCTAGTGAGACCACACCTGGAGTATTGTGTGCCATTTTGGTCCCCTAATTTGAGCAAGGACATTCTTGCTATTGAGGGAGTGCAGCGTAGGTTTACGAGGTTAATTCCCGGGATGGCGGGACTATCATATGCTGAGAGAATGGAGCGGCTGGGGTTGTATGCTCTGGAGTTTGGAAGGATGAGAGGATATCTTATTGAAACATATAAGATTATTAAGGGTTTGGACACGCTAGAGGCAGGAAACATGTTCCCGATGTTGGGAGTCCAGAACCAGGTGCCACAGTTTAAGAATAAGGGGTAAACCATTTAGAACGGAGATGAAGGAACACTTTGTCACACAGAGAGTTGTGAGTCTGTGCAATTCTCTGCCTCAGAGGGCGGTGGAGGGCAGTTCTCTGGATACTTTCAAGAGAGAGCTAGATAGGGCTCTTAAAGATAGCGGAGTCAGGGGATATGGGGAGAAGGGGAGAAGGCAGGAATGGGGTACTGATTGGGGATGATCAGCAATGATCACATTGAATAGTGGTGCTGGCTCTATTGTCTATTGTCTAAAGGGGAAAGATTTAATAGGAAACATTTTCATACAAAGAGTGGTGGGTATATGAAACAAGCTGCCAAATGAAGTAATTGAGGTAGGTACTATCACAATGTTTAAAAAACATTTGGACAGGTAAATGGATAGGATAGGTTTAGTAGGATATGAGCTGAATGCAGGCAGGTGAGACTAGTGCAGATGGGTCAAAGAGTCTGCTTCCACACTGTATGACAATGACTCTCTGATTCCAAATGTAACTTCTGAAAAACACAATTACATACTTTGTTCCACCGTTCAAAATTCACATTTAAGCAAATGTCAGTTGAGAAATTAGAGGTATAGAAAGTTCATGAAATATCTGGTTAAGTTAGGCAATGCTGATAAGAATAAATGTAACATTTTATTTAACTTACATGAGCTCAAATGTAATCAGCAATTTGTTCTCAGCTCTTGTCAGTAAACATTTAGGTTTATTGCACAACCTTATTAAATCTATTAAAAGTAGTTTATAGCTTTTAAAAAAAGATAGCCTAGGTCAGTGCTGGGGGCACATCTATTAAATCAAGGTGACTATAAACGTTAGTGCTTGAAGGAATGACTGAGTGTGACATTTGAAAGCTCTATCTGGCTATGTAACCATTTGGTTAATAAAAGCATTATGTGGGTATATAACTTGAAGTCACTGTTTTTAATTTTTGTATCCAATATCTGAAATAAATTATTTTCAGCCTCCTTCAGATACATTGGAATGATTTCTGTTCTTCATTACTGGATCACCTGAGAAACCAGATGTTGCTTTATGAACAGCAATATTTACAGTAAGCTAAAATGTTTGCTTTATTATCGTAATCCATCTTCATTTGTCAAAAATGTCCAATGTGATTTTTTAAATTGTTTTCCATAACACTACAATCGGTGTGTTATTCCGCTCTCATCTGTTGTATATATCAGTAGCTGTTCTGGTAAGGCATATCACTCCTTGCCTCAACCCATATGTTGCTTAAAACTCATTCAAGTTTTTATTACCTTTGGGCTTGACTACTGCTCCCCTGGTCCACTTCCCATTTTCTAATCCTCCATAATCGTAATATTATCTAAAACCCCACTTCCTGTACACCAACTGCCGCAGGTTATAAATTGAGTGATATGGTCATATGGAACACAAATAGACCCTTTGACCCATTATACCAATACTAACCCTTTTTGCCCATTCACACTAAATTAATTTGTCCATCCTTCTATGACATGCCTAAAAATGTTTATCTACTTGCCTCTTAAACATAATATTTATATCTGATTTCACAATTTTCTCTGGTACCACGGTCCAGATATCAACAACTCTGTTTTTAAATAACTGACCTCTTAGACCCCCTTTAAAACTCCTTCCTCTTAACCTAAACCCACACCATCTGGTCTTTGATAGCTTCTATACTCTCTGTCCCTGAATGTCTCCTTGATTGAATTTTTAATCTTGTTAAACCACTTTCACAATTATACCCCCGTCAAATAATTATGCAGTTTATTCCTAAAAGGCACAGTTCAATTTTCGTAAACTATTTTCAGGCCCTTCATTCTAAACCATTGCCATGCTGTCTAAAAATGTTTCCTCACCTCACATCATAACTTGTATCCCAATTACTGTAAATTGTTATTAGAGAGAATTCTTAGGGATAGGATATACATGCACTTAGACGGACAGGGGCTAATTAGGGATAGTCAACATGATTTGTACCTGGGAGGTCCTGTCTCATGAATCTGATTGAATTTTCTGAGGATGTAACAAAAAAGGACGATGAAGGCAGAGCTGTAGACGTTGTATACATGGATTTTAGTAAGGCATTTGACAAGGTTCCGCATGGTAGGCTGCTTTTGAAGGTTAGATCCCATGGGAATCAAGGAGAAATAGCGGAATGGACAGAAAATTGGCTCATTGGAAGTAAGCAGTGGGTAATGGTGGAAGGTTACTTTTTAGACTACTGTTACTATCAATAATTTGGATGAGAACGCACATGGCATGGTTAGCAAGTTTGCAGATGATACAAAGTGGGTGGTGTTGTAGATAGTGACGATGGTTGTCAAAAATTGCAGCAGGATCTTAATCAGTTGGACAGATGGGCTGAGAAATGGTTGATGGAATTTAATACAGAGGAATGTGAGGTGCTGCATTTTGAGAGCACTAACATGGTGAATGGTAGGGCTCTGGGGAGTGTTGTGGAGCAGAGGGATCTAGGATTACAAGTACATAGTTCATTGAAAGTGGCATCACAGGTAGATTTTGTCCAGAGTGGTCAAAAAAGTTTGTCACTGATTAAGGAGAACACTTGAATTAAAAAAATAGATGGAAAGTGTACAGATGTATAGTTTATTTATGTTTATACCAATATTAGTCAAAGTATTTTTACTGTAATATGGATAATATAATATTATAATTTACCTACCCTGAATTCCAGTGAGCAGAATGCAATATAGAGATTACCATCCCATTAAGATATCAATATAATGCAAAATAGCTTTATTTTTCAAAATCCTGAACTGTTTAGCTGTCAATCTCAGATAAACTATTATAAGAGGCTTTAAAAACTGGCCAGGTTTTCTGAATGGTTTGCCACTGTAAAAATCACCTTTGGATTTGAATTTTTAGAAGGGTACCCCGGAGTAATCCAGGGTATTCAAGAAGGTGGCTCTGCACCCCAGGGTACTCAAGGAAATGGCTCTAGAAATCGTGGACGCATTTGTGATCATTTTCCAATGTTCTATAGATTCAGGATCAATTCCTATGGATTGGAGCGTAGCTAATGTTATCCCACTTTTCAAGAAAGGAGCGAGAGAGAAAACGGGGAATTATAGACCAGTTAGCCTGACATCGGTGGTGGGAAAGATGCTGGAGTCAATTATTAAAGAATAACGGTGCATTTGGATAGCAGTAAAAGGATTGGTCTATCAGCATGGATTTATGAAGGGGAAATCCTGCTTGACTACTGGACTTTTTTGAGGATGTGACAAGTAAAATGGATGAAGGGGAGCCAGTGAATGTAGTGTATCTGGACTTTCAGAAAGCCTTTGATAAGGTCCCACACAGGAGATTATTGGGCAAACTTAGAGCACATGGTATTGGGGGTAGGGTATTGACATGGATAGAGAAATGGTTGGCAGACAGGAAGCAAAAAGTAGGAATAAACGGGTCTCTGTTAGAATGCCAGGCAGTGGCGAGTGGAGTGCCGCAAGGCTTGGTGCTGGGGCTGCAACTATTTACAATATATATTAATGATTTAGATGATGGGATTGAAAGTAACACCAGCAAATTTACAGATGACACCAAACTGGGTGGCAGTGTGAACTACGAAGAAGATGCTAGGGGATTGCAGGGTGATTTGGATAGGTTGAATGAGTGGCCAGATGCGTGGCAGATGCAGTAAAAAGTAGATAAATGTGAGGTTGTCCACTTTGGCGTCAAGAACAAGGCAGCAGATTATTATCTCAATTGAGTCAGATTAGGAAAAAGGGAAGTGCAAGGAGACCTGGGTTCCCTGAGAGTAAACAGGCAGGTATAGTGAAGAAAGCTAATGGCATGTTGGCCTTCATAAGATGAGGATTTTAGTATAGGAGTAAAGAGGTCCTTCTGCAGTTATACAGGTCCCGGGCGAGACCACACCTGCAGTATAGTGTACAGTTTTGGTCTCCTAATTTGAGGAAGGACATGCTTGCTATTGAGGCAGTGCAGCGTAGGTTCATGAGGTTAATCCCCCGGGATGGCGGGACTGTCATATGAGGAAAGATTGGAAAGACTGAGCTTGTATTCACTGGAATTTAGATGGATGAGAGGGGATTTTATAGAAATGTATAAAATTATAAAAGGGCTGGACAATTTAGATGCAGGAAATATGTTACCAATGATAGGGGATTCCAGAACCAGGGACCATAGTCTAAGAATAAAGATGAAGCCCTTTAAAACTGAGACAAGAAAAAAAAAATTCACCCAGAGTTGTGAATTTGTGGAAGGCAGTAGAGGCCAATTCACTGGAGAGTTAGATAGAGCTCTAGGGGCTAGCGGAATCAAGGGATATAGGAATAATGCAGGCACGGGTTAGTGATTGTGGATGATCAGCCATAATCACAATGAATGTCGGTGCAGACTCGATGGGACAAATGTCCTCCTCCTGCACCTATTTTCTATGTTTCTATGTTTACAATACTCATACAGTATATTGCATGGTTAGAACATTGAGCATAGAACATAGAACAATGTAGCTTGGAACTGGGCCCTTTGATGCACAATACCCATGCTGAACATGATGCCAAGTTACATTAATCTCTTCTGCCTGCGCATGATCAAGTGAATGTCTAATCCCCACCATTTTACCAGTAAAATATAAAGAGATCATAATCTCAGGAATGTAGCCTTAGGGTTTTGGTGATAGTTTAGTGGGCATGGATTATCTGAACCACAATAGAATAAAATGAAAACAAATATTTTGGATTTAAATAATATTAGACATATAATATGAAAACCATTCCAATGGGCTTTGATCCTGTTAAAAATTGTAAAATATTTTGAAGAAACCTCCACTCCTGAATAATTATTTGCATTACAACAGCAGCCAAATTTCTCAATTAGTTGAGCACTCTTCATATGCCAGAATGCCTCTCAGATCACTTTACAATAATTGTTGTAAAGGAGATGTATGTGGGGCAACTTATTTTACACAGAGGATAGTGCCTGGAACATAGAAACATAGGTGCAGGAATAGGCCATTCAGTCCTTCGAGCCAGCATCGGCATTCAATATGATCATGGCTGATCATCCAAAATCAGTGCCCCGTTCCTGCTTTCTCCCCACATCCCTTGATTCCGTTAGCCCTGAGAGCTATATCTAACTTACCCTAGGAGCTATATATCTTGAAAACATCCAGTGAATTTGCCTCCACTGCCTTCTGTGGCAGAGAATTCCACGGATTCACAACACTCTGGGTGAAAAAGATTTTCGTCATCTCAGTCCTCAATGGCCTACCCCTTATTCGTAAACTATGACCCCTGGTTCTGGACTCCCTCAACAAGGGGGAAAACTTTTCCTGCACCTGGCCTGTCGAATCCCTTAAGAATATTATATGTTTCACCTCCAAGAAGCGACTATAACCCATTCCTTCGCTTCCTGTATAAAGTTACAAAATGTCTGGAGGGGAATATTTGATATCTTCTCTAAAATACTTAAAATTATATTGGAACCAAATATAAAACTAATCACATTAAGTATGTCAGAGGCCTGTTCTAAGCTAACGATATTTCAAAGACGTTTCCTCAATTATGGCCTAATAACGGCGAAAAAATTAATACTCAAATTTTGGAAAAAGACAACAGCTCCCATAGTGAAGATGTGGATTACTCACATGTCTGAGACACTACATTTAGAAAACATTAGGCTTGAAAAAGCAGATCAATTTCTCAAGACATGGCCGCCTTTCACTGAATTTCTGCAACAACAGAATGGTTAAACACGAATTTAAACGCGATGCCAGGGATGGTTGAGGGGGGGGGGGGGGGGTTGGGGAAGGTATATCTCCATCTTTTCTTTTCTTATTTCTTTTCTTTCCTCTTGCACTTCTTTGGTAGCGTAGCGGTCTTCTTCTTGCTTTCTTTTATTTTACTACTCTTTCTTCATTCTCTTCTTTTGTTTCTCTTTTTTCTTTTTTTTTCTTTTTTTTGATCTAAGTTTCAATGTTAAAAATGAAGCTGTACAATAATTGTATAACTGTTATGTCGATTGCCTTATCCCTGTACAATTGCTTCTAATAAAATAAATTTAAAAAAAAAAAGAATTTTATATGTTTCTATAAGATCCCCTCTAAATTCCAGTGAATACAAGCCCAGTCGATCCATTCTTTTATCATATGTCAGTCCTGCCATCCTGGGAATTACTGTGGTGAACCTATGCTGCACTCCCTCAATAGCAAGAATGTCCTTCCTCAATTAGGAGACCAAAACTGTACACAATTTTGGAATGTACTGACAAGGGTGGTGTTGGTGGCAGATATAATTGTAGCGTTTAGATAGGCACATGGATATGTATGGAATGGAGGGATATGGATCATGTGCAGGCAGATAAGATTAGTTTGGTTTGGCCTCATGTTCGTGCTGTAATGATGCAAAAAGTTGAGAACATAGATTTCTATCTTCTGGAATTATTTTCTTTATTTGCTAAAATTATTGCCACCATTAACAGAGGGAGGTCATTGAGGGATAAGGGAATGGTAGGCATTGGTGTGTATGTGGGTGCTTGTTAAGGCAGGAACAGGTCAGTGATTTGGGGAAGTGTGAAAAGGAAGATCTCTCTGTCACTGCCCTTCTCTTCGAAGATTTACAGGTCTACGTGCATGAAACTGAGTGTTTTATCCTGTGCTTGTGCTGCCTGGAGTATAGATCTTTATTTACATTACCTATTTTCCAGCTACTAAAATATCTGTGTGAGTAATACAACTGTCATGGTTTATTTTATTTGAATGGAATCAATTAACCTCCTTCATACATAATTTCCTTCTGATCTTTGCAAATGTGTACATTTCCTGTATGCATCTGCGATTGTATTCTTACTATCGGTTCCACTTGCCTTTTCTATTTATACATTATGGTATAATTACAGCAAGATCAGTTCCTAGCTCTTGCCTTCTAACATGGCTCGAGGGTCAATTTCTGTTATTTGATATCATTTAATTATGTATTTTGAATTACAAAAATATTTATTTTAAATCGCTGCAGGATGGAAAATTAACTGAATTGAAATGTTTCAGATAAATGATCTAATTCAGCAACTAATTCTGTATGTATATTCGACAAATTCCCTTGTAAAATCAGTCAGGTTGTCCACTTTACAATGTTACCTGATAGTCTTTTTTGACTTGGCATCCCTAGCATATTTTATACTGCAGTGAATTAAATAATGTACATAATGTGTAAAAGGAGTAAAACAAATCTCAACACAAGCTTCCATACCTGGTGAAAGAAAGTCAATAAATGAATTAAACATTGGGTAATTAACTATCCTTTTTAATTCATATCCTTTGCAATTACTACAACTTACACCGTGGTATGTCTAGACCAAAGAAACATAATTCACCACAATTCTTGAGAATTCAAAGAAACCAACAGTTTTAAACAAGCTTTATTCGGGTCCCATGGAATGTGCTTCTGACCATGTGGTGCAGAAGTCATAGGTTTTCAAATATGTTTTTGGCGTGCCTCATTTGGAAACGCTCCAATTCGAGAATTTATAGAGTAAAGCCCTATTTCCACACTGATGCTTTAGATTTGCACTGAAGAAGTGATGAATGGTCAGAAATATTTCTCAGTGTAAGTGCTCTTGTAAGGCTGGAGGTCCTGATTTGCTGACCATAGTTTGCTGGAAATCTCCTGACTGCTTTCATATGTTGGCCTCCTCCGCTAAAACCCGACATCATTTGACATTTCTTGGTCGGCATGGGCAAGTGGGGTCGAAGGGCTATTTTCTGTGCTGTTTGATGTTCCAAAGCATTCAATAGCTATTAACATTGAACTGAACAAATTAAGAAAAATACAAAATTATTAAGAACTATACGCATTAAAATGAAATAATCTAAAATACTTTGAGATAATTAAACACAATGTAATACTAATAATTGAAGAAATAGTTTTCCTTCTTGCAACCACAAATGATGCTGTTGAAAAGAATGGGTTAACCGAGCTTGGGTTATCTGAATGGGTTAACAGTAATAATAGAACAGATAACGCTGAGGAAAGTCCACAGATACAGAGACGGAAACCGCTATCAAAACATGCAGGGGACGGGGGGGGGGGGGGACAATTTCTTGGCGGCCGCGCGCGCATGCGCACACTCACATGCACACGCGTGCCATCGGAAGTTTCAACCGTGTGCCCTGAGCTCGGGATTCTTCCAGTTTCCAGCCCCGCGACATGGATGCCTCTACTACGGGGCCGTTACCATTAGAATGAGTCAATTACTGCAGATCTGTACCACAGATTTAAAAAACACTGGACATTGGGCTGGACTGGGAGGTCATTTAAGACTGAGCTGAGAAAAAACATTTTTCCCCAAAGAGTTGTGAATCTATGGAATTCCCTGCCACAGAGGGCAGTGGAGGCCAAATCACTGGATGAATTTAAGATAGAGTTGGATAGAGCTCTAGGGGCTAGTGGAGTCGAGGGATATGGGGAGAAGGCAGGCACGGGTTATTGATAGCGGACGATCAGCCATGATCATAATGAATGGCGGTGCTGGCTCGAAGGGCCGAATGGCCTCCTCCTGCCCCTATTTTCTATGTTTCTATGTTTCTATCGTGCTGGACAACATAATATAGGACAGGACACTGTCAAGCAGCTTGTCCTGTCCTATATTATGTTGTCCACTGTCCAGCATGATGGTCAGCGTTTTTTAAATCTGTGGAACTCGTGGACACAGCGACTCGTGGCGCTAACGGCAGATACCCGGGAAACTTGTTAACTCTTGAAAAACTTTAAACATGTTTAAAGATTTCCACGAGTCAGATTTACTCTAGAAGTTAAAATTTAAACTCTTTATAAGAACATAGTGGCCCGTGAGTTTACCATAGTGACTCTTGAGTCTGCCATGGGTTTGGCCTGAGTTCCAGAAGTGAAATGTTGAAGATTAGTCATCTCCGGAGAACTTCGATAGGTCACGTTTTGGGTCGGTACTCTTCTTCAAACTTTAGACCCTTCCTTCACCCAAAACGTCAAAAGTCCATGTTCTCCACAGATACTGCCTGACATGTTGAGATATTCCAGCACTTTGTATTTTTTCGTAAACCAGCTTCTGTAGTTCCTTGTGTTCCACAATGTAATCCTTTATAAATGTCCAGAGATGCTGCCTGTCCTGTGGAGTTACTCCAGCACTTTGCATCTGTCTCCCTGGAGACCTTGTTTCCCACGCATTATGACATCTACCGTGCATACATTGCCAACTGTTGTTTTGGCACAGCCCAGCGTTAAAATGCATCAGTCTCTGTGATATTCGAGTCAATTCTCCTCAACTGCTTGGCGTTAACGGAGAGCTCCTGAAGCAGAAGGCGTCCCGATATGAATAATGACATGTTTCACTTAACTAAACACAAGACCGGACGGCAAACACATATCACAAGTTAAAACTCTGCGCCCGGTTGGAGAGTGGGGATGGGGGAAGAGGAGACAGTTCACATACACCAGCGTCAAATACAATCCCGAGAATTCATGCAGCTATGCAGGAGGGGAAAAAAAGTGGACAAAAAATATATTCCGCTCGGTAACCCGCCCCAGACCTGAATGCCAAAAAATACCGATAAATAAATGAACGTGATTTTAAATATCCAGCTGATATTTACACCGTGAAAGTTTTAACATATAGGTCAAATAAGAACATGGTGTATGCTCCAAAGATGTGGGTAGGTTAATGGGCTTGGTGTATATGTCAATGTGCAAGGATCGCTGGGCTGAAGGGCCTATTTCCACGCTGTATCTGTAAAACTAAAAACTAAATAGGGAATATGAAGGACAGTGGGGAAATAGGCCCAGAAATTTCAGTATTTTGAAGAAGGGTCTGGACCGAAATGTTTGGGACAATAAATAGGATGAGCGGCGTGCTTTGTAACTATGTCAGCGCCGTAGGTGACTGCTATTCGTATACATTGTGTATGCAAGCAAATAATTTCACCGTGCCTCGTCACATGTGGCAATAAATTATTCCTATTCCTATTCCTACTCCTTTTCTCCAGAGATGCTGCCTGAGTTACTCCGGCTTTTTGAGTCTACCTTCGGTGTAAACCGGCCTCTGCAGTTCTTTCCCACACAGCTTCCATACACGACCGGCTAGAGCGCAGGGGACATTTAAGGATGGGATGAAAGCGTTTGTCTTCCCAGGTAATGGGAAGCGCGGCTCATCCATCACTGGGTTTCCAGCCTCCCAGTATTCCCAACTGGAGATACCCGAGTGCCAACGTCGCACACCGCGCCGAACCTGACTCCGTTAAAGCCTCCCTCCTCCTCAACCTTGTCGGACCTGATGCCATGAGGAGAACCAGAACTTTCACCTACGCTCCAGCGGTCCTGGACGACAACAACGTGGTGACTACTCCTGCAGAATCAGACAGTGACCCTACTTGCCTGCTACGTAAGTTCAGGGAGATTTGTGACCTGCCCTCGAACCGCATTCTAGAGAGAGCACGGTTTTTTACAAGGAGACAGTTGCCGGATGAACCTGTTCGATGTTTTATTGCTGATTTGCGTTATCTTGCCCAGCGGTGCAGTTTCGGTGACGTGACAGACCAGCTCACTAGAGACATTTAGTAACTGGCATGCGTGACCAGAAGCTGCGTTCTGAGCTTCTAAGGGATTCTGGTTTAACATTAGTCAAAGCTATGCATGCCTGCAGAATATCTGAGTTTGTTGAATTGCCAGATGACCACCATGATTCGGGCACTAAATCTATCAACCTGACTGGGTTTAACAGCCTCGGATGGGAAACACTGCATTTCTGCCGCGTGCCAACCCAGGTCCTGGTGAAATGCCCCCCAAGAAGTGCCCAAATTGTAACTACATGCACCACAGACTGTCGACGTGCCCTGCCTATGGTAAGGCCTGCAATTTTTGTAAAAAGCAAAACCATTTCTCTGCAGCCTGTCGAGCCCGTGGGAAAGCTGTACAGGCTTCCAGACCTAATCTAAACAGGCTGACAAAATCTGATGGCTGTTACAGCTCACAGCCCTCCATAGCAGAATCCTACGATGCGGATCCAATTAGTTCTCCAGAGGAGTCGAGCGTGTTTACACTCCTCCACGCACCTGGCCAGCGGTGCCGTTTCGGTGACATGACAGACCAGCTCACTACCATATCCTACCATATCTATAAATGTCAATGGTTTGACCTTCCTTGCTAAGTTAGATACTGGAGCGAGAGTGAATGTTTTGTCAATAAACCTCTTCAACAAGGTAAGGAATAACGAGCCCTTGATTGCTGACCGTTCAACTCTGCATGCCTATGGAGGAGAGATTCTCAGGCCGGTGGGGAGGGCCACTTTAACTTGTGCGCTGCAAAAGGCCATGCGAAACCTGGTTTTTTATGTCTTGAATTCTGACTGTGTGACTCTGCTGGGCAACCGTGCGTGCCTTGGCCTGGTGTCCTTCGACTGCACGGTCCACAAAGTGCAAATGTCGTTTGACCCAGTAGCAGAATACCCGGACCTATTCAACGATGATCTGGGAAAGTTACCACTGACTTACCATATTTCCATTGACCCAAAAGTGACACCCGTGGTTCGCACACCTCACAGAGTGTCTCACGCCATGAAAGACAAGGTCGAGGCGATGCTCAACAACATGGTCGAAATGGAGGTGCTGGAAGTCGTCAGCAAGCCCCCCGTGTGGGTCTCCACCATGATTGCCACGCTAAAGAAAGACAAGAATGAAATACACGTGTGCATCAACCCGAAGGACTTAAACATTGCCATCAGGCGACCACACTACCCCATGCGATCTGTTGAGGACGTGGCGGCTCGGGTCGGGCAGACCACTGTTTTTTCGGTCCTAGACGCTAAGAACTCGTTTTGGCAGATCCCATTGGACAAAGCATCCTCTGACCTGACGACCTTCGCCACACCGTTTGGCACATTCAAGTTTCTGCGAATGCCATTCGGCATCAATTCCGCTAGCGAAGTGTTCCAGCGAACGATGGAGCAGGTGTTCTCAGACCTGCCATGTGCCATCATCGTGGATGATATCCTGGTCTATGGGAAGGACATTGCCGAGCACGACCTGAACCTCCGCCGCGTGCTGGATCGGGCGCGACAGGTCAACCTGAAACTGAACCCCAAGAAGTGCCGGTTTCGAGTCTCAGAAGTCACGTATGTTGGACATGTTTTCACCTCTAACGGACTAAAACCCGATCCCTTGAAAGCTGCTGCCATCTCCGAGATGGTAGCCCCCACCGACGTGCCTGGCCTGCAACGCTTCCTGGGCATGGTGAATTACCTTGGGAAGTTCATACCAAATCTCAGTGAGCTGAGTGCACCCCTGCGGCAGCTGACAAAAAAGGATATCGCTTGGGCCTGGCTCAAGCACCAGCAGGCCTTTGACTGTCTCGTCCAGATTGATTAACACACCGACTTTGAGGTTCTTCGACGTGAGTTGCCCCATCACCGTCACCTGCGACGCTTCCAAGTTCGGTCTAGGCGTGGCCTGCCTACAGTCTGTCGATGGATCATTACATCCTGTCTCCTATGCCTCCCGCACCATGACGGACACCGAGCAGCGGTACGCTCAGATCGAGAAGGAGCTGCTCGCGGTGGTGTTCGCCTGCTCCAAGTTCAGAGACTTCCTGTTTGGCAGCAAATTCACGGTCGAAACCGACCACCAGCCGCTGGTGACAATCCTGAACAAACGATTCATGCTGCCCCTGCCAGGCTGCAGCGTATGATGCTGCAGCTCCAGCGTTTCGACTTCAATATCGTCTACTAGAAGGGCACCAAGATGCACAATGCGGACACCCTATCCTGCGCCCCGCGGACTTCCTGTGCCCGCCACCCCTACGAAACAGAAGACTTGCTCATACTGGCCGAAGACGTTATTCTCACCAAGCAGCTACAGGTTTTGGCCGAGCACACCGCTGCCGATCCAGTTTTGCAGCGGCTTGCCTCTGTGATTAAATCGGGATGGCCGACAAAGCGCTCCAGCCGACTGAAACACAGCCTTTCTTCCTGGTCCGCGACAAACTGGTGCTACAGAATGGCGTTATCGTCAAGGGACATTAAGTTGTAGTCCCGTCTTCTCTGTTTGATTCGTACTACTGCGCAGCCCATAGCAGACACCCCGGGGTCGATGCGACACTCGCCCACGCTCAATGCCAATTTCACTGGCCTGGAATGGTCAAGTATATCCGGGACCGCGTTTCTGCCTGCTTCACGTGCAACAGTCTTGCACCACACCAGCAGCGACAGCCCCTGCTGCAACAACCTGCTCCTGCCTTGGCCTGGTCCTCGCTGACTGCCGACATTTTCGAGGGGCGTGGTAACCACTACCTTGTCCTGGTCGACTCTTATTCCAACTGGTTCGAGGTTGATTTGCTAACATCCCTCATGTCGGAGATGATAATCCTTAACACTTCTCCACTTTTGGTTCTCCTGTCCGGTTGCAGACTGACAATGGAAGGCAGTTTACCAGCCGAGAGTTCAAAAGTTTTGCCGACAAGTGGAATTTTGTGCATCTGACCAGCAGCCCATAGTACCCACAGAGTAACGGCCTTGCTGAACAGGCCGTCCGCAGCGCCAAGCTTCTGATGGAACAGGCGAGACTGTCTACCTCTGATTTGTATTTGGATCTCCTGAACCTCAGAAACGTTTCCAGGGATCCAGCCATGGGGTCCCCTGCTCAGCGTCTGATGTCCAGAACAACCAGATCTACCATCCCAATTGCTCAGCGCCAGCTGCAACCTCGGGTGCTGGAGCCTGCCTCCGTGCAGAGGCGCATTCAAGAGAAACATGACAGCCAGCGGCGTTCCCACGATCGGTCGTGCAGACCACTCGATCCTCTGTTGCCTGGACAGGTGGTTCGGCTGCAGACCGCCAGTGGTCATTCCCGTCTGGCTACCGTAGTTGGGGTGGCCGACTCACCTCGTTCGTACCTGGTCGACTTTCAGGGAACCATCTACTGAAGAAGCCGTCAACACCTGCTTGCCGTGAATGAGCCGAAGCCGCAGCCTCCGGGTCCCTACGCCCCGCCACTCTCATACCAACAGCCGGCTGCCGTCCCAGTTTGTGTTCCCTGCATGCCTCGGTCCCCATCCAGCGCGCCCTGTTCCCCTCTGTGCGGGTCACCTGTTGCCGGTCGTGGTTCTGGCTCTCCTGCTTCTCCCACCCCACCGCCCTTCTCTGGTTCCATAGCTGCCTTGCGGCCTCCTGTTTCATCTGATCTTTCGGGGGAAGGGGGAGACATCCGTACACGCTCGGGCCGGATTAGTAAGCCACCTGTTCATTATGGCGATTTTGTTTAATTCTGTTGTCATGACTTCTAAGCTGTTTTGATTTTCTAAGGGGAAGGATGTAGATGGTTTATGCATGCAACCAATAATATAGCTACCTCAGTACCTATAATCCCGCCTTAGTTAACATCAATCATAACGCTTTCCCCTCCCTGGGTATAGTTCAGTAGAAGAATGTAACCAGTGCTTGCTAACATGTGTTATACCCTGTGCTATCATTAAAGGATGCAATACACTTCAAGAGTATGTGAATTGCTTATTTACAGTCACTAAGTTAGGTGGTGCCGCAGCACAGTGGTAGAGTTGCTGCCCCACAGCGGCAGAGCTCGGATTCGATCCCTACTTATGACTTTGCCATCAGCCAGGCTTGTGCTGGAGCTATTCTGAAAACATTGTATCCCAGGGCTGGGGTGAGTGTGAAAGGGGTGGTTTCTGGGCAGACCTGCCCAATCAGCAATGTTTTGAGATGCTGCTTTTTATACAGTTAAGTCGCGACGGTGGGATGGCTGCTCTGACAGACATACTGGGTGAGTAAAGAGACACACACTGCTATCCCTCCAGTCTACGGACCTTGCTGTCGGGGGAAAAAATAACGATAATGTTCAATTTACCTAATTTTTTTGTTAGAAGTTTACCAACGTTTTGATGAGAGAGAAATTAAGGGAATAAAACGATCTTACTAGACACAAAAAGCTGGAAAAAACTCACCCAAGCCAGCAGCATCTCTGGAGAGAAGGGTCAAAATGTTTTTTCAGTCTGAAGAAGGAACTCGACCAGAAACATCACCCATTCCTTCTCTCCAGAGATGCTGTCTCACCCTCTGAGTTACTCCAGCTTTTGGTGTCTATCGTCGACGTAAATCAGAATCTACAGTTCCTTCCTACACAACAGAACAGTATGAGGAGTGGTTAATGTTAGAGGCTGCTCACTAACCTCACTATGTTTACATTCATCCTCTCTCGCAATGAATAAATATAATCCGGTTACCGTATTATTGACTACAACCGCCCGTCTGGATGCCTTCTCTTCAAACATCTCCGCATTGGACCATCAGACATTTCGATGTTCACAAATCAGCCTCCAAAGTTCAAATGATAATTGTACCCGTGCCTGACATTTTTAAATGCATCTCCCGTTAATTTTACTCAAAGGAACTTATCATACTTGAAGCAAGGTCAGTTCACACAATTATATTATGAGGATTAATGAATGGATTTCGATGCAGCAATTAACAATGACAGACAGTTAACACATCGTTTTCGTGAACTGACCTTGCTTCAAGTATTTCGCGTTCCTTTGAATAAAATTAATGGGAGATAGACAATAGCCAATCTCATTAAAACTCAGATGCGTCGAGGCATTTAACACTCCATTCCATTCCTCTGACACAAAAACAATGTGACACAATTATAATTACTAAGGATGCAGGAATGGATCCTTAGTGGATCGATAGCATTTAACAGTCACAAAGACAGTTAGCACATCGTTTTTTTGTCAGAGGAATGCAGTGATGAACGAACGACTCGAATCGAACATCTCGACTCAAAACGAATGACATTAAACGGACAAAATTAAACCCAACATACCTTACAAAGCTTGTAACGTGAGGGGGACCGACCCCCACCTCTGAAAACATGGAGGGGACATGTCCCCTCTGGCCCCCCCCTGGGTTTTCCGCCAATGCATAGATAAGACAGCATCTGTGGTGAAAGATCATCGACCTGAGCATCGACAGTTTCTCTCTCAAATGATGCTACCTGATCTCCTGCACATTTTTGTTCTCATTTCAGATTTCTATGCCTTGTTTTTCTTTGCCTTTTGTGTACTGCATTAGGCCCGAGATGGTGAAGAATCCCTCTCAAGTATAAACGCTGGGAAACTCATTCCCAGAGGTTCATTCTCCTCTGCTGCACTCTGAATGCAGTCCGGCAACAGAACATAATGATGGGATCACACCGAGGAATCGTCAGGAAGTATGACATTTCTGCATTCAAGCCCTGTCTTGAACTTGCTGGTATTTGCCCAGTTGAATGCCAATTGTTTGTCATGGATTTGTTGGCATTTATTATGAAGTTCAATTTCGATGATGCATAATATCAGACAGCCTAAAAACTCCTAACAACTGGGAGCACAATTCTGAGGCTTTAATATTCTGCTGTACACTGTATGAGGCCAGAAGTGGAGGCAGGGAAAGGAGTAGATGAACTGTGGGGTACAGCAGGATGGGGATGCAATTAATGTATTTTGGAGTTGGTGGATGATTGAAGTGGGGAGGAACAATTGTAGGCTAGTATAAATAAGGATGCTGAAGAGGATATATTTATGTTTTGGAGAGCATGATAAATGGGGGTGATTCTTCAAGAATGATCCGAGTTGTGGATAGGAAGGGTATCTGACTAGATGATTATGTGGGAATTGTGAATGGACAAGGAGGCATTTTGAGGAGAGGCACATATAGAGGAGTCAATGGGGGTGGAATTGGTGATGATCAAAGATTATTAAGAGAGAAACAAATTTTGGAGGATGATCACTACCTGGGACCACTCATCAAGTGAATCCATCGTTTGACCTCAGAGTGTATGCTAAAATAATGAGACTCAGTACAAGGAAGTCTTGTACATGGAGGACCCAGAATGAATATCTGGGAGTACACTATGCATAGGCAAAGCACAGTCATTGTTTGAACACATTCACTAAATTACAGCTGAAACAAGTTCTGGACCACTGTTTCCTCACTGCAGGAAGACAACATCCAGAGGGTCTTTGGGCTTTATAATCAGTTTGCAACTGGGCAGATCTCTTAGCAAAACCAGATTTTTAAAAAATAATTCAAGGAATGTGGGCTGTCGGCTCAGCCAGCATTTAAATGCCTTGTCCCTAATTGTCCTTGTGGAGGTGGTGGTGAACTACATTCTTGAACTGCTGCATAGGTACACCCACAGTGCTGTTAAAGAGAGATTTCACCTATCAGCTCAGGCATGGATATTTAGAATTTGCATGGAATTAGGTTATTTGGCCCACCGAGACAACCTTAACCATCAGTTGTTCACACTAGTTCTATGTTATCCCACACACTAGGGAAAATTTACAGAGGCCAATCAACCTTCAAACACGTGCTCCTTTGAGATGTGTGTGGAAACCTGGAGTATCTGGAGGAACCATGTAGTCACAGTGAGAATATGCAAACTTCACACCCACAGCACCTGAAGTCAGGATCGAACATGGTTCTCTGGCCAAGTTCCAGCAAACCCTGAGACGGACACCACCAAAACTGTGAGGCATCAGCTCTACTAGCTGTGCTACTGTGCCACTCCTGAATATTCTGCAGACTTGTTGCATTCTGACGTGGACTTAGAAAGATATTTTCTCAGGACATTAAAAGTGTTCAATGTTTTAAAGATGATCCTCAATCAATTTCTACAAAATTACTCGTCAGGGATTCTTAGAAACATAGAAACATAGAAAATAGTTGCAGGAGTAGGTCATTCGGCCCTTTGAGCCAGCACCGCCATTCAATATGATCATGGCTGATCATCCAGAATCAGTACCCTGTACCTGATTTCTCCCCATATCCCTTGATTCCTTTAGGCCTAAGAGCTATATCTAACTCTCTCTTGATTACATCCAGTGAATTGGCCTCCACTGCCTTCTGTGGCAGAGGATTCCAACTGATTCACAACTCTCTGGCTGAAAACGTTTTTACTCATCTTAGTCCTAAATGGCTGACCCTTTATTCTAGGAAGTGCCATGGAAGTACTTACTGTAAACTGTTGATATAGAGCTGCCAGTAAAGGGCCTGTCCCACTTCGACGACCTAATCCATGAGTTCTGGCAAGTTTGCCCTCGACTCATACTCGCAGCATGTCGACACGAGTTTGTAGGAGGTCTTCATAACTTTCCTTCATGCTCGAGAGTGGTCTCCGCGTACTCGAGGCCTCAGCAGGTTTTTTCAATATGTTAAAAAATGCCCGCGAGTAAAAAAGGTCGCCATGGAAAAAATCGATATTTTTTTTACTCGTAGGTTTATTCGTAGTAGGTCGGAGTAGGTTGGCAAGTTAGTCGTATGTAATTGATTTCATTAGCTGCCTTCTTCTCCAACCTCCTTTCGTCTTTCTTTCAACAGATTTTACAAACCAATAAATAAATAATAACCATGTTTCCATAAGATACAAAGCATTACTTCATTAAATCAACCAATTCATGGACTTCCAATAAATGGATAGGTTAATACAATGTAAAACTGTGTGGGTGGTGGGTTTGGGAGATTGTTTTGCCAATCAAAATGATATAAGCGTGATATTGTGTCATAAAGAAAGAATATTGAGATAAATATAACAATTTTCCAGGGATTGGGGGGTAAGATAGAGCACCTGTACACATGGAAGCAAATTCGGTAGTGGGGCTACCGGATGAATATGATAGAGTTAAAAAGGATAATGTATATGAGTGGTGTTTAAAAGGGGAATGCTCTATTAAAGGGGAATGCTCTATTAAAGGTAACAGAGGATTAGCAATTTCATTCTGTTTATCTATATATAACTAAAACTCCGATCTTGTTATCTTCTAGTTTGTGCAGTCTTTCTATTTGCACAAAAGCAGTTCGCGATAGCGCTATGAATTTTATTGCCAGTTCACTCGCCATTATCATATGCTACGATTGCACCAAGTTTCATTCCGATCAGTTGAATGTCGTAAAAGTTAGTTTCAAAAATCGATTTCTTCTCCTGCCATTCAGCGCCGCGTGGATAAGTCTCTTTCCCCTGTCAATCTACAGGACGGTCCGCCCATTCCTGCGCCATCGCATCTTTACTGGAGCTGAAGATGGCCGGCGGAACTTTCCAAACGGACATAATCCCGAAGCAGCCCAGCCCCAGGTAGCCCAGCCCCAAGCAGCCCAGAGTCGGAGACCCAGCGTTAAAGACACATCGTCGGAGACCCGACCCAGCCCAGCGTGCGAGACCCAGCCCAGCCCAGCCCAGTCGGAGACCCATCCCATCCCAGCGTCAGAGACCCAGCCCAGCCCGGAGTTGGAGATGTCACCAATGTCGCCAAACAGAAAGCGGAGAAGGATCCCGGCAGAGGGGAACGACCAGTGATCAGCATCCGCTGTGAGTCCCCAGCACACTGCCAATTCCAGCCACAACCCCTCTGGTCCCCCTCGCTGGCTCCTCCCCTCTCCCCCGTGATATCCCACTCTCGCCCATGGCTCTTTCCCCGACTTTTTTCCGAGCTCATTCCCCCCCTCCGCCCACACACCCTTCTCCCCTCACAACTCCCCCCCACAAAACCCCCACACCCCCCCCCCGCCCACATCCCCCTCCCACCGCACCCCTCCTCCCCTCCCACACATGAAGGGGAGGGAGTTCTCGGGGATGAGGGAAAATGAGCCGCGATATTGCGTTGGGTGAATGGTTTGTGTTGGGGGATCGGGTGAGTGGTGGAATATTGCGTTGGGGAATGGGTTGCATTGGGGGACCAGGCCTCCCGTGTGACTTGGTCTAGTACATACAATAAATCTCTTTTAAAAGAACATTGAATTGTTGTATTTTGTGAATTTTGTTCAGTTTTCGTTCAACTGGACAGTTTTATTGTTTAGGTTAAAATTTTAAATTATCATTTGCAATTACTTCATCAATTACAAGAGAATGGAGCCAGTATAAATGAGGTTAAGGGTCCTCTGTACAGGGATGAAATAATTTATTACCACAACCTACAAGCCCACTAAAAAACAAATATCTCATGCAGAGTTGTAAGCTGTTTAACAGAGTGTAGCCTGCAATATCTGTGGTTTATGTAAGAGGAATTGTACAATATGACTAACTGCTCTCGCTTTCTCCTTGTATTGGAAGTGATATTGTTATGTTGCCTTAAATCAATTTTTAAAAAAAGGCTTGATTGCATGAAAGTCATTCCAAATGTAGTCCTGGAAAGTCTATTTTTCCTGTAAGGTTGATTAAATGCTCACTTGATGTGGCAATGTAATTAATGTTTTTGGAAGTTGATGCTGCAACAGAGGTTGTACAGTTCTCAGTGCTTAAAGTGGCTCATTTTAAAATGCCCCTCAGATATTTATATTAAAGATAATTTCAAATAGCATCATATAAAGTGTTTATTTTAGACAAAAACAGCTGTGCTTATACATCTGTGATATATGAGTGCAATATGTGTAAAAATCTAATGTCTGGCCTTTAAAATATATTTGTAATTCCAAAAACCAGCAGCAGAAAAGCAGTAGCTCTGTTAGGTTTTAGCCGTTTAAGTGATTTCTCATGCATGCAACAAGGTCTAGAATACATCAGTTAGAAATTTCAAACTAAGGTAGCAATTTACAGCTGTAAAAGCTGACCAATGTTGACAATACCATTGTGTAGTATTGACGCACCTCCAAATCTCTGCTATCAGCAACATCCAATTATGACTGGAAAGAACCTATGCCTGCGCAGCCATTATACTTTTTATTTTTTATTTTATTTATTTTTGTTAGAAGTAAGTACAGTAGTGTGGTACCTAAGTACTTAATACATACATATACATTACCATTCTTGTACAACTTCTTATTTTTAATTTAATAATAAAAGAGCAGTGAAAGAAAAAGGGAAATAAAGGGTGTCGAGATGGATAGACAAGCGAGTAGAAACAGCTAGCGAAAGAGACAGAGCTGTATTGCGTACAGTTTTGGTCTCCAAATCTGAGGAAGGACATTATTGCCATAGAGGGAGTGCAGAGAAGGTTCACCAGACTGATTCCTGGGATGTCAGGACTGTCTTATGAAGAAAGACTGGATAGACTCGGTTTATACTCACTAGAATTTAGGAGATTGAGAGGGAATCTTATAGAAACTTACAAAATTCTTAAGGGGTTGGACAGGCTAGATGCAGGAAGATTGTTCCCACATGTTGGGGAAGTCCAGGACAAGGGGTCACAGCTTAAGGATAAGGGGGAAATCCTTTAAGTCGGAGATGAGAAAGACTTTTTTCACACAGAGAGTGGTCAGTCTCTGGAACTCTCTGCCACAGAGGGTAGTTGAGGCCAGTTCATTGGCTATATTTAAGAGGGAGTTAGATGTGGCCCTTGTGGCTAAGGGGATCAGAGAGTATGGAGAGAAGGCAGATACGGGATACTGAGTTGGATAATCAGCCATGATCATATTGAATGGCGGTGCAGGCTCGAAGGGCTGAATGGCTACTCCTGCACCTAGTTTCTATGTTTCTATGTTTCTATGAAAAGCTAAGGAGATTGAAAGAAAAAGAGAAAGTAGAGAGAAAAGAAATTAGGAGAGAGATACCTACTGTATTTCATATCTTTACCCATCCATCACCCGGTTCTGAACCATTTAATTTCTAAGGTTATGTTATGTTGCACCATATGCTTGTAAGAAGTCAATAAAAGGAGACCAAATCTTTAAGAATTGGTCTACTTTGCCTAGTAGGAGGAATCTAATTTCTTCAAGATGTAGCGTTTCCGACATATTTGAAATCCACATTTTGAATGTTGGCGTGGTTGCGTTTTTCCAGAATTTGAGTATATGTTTTTTTTGCTGTTATTAAACCATAATTAGGAAGAGCTTCTTGGAAAGTAGTTAATTTACGTCCCTCTTCCATTGGTCCAAAGATAATCAGTTCTGTATTGGGGTTCAATTTTGTGTTGAATAGTTTTGTAAAAGTTCCAAAGATTTCATTCCAAAATATATGCAGTTTTGTACAAGAGACAAAGGAATGTGCTATAGTGGCATCTTGAGTTAGACATTTATCACAAATGGGGGAGACATTTGGAAATATTTTATTCAATCTGGTTTTCGAGTAATATAATATGTACATTTTTTTTTTTTTTTTTTTTTTAAAATTTATTTATTATAGAAACAAAATAACAACCATTACATTATATTTCAATAGTAAAAATACATAGTCTTAATAATTGATTCATACTAATAATATTATTTATACTGTATTATCCTTAATTATAAATTTCAAAGTTGTATATTTTATATAATTAGAGATACATAATACTATTAATACATTCACAATATTAGCATTATACTCGTACTATTAGTAATTTTCATTTTATCTCTAATTTTTTAGGTATAAGGCCAAATTTTATGATATTATTGATACAAAAAGTTAGTAAAACATATAATTTCCATTATTTCTTCCTAATGTTAACAATATTTATCTTATCGCTAAATTTAAATTTAAAATTATTGTACCATTAAAAGTACATAATTTTATATAATTAAAAATATAAAATACTAAAAAATACTAATAATACTAATAATGTTCTCATAAATCTAATAATATTTATATTCGTACTAATATTAAGATAATGTGTTTCTATATTGTTTTTTAATTTTTTATATAGATATAAGAAAATAGAAAAGTTAGGAAATAGAATAAAGAATAAGAAAAGGTTTGATGGAGAATAAAATATTCGTCATTAATCCGTCCTTATAGATATATTCATGATTTATTATATGTATCTCTTCATCCACTCAAATATCCAGGTCTCAGTCAGGTTCTCGCGCCGAACCATTATGACCCTGTAAATATTCAATATATGGAGACCAAATCCATCTGAAGAGATCTAACCTATCCATAAGGACAAGCCTCAATCTCTCCAAATGGAGTGTCTCCGACATTTCTATATTCCACATTTTGATTGTTGGGAATGCAGGGCCTTTCCAAAATTTTAATATTAATTTTTTCCCAATTATTAAACCATAGTCAATAAAAGTTCTTTGATTCGTTGTTATTAATTGGTCAGTTTTCAATTATTCCAAGTATAATTAACTTTGGGTCAGGGGTTATATTTATATTGATTACGGTCGAGATTATTTTAAATATTTCCTTCCAGTATTCTACAATTTTTATGCAGTTAGTAAATGAGTGTGTCAAATTTGCTTCTGAAATTTGACATTTGTCACATATTGGAGATATTTTTGGAAAAATATTATGTAATTTAGATTTAGAGTAATGTAATCTATGTAATATTTTAAACTGTATAAGAGAATGTTTAGCGTTTAATGAACAATAATGTATATGTTGTAAACTTTCATCCCATATTTCTGGTCTTATTATTTGGCCTAATTCCTTTTCCCAAGACTCTCTATATATTTCTGTTGATGGGGTATCATTTTCCAATAAAATATTATATATATATGATATCATTTTTTCCATATTTGGATGTTTATTCAAACATTCATCTAAAATTTCTATTTTTCTATTTCTAAATTCATATATATTTGCAGAGGCATAGTTTCTAATTTGTAAATATCTGAAATATTCTTTATTATGTAGCCCATAAATTTGTTGCAACTCTTGAAATGAAAGAAAAGTGTTTTCCTTATAAAGATCACCCATCTTAGAAATTCCTTTATTTTTCCATTGTAAAAAAGCCTTATACAAAATTGAAGGTTTAAACATAAAATTATTAACAATCTTAAGACTTAGTGGTATAGATTTTAGTTTTAATGCTTTCTTTATTTGTTTCCATATGCGGATTCCATTTTCTATTATTGGATTTTCACTATAAACTTTCTTAGCTACATTAATATTAGCAAATATTATAGAGCTAATTTCTAATGGAGAACAATCTTCTTCTTCCATATTTAACCAATTTGGTTTATTGTCTATTTCTCCTAACCAAAAATTCATGTTTTTAATATTAACTGCCCAGTAATAAAACATCAAGTTTGGTAACGCTAATCCTCCATTTATTTTAGATTTACATAAATGTTTTTTATTTATTCTATGGGTCTTATAATCCCAAATGAAATTCGTAATTAAAGAATCTACTTTAAAAAAAAAAAATTTTTGGAAGATATATCGGGATTAATTGAAATAAATATAATAATTGTGGGAGAAAAATCATTTTTATTGCATTAATTTTCCCTATCATCGAGATAGGTAAACTTTTCCAATATGAAATATTCTTATTTAATTTATTTAGTAATGGGGGGAAATTAGATTTAAATAGAGAATTAAATCTTTTTGTAACAAAAATCCCAAGATATTTAATATTTTCATTTGTTATCTTAAAAGGAAATTGTTGTAATATATGTAACTTATTCATTGTTATAGGCATAAGTTCACTTTTTATTCCAATTAATACTGTATCCTGAAAGTGATCCGAATTCCGTTATTAGTTTTAACAAATTTCGAATACTTATTTCTGGTTGAGTGATATAAAGTAATACATCATCTGCATATAAGGAAATTTTATTCTTAGTATTTGCGGTATCATATCCATATATTTCCGGGTGTAGTCTTACCCTCTGAGCAAGTGGTTCTATTGCTAATGCAAACAATAAAGGTGATAAAGGGCAACCTTGCCTACAACCTCGTGATAAATTAAATTTAATTGATAACATTCGATTTGTTGTTATTCTAGCTATTGGATTTGCATATAATAATTTAATCCAAGTAATAAACTCCTCTCCTAGTTTAAAGGCTTCCATCACCGAAAATAAATAAGGCCATTCCACTTGGTCAAAAGCCTTTTCTGCATCAAGTGAAATAACTACTAAGTCTTTTTTTATCACTTCTTTTCGAATATATAATATTAAACAATCGTCTTAGATTATATGAAGAATATCTTTTTGGTATAAATCCAGTTTGATCCGGATGTATTAATTCATTAACAACTGAACTCAATCTTTTTGCTAATATTGTTGTTAATATCTTTTGATCTGTATTTAATAGAGCTATTGCTCTATATGATCCTGGTTCGTCCAAGTCTTTATTTATTTAGGTATGAGTGTTATAATAGATCGTTCAATGTATCTGGAAGCTTCTGTTCTGTATATATCTGTTCATATAATGATTTTAGATATGGGACTATATATTCATGAAATGTTTTATAAAATTCCGAACCTATACCATCAGGTCCCGGTGTTTTTACCGTTTTTTTAATGATCTAATAGATTCTTTAATTTAATTTATTGAAATATCAGCATTTAATAATTTTCTATTTTGTAAATCCAGTCCTTTCAAGTTACATTTTTTTATAAATGCATCTATTTCTATTTTACTTACTGTTGTTTTAGCAGTATATAAATTTTTATAATATTGCATAAATCTTTCATTAATATCTTTAGGTTGTGTTAATAAGTCACCGTTTTGTGATTTAATCCTATGTATAATTTTTTCCGCTTCAATTTTCCTTAATTGTCGAGCCAGCAGTTTTTGGGGCTTATCCCCAAATTCAAACTGTAATTGTTTAGTATGTTGGTAAAATTTTATCACTTGATCTGTATATATTTTATTTAATTTATATTTCAATATAACAATTTTATTATGTAATATCGTATCTGGTTTTATTGCATTCTGTATATCTAATTCCTTAATCTCCTTTTCTAGATCTTGTTGTTCTTTCCGAATCTTTTTATTGTCAAATGCTTGTGAAGAAATCATTATTCCTCGAAGATATGCCTTAAATGTTTCCCACAATAAGGAACGCGATATCTCTGGTTGATCATTTATTTCAAATTTTTTTTAATTTGAGTTATATATTCCTGAGTGGCTTTGTTTTTTAAAATTTGTGGATTAAATTTCCACTGTCTTAAATTTTCTATTTTATTATTAATTTTAATTTTAAACGTTACTGGGGCATGATCTGAGATTATTATATTATCATATTTAGCTTCATAAGTAAGTGAAATAAGTTTTGCATCCACCAAAAAATAATCTATTCTTGAGTAAGTTTTATGCACTGGGGAGTAAAAAGAATATTCTCGTCCTGTAGGGTTTTCTGTTCTCCAAACATCTTTAATATTGGTCGTTTGCATATATGCATTTAACAAATCACTAGAATGTGATTTGTTTTTTCTTTGTTTTGTAGATCTGTCTAAGTAAGGATCTAATGTACAGTTGAAATCTCCACCAATTATCAAATTATATTGCGTTAATTCCGGAATATTATTAAATACTTTTTTAAAAAACAATGGACTATCGAAATTTGGTCCGTATATATTAACAAGAATCACTTTTTCTGTATTTAATTCTCCTATCACAATAATATATCTACCATCTTTATCATCTATGGTTGATATATGTTTAAAATAAAGTACCTTTACGAAATAATATTGCTACGCCTCTTGATTTATGTGTAAAAGAAGAATGATATATTTTCTATCCATTTAGCTTTCAACCTGTTTTCCGCCTCTTTTTTTTAGGTGGGTCTCTTGAATGTAAATTACATCAGCTTTACTTGCCTTTAAGTATGTCAATACTTTTCCTCTCTTTATCGGTTCATTAATACCTTTAACATTCCAACTGCAGAATGTTAATCCCTCATTCCCCGTATTTCTTTTTAAGTCTTGCATTTTTAGATTTATGGGGATCTGCAGGATCTAAGGATCAGCGCGATAAACCCAACCTTACACCTGAACCCTGAATGGATGTAATTTAAATCTCTTTTTTGCCCCTCATGAATATATCTCCCTTGGTACATTATATTACTCCAATCAAACCAAAGATTTCTATAGATATAAAAGATAGATAAAAAATAAATAGAAGTATTGTGTGTAGAAGTAAAAAGAACTACATCTAGAATCGATGTAGTTTGTGCCAGCCATATTAAGATGGCTATACATCTAAACGACTTCCGTCATCGATGTTATTAACACGACCAGCTCCTGGAATTAGGGAATTATTATTCCTTAACAATATTTTAACGGGGGTATAATATATATAATTTAAAAAAAAAAAAGGGGGGGAAGGGGGAATGATAATAAAAAACAGGAAGGGAGAGAGAATGATAATAATGAGAATAAAAAAAATTCATCCTTTAAAAATATCAATATCTAAAGCTAACTTAAAAATCTAAATAATATTAGACATAAAAAATACAAAGGCTATATAAAAAGAAGAATAACATACAATTAATTCAGTTCAAAAAGGAAAAATTAGTTATTAATTATTAGTAATAGTGATTAATAATAGTGAACATTCCTAATTAATAAAAAAAAAGGGTGGGAAAAACTAATAATAAAACCGTATTATAATCTTAATGTGTGTGTTAATTATTTATGTTAGTTATATGTTAGAACTAATTATCAATGTCCAGATATCCAGATGACGTTGTCGAATCTCGTTTTATTCCTCTCCATTCCATTCGACATTGTCTCCATCAAGTCCAATATCATCTTGAAGAGTCTCAGTAAATATTAAAAGTCCATGTTGAATATCTGAGAATGATAAAAGTCAGTATATTACTTGCTTGTAGGTACTCTTCAAGTCTTGAGCTGCTGAGCAAACTCCAATGCTGCGGTTGGGGTCTTGAAAAAGTATTCCACATTCTTATAAGAAACTCTTAAAGTCGCTGGGTAGTTCAAACCGTATCTCAGATTTTCTACTCCACGCATAAGACTTTTGGCTTCATTGAATGCTTTTCGTTTCCTGGCGACCTCTGGTGGATAGTCTCGATAGATACTAATCCTTTGACCTTCAAATATCAAGTTTTTAGTTTTCGAAGCTTTCCGCATAATCTCATCCAGAACAAAATCAAATTGTACCTTTATAATCATTTGTCTGGGAGGAGCGTTGGGTCTGGTCTGACGTCTACTGACTCTGTGAGCACGAGCTAATAAAGGCATTTCTTCCAGAGATAGAACTTCTTTGAGTAATTTAGCAGTGAACTCTCGAGGGCCGTCGATATTCTCTAGACCCTCAGGAATCCCTACAATTCTCAGATTTTGCCTTCTCTGATGTCCTTCTAGCTCAGTACATTTCTCTGCTGTTTTAGTCAGCATGCTCATCAGACGTTCGTTTTCTGTAAACAGGTTCGCTGTAGTCAAAGCATTCGTCTCAGCTGTTTGCTCAAGGTTCTTTATTTCGGCCATCTGTTGTTTCTGTATTTCTTCAATAGGATTAATCCTATTATCGATGTCTTTTTTAAACTTTTCCAGTTTCTTATCCATCTTTTCCTCCATGATGTTAAACATTTCAATAAATTCTTCCTTTAATTCATCCGACATTTTCTTAACCTTTTTTTCAATATTTAACTTCGTTTCTTGTTTTAAGTCTTTCAGTTGATTTTTCATCTGATTCAGCTGAGTATCCATCAAACTATTTATGTGATTTATTTCTTCCTTTACATCTTTTATTTCTCCCTTTAATTCTTCCTTTAAGCTAACCATCTGATGAGAAATAAAAGATTTCAGTTCCTCACCTTCCATTTTTGTCCCTGGTTTTTTGGACACATCTTCCAGGGATCGAGTCCTACTCGACTCCGAGGCTTCACTTGGGCCTTCTCCCGGTCTCTGCCGGGTTGTTCGACCTTTACCCTTGTCGGTAGGGCTCCGTGAGACCGACATAGTTCGTCGCGCGCCTGATGACGTCACTCGGCACAGTCGGTGAAGAAACAGCAAGCAGTTTGTTGCAGGCAGCCGGTAAGTCTTTTAAAACCCCCGTTTTTTTACAATTTTTTTGCGGAGCTGGCTGGCGCTATACTCTAGGGCTCCATAGCGCCACCGAAAAATATGTGTAAATTTTTTAATTGAATTAGGTTATGTCTTACATTTATGTACATATAATTAAAAAAATTCCATCTGTCATTCGGAATTTTTATCAATAACTCTTGTTCCCAGTCCCTTCTAATTGCCTCTGTCATTGGTGTTTCTATATTTAAAATTATATTATATAAATATGATATTAAATTGCTTGATTCTGCCTTTCTATTCATTCCTTCCTCTAATAAATCTGAGGTTAGAGTTTGATATCCTTGTATATATTTTTCAAATAATCTTGAATTTGAAGATATTTGAAATACTGGTTACTTTTCAAGTTATATTTTAGTTGTAATTGGTGGAAGGATAAAGGTTTTCCCATTTCATACATATCTCCAATCATTTTAATTCCTATTCTTTCCCAATGGATAAACGTTTTATCAATAATAGATGGGGGATTGTTAGCTATTGGGGAAAGAAGCCATAAATTTCTTAATTTTAAAGTTAATTTTATTTGTTTCCAAGTTCGTATTATACTGTGAATAATTGGATTCTTCTTATATTATATTGTTCAATTTCATCGGGGAAAGATGAATCGCTCCTATATTATAAGGGGAACAATCCTCTTTCTCCATTCTTATCCAATCTACTTGTTGGGCAGAACTGTCCAGCCAATAGATTATATTTTTAATATTCACTGCCCAATATTAGTACAACAAGTTAGGGAGTGTCAGTCCCCCTGATTCTTTAGATTTACACAAATGTTTTCTTTGAATTCTGTGTGATTTATGTCCCATATGAAGTTTGTAATATCAGAGTCTATATTTTTTGATAAATATATTGGTATTGATTGAAATAGGTACAGTACAGCCATTATACTTGAATAATCGTTGGCTGGGACTGAGGTTACAATGCAGATGAGTGAGGCGAGAAGCGGGATGATGTTATTTAAAGACACAAAGAACTGCAGTTATTGGAATCTGATGAAGGGTCGCGACACAAAAAATCCCCCACCCATCCCCTCCACGGATGCTGCCTGACTCGCTGTGCTACTGCAGCACTTGATGTTAATCAGATGTCTGGTGTCAAGAACATAGTTCTGTTCCATCAAGGTGACACCACAGGAACACTGATAATTGTCATTCATTTAGTTTAGTTTAGAGAGATGCAGCACAGATTCAGGCCCTTTGGCCCACCGAGTCGATGTCGACCAGCGATCTCCGCACACTTACACTATCCTACACACACTGGGGACAATCTACAATGATGTCAAGCCAATTTACTCACAAACCTACACGTCTTTGGAGTGTGGGAGCTAACCGGAGCAGCCAGAGAAAACCTACGCAGGTCACAGGGAGAACGTACAAACTCCGTGCAGACAGCACCCCTAGTCAGGATCAAACCCGGATCTCTGGCGCTGTAGGCAGCAACTCTATCGCTGAGCCACCCATGCCACCTCTATTTAAGTTGTTTCTATTTTAAGATCTGTATGTTGCTGGCAAGGCAAGCATTTATTATCCATCTCTGTTGCTAACCTCTTGAACCAATGGAGTCCAGTTGGTGAAGATACTTCCACAGTGCATTTGGGGCAGTAGTTCCAGTATTTAAACCCAGACAGGCAATATATTTACAAGTCAGGAGAGTGTGTGATGTGGAGAGCAAACTGCAGACAGTGCAGTGTTCTGTATTCACGATCTCATTGGTATTCTTTGTGGTGGGTTTTCAAGGCACTGTTGATGTTGTCTGGGCAAGTCTCAGCAGTACATTTTGAAGATGATGCACACTGCAGCTATTCTGCATTAGATTTGGAGGAAATGATTGTTTAGGAGCAGTTAATGGAGTGCCAACCAAACAGACTGCTTTGTCCTGGATAATGTTAAGTTTCTTGGGAGATGCTGGAGTTGTATTAATCCATGCAAGTGGAGACAATTCTACCATGCTCCTACCTTGTGCTTTGTGAAGGAGGACAAGCCTTGGGGTGCCATGAAATGAGTTATTTGCTGCAGAACACACAACCTCTGACTTTTACTTGTAGTCTTGGTAAGAATGTGGCTGGTTCTGTTGAGCGTCTAGTGAATGGCGTCCTCTAGTGAATACCTGCACAAAATATGCCTAGTCGGGTATTGTTTTTTTCTGGGCCAGAAACTCTGCAGGTAAATAAAGAAATTGGGGTTTTGTTCCAAAAAGGGGTAATTGAGAAGACGGTATAGCATCCTCAACAATTTGTGTCCAATATATTCCCCAGACAGAAAAAAGATGGTGGGTGTCGAGTCATTCTGGACCTAACAAAGTTGAATTCCTATGCCCAGTATAGGCATTTTAAAATGGACACTTTCAGTACTGCTACACAGCTGTTATCAAAAAGTTGTTATATGGCAACTATAGATCTGAAAGATGCATATTATTCAGTACCAATTCATCATCAGTACCGTAGATACTTGAAATTTAGTTGGATGGGACAGCTGTGGCAATTTAAAGCATTGCCCAATGGGTTAACCTCAGTTTCTAGGTTGTTCACAAAATTGTTAAAACCAGTTCTAGCGCTACTTCATGTCAAGAATCACATTGTGATGGCTTATCTAGATTATATTTTAATTATAAGCAACACTCAGGAAACAGCTGAGGAGTCGGTTTCAGCAACCATACACCTGTTTGAGAGGTTAGGTTTTCTTGTCTATCCAACAAAATCCAAGCTAGAGCCATCCCAAAAAATTAACTATTTGGGGTTTGTCATTGATTCAGTTGATATGTCAGTGTCTTTGCCTACGGCCAAGGCTGTTGAAATTATGGAGGTCTGTAACAGTCTCATAGAAAAGCAACAACCCTCCATCCGGCAAGTAGCCAGTGTTATTGGTAAATTGGTGGTGGCTTTCCCTGCAGTGCAGTTTGGACCTCTGCACTATCAAAATTTGCAATGAGCTAGAGAACAAGCACTTAAAGAACACGCAGATCATTTCGATAGACCAATGCAGTTGCCAGCCAAAGCCATCGCCGAGTTGCAATGGTGGATAATCAATATTGAACGAAGTACCAAAAACATTTTGACTCAACAACCTTCAGTAGTTTTACAAACAGATGTCATTGCTTTGGGATGGGGAACCATGGACAGCGAGCCTTGCTGTGGTGGTAGATGGAGTGTGCAAGAGGACTTAATCCTGCAAAGGCATGGTATAAATTACTTAGAATTGCTGGGTGCATTCTATGGGTTAAAAGCTTATTGTTCAGCAATGAATGATTTACATGTTCAGCTCCAGATTGACAATACCACGATTGACAATACCACAATAGACCTATATCAATCACATGGGAGGAATAAGGTCAGTATCATGTGATAATCTGGCTAACTTCATTTGGGACTGGTGCATTTCCAAAAAAATCTTGGTCTCAGCTATCTACCTACCAGGTAGAGATAATGCGGTGGCAGACAACAGGTCATGGAAATTTAATGACAACATAGAATGGATGCTAAATCCTGATGTTATTAAAATTATTGTCAGCCGCTATGGTTTGCCAGATATAGATCTGTTTGCATCCAGGCTAAATCACCAGTTGCCTAATACGTTTCATGGGAACCAGATCTAGGAGCAGTAGTGGTGGATGCATTCTCGCTACATTGGGGACGCACGTTCTTTTACGCTTTCCCCCCATTCTGCCTCATCAGGTAATGTCTCACCAAAATAGAGCAGGACTCCGCCTCTGGCATTTTGGTGGTTCCGGACTGGCCTACACAGCCATGGTTCCCATTGGTGCTGAGAATGATGACTCAGCCATTCATGACTATCCCCAAGTGCAGTAATTTGTTGGTTCATCCAGTAACGGGAGAAAGTCATCCGTTACATGATCGCATTAATCTGTTAATCTGCAGGTTCTGACCAGATCGTTTCAAGGGCTTGGACTATCGTGTAGGACCATGGATGTGATAACTGCAGCTTGGAGAGATAGCACTAAAAAACAATATGTGTCTCATATTAAGAAATGGGAGATGTTTTGCTTGCAGTCAGATATATCTTATCATACTGCAAGCATACCGGATGTATTGGAGTTACCTTGCTACATTGCATTTTGATGAACACTTGAGATATAATGCCATTAATAGTGCTCGGTGTGCTTTGTCCTCCTATTTAGGGCAGTTTTCAGAACAACATCTATTGGGTCTCATCCATTAGTGTCCCGATTCATGAGAGGAATCCTTAACAAAAACCCTCCTAAGCCTAGATATACAGAAATCTGGGATGTCAGTATAGTTCTCACACTGCTTCGGCAATGGGCTCCAATTACGTCACTGTCTTTTCAGACGTTAACACTTAAAGTGGTTATGCTCATGGCGCTAGTATCAACGCAAAATCTATGGCTAGATAGCATGTACTCTTCTGTAGATAACATTACGTTTTATGTATATGATTTAATCAAACAAAGCAGGCCAGGAATGGCCGGAACCAAAGTAAGCTTTAAAGCATACCCCGTTGACCAAACGCTATGTGTAGTCAAGCACCTGAGTCAATATATCGAGGTAACTAAGTCTCAGAGGCTCTGAGACAGCAATGCTCATCAGTCACAAAAAACCTCATAAAAATGTGTCAGTAGAAACTATTTCTAGATGGTTAAAAAAGGTTTTGGATTGTGCTGGAGTAGACACTCATGTGTTTAAACATCCGCAGCGAAGGCACAGGACGTGCCTCTAGATCAAATCCTCGGGGCTGCAGGATGGTCTAGGGAGGCGACCTTCTCAAAGTTCTATGACAAACCTTTCCTGACAGTGCAAGGTTTTGGGCATGCTGTTTTGGGTTCGGTTTGATTTCTTTTCTAAATTTCATTTGTAATTTCTCCCTGGGATAGAGGGGTTATTACTGTTTTGTTTATTATTATTATTATTAAAAATGTTTATTGAATAATTCGAAGCAATGTTCAATATATTATTTATTCTCTACTGTGTCAACTGAAGCAGTGTGCCGTACGGAATGGATCTACGGCATGAAATCACAGAGCTTTGAAATCTTCACGTAGTCACTCACGTGACTCCGAAGTAAAATAGTAAGATTAAACAAGAACTTACCAGTTTGAAGTTTGATCTTTATTTTATGAGGAGTTATGATGAAGGATTACGTGCCCTCTGCTCCCGGCCCTCATAATCGCAAAGATCATCTGGCAGTTCTAGTCTTCTGAGTCTTACTATATCACTTCGATTATAGTTTCTGTGTTTTCACGCTGCTGCTTCGAAGTATGACGCGCATGCGCCTAGCGGGGCTTCTTCACATAATCCCTCATTGTAACTCCTCATAAAATAAAGATCACACTTCGAACTGGTAAGTTCTCCTTTAATCGTACTATTAAAGGGCCTGTCCTACCAGCATCCGACTCCATGCGAAGAGCGCGATCAAACCAGCAGCGGGGGCCGCGCGGAGGTCGGGTGATCCCTGTACAGGGCCGTTCCCAACAGCATGCGCCTGCATGCGAAGAGCGCGACCAAACCGGCAGCGGGGGCCGCGTGGAGGTGGGGTGAGTTGCGCAACGCGGCGCAAAGTGAGGCGAACTTGGAGCGAAGTCTTAAAGGTAAGTTCGCCAGGACAGAGAGGGACACACAGAGAGGGACACACAGAGAGGGGCACAGAGGCACACACAGATAGGGTCACGGAGGCACCTACAGAGAGGGTCATGGAGGCACGACGTCGAGGAGGTGTGTAATGTGTCGAGGCGACTGCGAGCCGACAAGCCGTTGCCGCGCGGAATTTTTGAACATGGTCAGTTTTTCGGAGCCCCGCGCGATGTCGGGACGAACTCCGCACAATTCCACACGGCTCCGGCAATCGAAGTGGGGCCGGCCCCGCGACGCCAGACGGCTCAAGCGACCACGTTAGGTCTTGCTCATCGCATGGAGTTGCATGCTGCTGGGAGTGGCCCTTAAGCATTGTGTCGCTGGTGGTGGTTAGATCCTCTCTTTTTGTGGGTGATGGTCATTGTCTCATACTATTATGGCATCAGTGTTATTGCCTCTGATCAGCTGTGCCTGCATGTTGTATAGTTCTACCTACATGCAGGTATAGACTTCTTCATTTACTGAGGAGTTGCAAATTAAATTGAACATTATGTCATCATCAGGTTACATCACCATTTCTGACCTTCTGATGGAAGAAAGGTAATTGATGAAGATGGTTGGACACTGTAGAACATCTTCAGTGATGTTCTGGGACTGGCTTAATTGAAATTCTACAACTACATCCAATCTTCCTTTGTGTAAGGTTTGAGTCCAACCATTAAAACATTTTCCTCTTGATGTCCAATGTCTTTAATGTAATGCTTGATCAACTACTACCTCAATGTCACAGGTGGTCATTTCCATTTTGTTTCTGGAATCATTTGGACCAAGGCTATGATGAAGGCTGGAGTTGAGTTGTTCTGGTGAAATTAAGAATAGGCCAAGGTGAGCAGATGCTGCTTGAATGCATTGTAGATGACAGCTTCCACCTCCTTGCTGATTATTGAGAATAGCCGGATTCGGTGGTAATTAACCAAATTGCATTTCATCTGCTTTTTACTCCTTGGTGGATACCAGTGATTTAATTGTACTGTAACAGTGTGGCTGGTGGCACAGCTAGTTTGGGAGTGCAGATCTTCAGTAGACCAGAGCTGGGATGTTGACGGAATCCAAAACCTTCAGTGTTTCCAATGCTCTCAAATGTTTCTTGATGTTATTTGGAGGTAATCAACTGATTTACAGTCATAGCGTCATAGAGACATACAATGTGGAAAGCGGCCCTTCGGCCCAAATTGCACACATTGACCAGTATGTCCCATCTACACTTGTCCCAATTGCCTGCATTTGGCCCATATCCCTCTTACCTGTCCCATTAATGTACCTGTCTAATTAATCTTTAAATATTGCGATAATCCTTGCCTGAACTACCTTTTCTGGCAGATCGTTCCACACACCCACCACTCTTAGTGTGCAAAAAGGTTACCCCTCAGATTCCTATAAAATCAGAAATGGGGTATTGAGAACCAGAGAACAGGTGATTTATATATATATATATTTTTATATATATATAACACCTGAATAAGAAGTGAGGACATGGAAAATTACCATGGAAACCAAAAATAGTTGGTCTCTCACTAAAAGCTGTTATGGTTAAAACAGCAGAACTAATGATGAGTGAGGCCATGAAAAGTAAACATGGAAACTAAAAACTCACCAAAGCTGTAATGATTGAAACAGCAGAATATGATAAAACTTTTATGTTTTTTAAAGATATCAACGGTGAATCCGTTTATGATATCCATGTCTCAAATTATATGAGATATAAAGAAATACAATTTCAAACTGGTGCATGGCATTACTATTCAAAAAGAAAAATAAAATAAAATAAAACGTTGTGCAAATAACTAATACTTTTAAAATAAAATAAATTGCCATCAGTTTGTGGAGCTCAATGGGAAGAAATATATATAATTTACCAAATCTGCACTCTAGATTCGCAGATCAATATAAATCAGGTTATGTTAAACTCCTGATTATTATGGAATAAACCTGCCTTATGATAAATCAAAGATATTGATTACAAAAGAACAGACTACTGATCTTTAAACTTTGGGGGGAAAAACTATGATCCAATGAAAGATTTGATAATGGATCAAAACAAAGGCAAAGATCTTTAAACTTGGGGAAAAAACTATGATCCAATGAAAGATTTGATAATGGATCAAAAGAAAGGCAGAAGTGGTATAATCCAACATAGCCTTATCCAAACCCATATAATTGGGAAAAGAAGGCTTGAAGTACGTTGAAGAGGTGCAAACATCTTGTTACAAAATAAGTTCATGAAATCTCCAATTGTGGGGGATTACAGGTGTATTATGATCGTTAATTTAATATAACTAAGGAAGGATTGGTTCACCTGTATAAGAAAATCTTAAAAATTGATTTTAGGTTTGCACTCAAAAGTAACTCCAATAAAGAAGGGGTACGTACATATATATTATAAAATTACCTCAGTGTAAAGATTTGATGGTATAAACCATACAAAACATCATTTTATATACACTTTCACAGTGTAAGAACATTTATTAAAATGGAAACATCTAGAACATGGAAATACAGTTGCTATTAACAAATTGTTAATCAATATTACAGGTGCTTGAAATTAATTAAAATGGGTCAAGCTGTGCAAGTTAAAACATTGTCCAAAGGATTAAACCAGTTCAAGGCTGTTAAACAGAATACTGGAGGAACAATTATGCTGATAAAAGATCAGCACTTGCACTAATGAGGTCATGGTCATGGGTTATCTTGATTACATTTAAATTGGAAGGTTATAAGAGTCGGCTGCAAATTAGTGCTGCAATTACAAACCTGGTGGTAGGTAAGGACCTGACCCATTATATAAAGCGTATGCTTAGGCATTAATAAAATATTCATAAATTACTATTCTGAATTTAGAAGTAATTCAGCACCATAAGAGGGGGGAAAATTGTTCCATGATACAAATATGTCTCATTGTTGTTGACATACTTTGTCCCTCCATTAGGTTAGGTAAAGGGGAAATAAAGCTCCAAAAGAAGGAATACAGAAGCTTATAAGAAAATGTATGCCTTTGTGAGAGGCTTATGCAAATATCAAATGATACGTTATCATTATTAAAGTAATGTAAAAAAGGTTCACAAGCTGCTTCAACTATAAGCTTAACAGCTGTTGCAAACTGAAGCAAGTGTTACAGATGATGTACAGCTTCTGTGAATGTTTTGGGTAAAGATAAGAATATTATCTATTCTTATAAGAATAATTGATACGTCTCTTGTTGGGACTGCGGACAATAATACCAGGTGAGCATAAATGGATTGTCCTAAGAAATTTTCCAAACATTTGTATTAATTATTGAAGTATAAGGAGTTATGGATTAAATATCGATTGTTTTATTATGGAAGTGTCCATGTCGTATCAAGGTGAACAATACCACGGCTGTGGCATATGGTAAAACACACAAGATAAGTCAAATAACAATCATGGGATTATCTGAGTAAACAGATGTGGCATATTCTAAAAAAATTAGTCCAGCGGTTTAACTCTAAGGAAGAGACAATGGTATCGGAGACAACAAATTTGGGGGGAAAAACACATTGTCATTAATATGGATTACTTACGATTAATCTGGTTGCATACAGATTAAATCACTGACCTTTCAAATGTTTCTTGTGGGTAAACCAAGAACAGGAAAGGTGGATGCTTTTCTCTCAATTACATGAGGAAAAGATGTTCTTTTGTGTTCCTCATTTTGTTTGATAGGGCAGTGTCTGATGAAAATGTAGCAGGACACTGCCAGAGGCATTTTGGTGGCCCAATATGGATCCTTCATGGTTTCATAAATATTGAGTGATGTTGAACCACTTGTGATGATTCATAGTTGCAGTAATTTATGAAATCTGAGGAAGGGTCTCGACCTGAGGCGTTGCCTATCTCCTTTCGCTCTTTGGATGCTGCTGCACCCGCTGGGTTCTCCAGTTTTGTGTAACCCTGCAGTAATTTATTGTTGTACAAAGGCATCCATGACATGAAAATATGAATTTGACTATCTGCAGGTTGACCAGACCATTACAACAGCTGATGGTCAAAGAAGTCTATGAATGTTTAACTAATATAACAACATAACAATAAAATAATTATATATAAAAGAAGTGTTATACCTGCAATTTGCAGAAATAAGTTTAAAAAACAATATTTTGTTATAAGAAATTGGAAGTCTGTGTATACAGTAAAGTTATTTTATCATATTAGATATAGAGTTCCTTGTGGATTGCATTTTTCTGAGCATCTAATTGATAGAGCCAATAATAGGGCTCAGAGTGTTACCGTCCTATTAACGGACAATATACTAACCAAGAAGTTAACAGGTGCATTCATAATATCCCGATATGGAAAGGGATATATATGTGGATATTAATATAAATATATATATATATGTGTGTGTGTATAAATAATCCTGAATTGCCTTAGGCAATGGACTCTAACTCTATCAATGATTCAAAAAAGTTAACATTGAAAATAATAATGATGATGACTTTAGTATCAATATAAGAGTGCAAACATTGCAAATGTTACGTTATAATTGCATGTGGATACAGATTACATTATCATATATGTTTATGAATTTACCAAACAAAGCACACCAAGAGGAGCTGAAACCAAGGTAAACCTATAAGCATATCCTGTCGGCCTTAAGTTGTGTGTGTGTGTGTGTGTGTGTTTGAGAACATTGATGAAATATGTTGAAGTAGGTAAGAGTCTCTGTGGTAATGAGACAGCACTACTTATTACACACAAAAAACCACATTAGGTTCAGTAAAAACTGATGGTTCTAGAGGAATGTATTCTAGATGGTTAGAAATTGGATACACTCAGTGGAACTAGACACTGAAAGGTGGAAAATCACTCTGTTAATGAGGTAGATACATTCACAGGAATGGCACGGGATGAGCCGCTCGAGCAAAGATGCAAGGCCGCAGGAGGGTGTAAATTAATGTTAAAGTAAAAAGAAACCATTCATGGTGTCAGGTTTGGACACGGAGTGTTGGGTTCTCTATAATTGTTGCTTTGTCATACCATCAAAATATATATATCAATTGATATTTTGTGATAAACTTGCCTTTCAATGGAAAGGGCATTACTTTTATTCTTTATAATGTGAAATAATTTATCACATAACTTGAGGCAATGTTTGGGGAAAAATGTGTTATTCGCTCGTCACTGTGTTGAATGAGCCGGACTGTCGTATGGAATAAATTCTACGACATGAAAAACACAGAAAGCTTCAAAATCTTCACGTAGTCACTCATGTGACTCCAAAGTAAAATAGTAAGATTAAACGAGAACTTACCAGTTTGAAGTTTGATCTTTATTTTATGAGGAGTAACGATGAGGGATTACGTGCCCTCCACTCCCCACCCTCATAAAATAAATGATCATCTGGTAGTTCTAAATCTATGAGAAGCCTTACTATCTTACTCCGGCTATTATGTTCTGTGTTTTTCATGCCGCTGCTTTGAAGTATGCCGTTCCAGCGCCAGGCGGGGTTCTTCACGTAATCCCTCATCGTTACTCCTCATAAAATAAAGATCAAACTTCAAACTGGTAAGTTCTCGTTTAATCTTACTATTAAATTTTGTAATTAGCTACAATTGGGTAACTAAATAATTATATGCTTTAATTTCTGGTCATCCAAGTAAGATTGTTTCATATTTGTTTCAGAATGCTTCAATCTATAATAACTGAACATTTCTTTCAGTTCTCTTAATTTTTAAGAAAGATATGGGCTTTTGACTGTCCTCAATCACAACTTTTGTGTTAAGTCAATGGAAAAGCAATGGGGAACAAGATGCTAATTTCCGAGTATGAGAATGGCCATAACTTTTTTTAATACTGAAGATATGAAAGTGAATCAGGTGTCAAATTAAACTTCGTTTTATGCTTTATCTGATGGGATAAATTGCAGACTAGATTTTTTAAATCTCAAAATTGTGTAACATTACTAGTGGTAGGTGTATGCAGCAAGCAGCCAGAAGAGGTAGTTGAGATAGGGACTATCACAACGTTTAAGAAACAATGAGGACATGGATTGGTTTAGAGGGATATGGGCCAAACACAGGCAGGTAGGACGTGTGTAGATGGGACATGTTGGTCAGTGTGGGCAAGTTGGGGTGAAGTGCCTGTTTCCTATACTGTATGACTCTATGACTCATTGGTTTTGTGTAAAACTGTGAATCAATTTTTTCAACAAATATTGTAAAAATATCTGCATTTCTCTTGAGGTGAAATTATTAACTTCAGACTATACATATTTGAAAACTTCCCTGAATTTGATGGGGGTTACTCATCACAAAGAGGAACAATTAGCTCACAATTTTCATGAAAACAGGAAATTCTCCCCAAATGAGGAAATAAACTATGTGTTTAAAAATAATTGTATGTGTTTTCTAAGTTATCAATGTATGACCGAAGAATTACTTGCAGCAATGATACATTAGTTGTTTCTCACAGGCAGTGACTTGGATTGAGCATAATTCCAAGGGCTCTCCTTTTAGGTATAAAACAAATCACCTTTATTCACATTTGGTCTACATTGGTCAACACAAAGCCATATAAAAAGTTTGAAATTACAGTGATTATCATGAATGACAGGATACATAGGACAAACCCAAGTTCATTTTCATGCACTTCAAAGGTGTACAGGGTTGTAGGTTAATTGGCTTGGTATAATCGTAAAATGTCCCTAGTGTGTGTAGAATAGTGTTAATGAGCGGGGATCGCTGGTCGGCGGAGACTCAGTGGGCTGAGGGTCCATTCTGGTTTCCGCTCTGTATCTCTCAACTAAACTAAACTAAGCTAAAACACTATACCTAGCTGAATTCCAATAATTTACACTCTACCATTGCCAAACTACTTGCAACAATTTATACCTTGACTTAGAGAAGAGCTATAGGATTTAATAAACAACTGGACAATATTAGATTGTCTGTCAAATTGTCTGTCAAAACATGCTGTTCCTTATTTCTTCTCTACCTAACAAAATAAGTTAAAAAAAATTCCTCCAAAATGTTAAAGAGTCGTAGAGCTATACAGCATGGCAACAAGCCCTTCAGCCCACCTTGTCCTCGTTGACCAAGTTGGCATACAGGACTAATCTCAATTGCCTGCATTTTTCCCAGTGCCTTCTAAACTCTTCTATTTGATATCTTTAGGGATATTTTTCTTTCTCACTCAACATTGAATTTGATCACTCTGATTATTGCCAGAGGGTGTGATCAGAATTGCTGATATTCAGTCATTGAAACTACCGCTAAATAACCACAGGGAACTGCTTATTGGATCCTGCTCCATGTCAGGCCATGTGGATACAAGGTCAAGATAACAAAACCCAGAGGATGGATGCACAGAGATTTCTGTTATGAATTAGAATGCTTTTACCAAAAAGGCAGGAAAGGAAGAATCAAGTATAACTTCTACAAGAGCAGTTGGTGTACACTATAAGGAATGAAAGACAGGAAGGGAAAGAGCAAATAAGTGAAATTAAACCAACAGCTCTTTCAAAGAGGCAAAAAGGAATGATGGGTAACATCCCCTCCTGCATTTTTCATATTATAATTCCATTCCTTTAAGATTAAGATTCCTTTGCAGCAAAACGTTTGGGCATTGAATTATGCAGCATGGAAACAGGCCCTTTGGCCCAACTCATCCATGCCGACCCAGATGCCCATCTCCCTGGTCCAGTTTGCCTGTGTTTGACCCATATCCTTCTAAACATTTTTCAATCATGAGAAGCCATCATCGTCTCTTTTTTTATATCTGCTGAAATTAATTAAAATATATTCCCTTTTATTTACCTATACTATAAAATGATCAGTGGGTTGCCATTTATAACTGGAAATTTTTGCCATGGGCAGTGGGAATACCCACAGTAATAGCATTATCCATGTGTTTTCCAACATGTGCAACAACCCTTGGAGTAAAAATTGTACCTCCTTTAATGGCAGATAATATTTCTCATATAAATAAGATAAGAATGGCCCCGTGAAAACATCATTGTGCAACAACAAGTTTTCCTCTATTAACAAGCATTACAGATTTCTGTAAAGTTGAGTAGCATCCTTTCACTTTGAACTGCAAAGCTACATAATGCAATTGAAATAGCAAGCATAAGAGTCTGCAGCAACTCCAGAAGATGCGAATGCTTCTTCAAGAATCAAGAGTGTTTTATTGTCATATGTCCCAGATGAAACAATTAAATTCTTACTTGCAGCAGCACACCATACTCTGTAAACAATATATTAAATGAGTTAAAAAAAATCTCTCACACACACACACACACACGCACACGCACACGCACACGCACACGCACAGAGATAGATAGATAGATATCTAGATATGGATATATACACACCTGTACACAGTGAGATAAGTGGCGTCTACCATCTATATATTACTAAAAGTCTGATCTTGACCACTTCCTGTTCTGTATATTGATTTTGGAAAAAACGATGCCACTTAATAGCTGTGATTTTTGACAATCTTCCTCAGAGTCCCCCTCTGCTTCGCAGGACAAGAGGATTTTTCCCATTGATGAAAAATAAAAGAGTTATTAATGTTGAGATGTTGAGATTTTCTCTTCTGAAGGCCACGACCCTTCCAGAGGAACTATAAAACCCGGAAGTGTTGAGTGCCTCAGTCAGTCTGCAAGATGGGGGAATGAGAGGGTCCTGTCTCTCAGTCTGAGCTGTGAATAACACTGAACACATGTCTACTAAACTGTGAGTGGTTTTACTGACCTGTCAGTGCCCTGAATGTGGTTTGAAAATATAGTTTGGAAATGCTAAAGCTGTGTTGCCTTTTGTTTGGAAATGCGAAAGCTGTGTTGCCTTTGGTTTGGAAATGCTAATGCTGTGTTGCCTTTGGTTTGGACATGCTAAAGCTGTGTTGCCTTTGGTTTGGAAATGCTAAAGCTGTGTTGCCTTTGGTTTGGAAATGCTAAAGCTGTGTTGCCTAATTAAAGTTGCCTTGCCTAATTAAAGTTGCCTTGCAAAATTAAGGTTGACTTGCCTAATTAAAGTTGACTTGTCTAATTAAAGTTGCCTTGCCTTCTATATAATTAAAAGTCTAATCTTGACCACTTCCTGTTTGCGCTTTATATTGATTTTAGAAAAAACGCTACCACATACAGCTATGATTTTTGGCCATCTTACTCAGAGTCCCTCTCCGCTCATCAGGTGCTGAGGATTTTTCCCATCTATGAAAAATAAAAGAGTTATTAGTGTTTAAAAAATGTTGAGAATCTCTCTCCTGTCAATCATGCCATGAAGGCCATGCCCCTTCTGGTGGGAGTGGGGAGGGACTATAAAACCCAGAGGTGTGGGTGTGGCTCAGTCTCTGCAAGATGGAGGATGGAGAGGTCATGACTTGGTGTCTTTAGTGGCCTTGCACCCTGCTTGAAATGGTATGAAACTGCACTTGAGTTTGGTGGCCTTGCACCCTGCTTGAAGTGGTAAGAAACTGCATTTGAATTTGTTGGCCTTGCACTCTGCTTCAAATGGAATTTCAAGGAATAACCGTGAGTCAACTGCCAGCCCACCAGCCGTGAGCTGCCAGCACAACAGGCTTGAGTGACTGAGCCGCCAGCCCAAGAATCCATTTGGCCCGCAATGTCCATATTAGCCCTCTGGAAACCAGTCCCTTCAGCCCACAACACCCATACTAGCACTTCAGAACCCCCCCCCCCCCCCATTGGCCGCCAATATTGCAATTGGTGGAGAGGTGGAATATTGTGTTGGGGGACCAGCCCTCCCGTGTGATGCTGGGACCCAATTGGTCCCACTTAGTCTAGTGTTTATTTAAATGTCACTTTGTTACGTGAATTTGCAGACTTTGATAGATTATGCGTGAGTGTGCCAAAACACAAAACAGACATTTTGAACAGGAAACAGGATGTTTTTGTTTTGT